>VXBP01007107.1:474919-795202 GCA_013400115.1 Rhinopomastus cyanomelas | reverse complement strand
GAGAACCAGCCCTCTGTTTAAAAAGTTTGAGGACCCCTGGTCTAGATGATTGGGTAGTGAGGTGGATGGTCAACTGGCTGCTGGATAGAAGCCAGAGAGCAGTGGTCAATGGGACAGAATCTATTTGGAGGCCTGTATCTACTGGTCAATACTGGGACCAGTACTGTTCAATCTCTTCATTAATGACTGGGGTAAGGCATTAGGCTACACTGTCAGCAAGTCTGTTGATGACACGGAGCTAGGACGTGTAGCCAACACGCCAGCAGACTGTGCTGCCATTCAGTGGGACCTGGACAGGGTGGAGAGCTAAATGCAGCAATGTTGAGGAAATATATATATATATATATATATATATATACCTGAGTGTGAGTGAATAAAGCAAATATGTATAAAATTTTTTGCATTCACCAGTCAATTATAAATTTACATGTGATTGTTTTCCTCCTGTTGAATAAACAGCAAATAATGAGTATCAGGTGTGGGTCTGTTTTAGCTATAGTATATTCATAAGGATCTATTTGTCAAGATATATGGGCATGACTTAGGCAGTTTACAGTGAAATAAAGATTTAGATATACAACTGTTAGTCCTTGTAACCCAGTGACAGAGGCTGGTGGAAAAAGAAATCAGACTAATAAAATGTGTGTTTAAAAAGAACTCAGTCAGACACTGATCCATATTTAGCGTGGTTGCTATGGAATAGCACAGATTATCATGCTATCAACCACAGACTCAATTCAAGAGGAACTGGGAATTTGAAAAATAAGAAATGGACTGATAAGATTTAAAAAAAACCCTCTGTGAATATTATGTTTCTGAAGAACGCTGCAGGTGATCCATGTGGTAGATGTCAACGACAGACACTGTGAAACTCTAAGGGAGTGGTTATATGCCCACCCTAGCTGGACACATAATGGTAAAGACTTATTGACATATTTTTGTATTTTCAGTTGGTGAGGCTAAGGATCATTTATTCACCTTTTTTCATGGAAGGAAATACCAATGTAAAGCAAGTAACCTACAGGACATGGTACTGCTGGAACGGAAGACCTTGTCGTCTCTTGGCAATACTCACAACCAAATTAATTTTTCAAATCCAAATGGCAAAACAAGGTATCTTTCGAATGTACTCAAGCTCTGTATTCCCTTGTTCCCTGGCAAGTGAATATGTGCTATCGGAAACTTACCTTGGAGGGTGACAGAGCCCTGGAACAGGCTGCCCAGGGGGGTTGTGGAGTCTCCCTCACTGGAGATATTCAAGACCCGACTGGACGGGTTCCTGTGTGACTTGGTTTAGGTGATCCTGCTGTTGCAGGTGGATTGGACTAGATGATCTTTTGAGGTCCCTTCCAATCCGTAATGATTCTATGATTCTATGACACACGGTGTCTGGGTCGGGGCTGCAGGTATAGGTGTTTTGTTTAAAAGCTGCAATTGTTAGAAAGGAAAGAAATAGAAGAACCTTGTAAAATTTAACTAAGGGTGAAAGCTTCCTCTCTCCCATGTGATAGATCTTCAGGTTTGGTTGCAGGTATGTTACAAGTGGGGCAGCCCTCCAATTCAAACAGCAGTCATTCGTACAAGTGCTGCAAGACCTTCTCAGCAGTGTTTTTGCAGATAAATATGCACTTCCACATTGCGTGTGCTAAAATTAAATTCCTGGTATGAAAAATTAATGGTGCATGTTGTATTATTCATTAGGAAAAATATTTACCTGACATTTTTTTCTTTGTAAGTAGATGATCCGCAGTGTAGAGAAAAGGTCGTGGGAATACAGTGACTGCATAACCTGAGCATAGGTCATCTCTTGGTCATATATTGCCTATTACTTGCAAAATTGGAATAGACTGTATTTCACATGATAACTTGGTGGGGAAAGGCTCACTTTTATAATGTTAGACAGATACTTATGATATTATTTTCTTTTTTGGCTTAAGTTTTGTATGGACATCATGCTTAAATTAGAAATACTTATGCTCCTTGGACATCTCAGACACATCTAATGCATACGCATGAGAAATATCATGTGACCCACCTCAAATTGCTTACATGGCCACCTGAATTTGTCTCATTAATTTGTAGAAAAAGAGATTATAGGAAAAAGACTGTAATTATGTAATTTTGCAAACTAGAGAAAAGATAAATGCCTTTGTGAATGCTCATGGCAAACAGGTTTTGGTATAACGCTGCTTGTCTTTTTTCTTACACGGGAGCAGGAAGAGACTTCTTGTGCATTCACGTCGGGAAACAATGAGTAGAGGAAATGCTCATTAAGAGTGGTTTATTTTAGGTCAGAAAAGTCAGCCCTAACAGAAGATACGCATGTGTATGTCTCCAGAACATATTTCTAACTGCATAATATCTTTATTTGAGTGGATCAGTGACCTCAGGGATCATCTATTAGAGTGCCTGCTCAGTCCGGCTTATTCCTTAGGCAGAACTTTCCATACTAACATTTTCTGTCCACATGAGCTCTTCTCATGCTGTGTTAGAGATCATGCAGATAAATTGTAGATGAAGAATCTGAAATGTCAAAATGACTGCTTTGAAGCAATGGAGGCTAAAATTTTGTTAGCAAGAGTTGCAACAAACGTTTTAAAATAGTTAATAGACAAAATACTACAAATATAGAAGACATTAATTTCTTGTGGTTAAAATGTTATTTTGTTGCTTGTATATTAAATTTATGGGCTCGATAGTCCCTTTGAATTTGCCTGCATTTCTTTGAAATAGTTGCAATTCTTGTTGGATGAACCCTCTTGTTGACAGAGTTGTAAGTGCAAATGTCACACTGAAAACACAGTTTTCAGTCAGTCTAGATGGTCTGAACTGTACCTAGGCAATGTCTTGTCAAATTTGTCGTCTCTCAGTGTGAACTGGAAAGGCTGGTATGGTACAAGGCCTTATAGGAGATGGTGGAGAGGTGGGTCTGCAGCTCAGATTTAGAGGTTTTCAATACACTAGTAGATTTTAAGGGGGGGGAGCAGAGAGACAGAATTTGCAGTGCTTCTTTTTCCTAGTAGACATGATGCTTTTGTTGTTGTTGTTCAAGAAAAAAGATTTGCCTTTGATTATGAGATGTACTGCATTCACATTCAAGATGTGGACATATCAAGCTGCCATAATTCAAGTGAACATAAAAAAGGTCTGATTCCAACACTACTTTGGAAAACTAATCATTATCATTTTGTGATCTGTCATGCTTTGTGATCTGAAGTCATGTTTTTTTGCAATGAATTTTTATGCATTTTTGGGTTGTGCTTCTGGGTTGTATATTAATCAGGCCAGCTGTGGACAGGAGATAGGAATTTTAGATGTGGTCTACAATATTTGTAAGGAATTAATCATTTTTACATGATGGCTGTAAATGTTGTTCACTGTTGCAGGCAATGACCTGAATACTTTGGGAAAGCAAAAGTTCACTGAGGGTGTACAATGATAAAGCACTGGAAAATTGCTATTACTAATGCATGAACTTGGAAACTGCATGCACAGTGTAACCCTCAAAATATTATTGCCAGAAGGAAACTCGTTCCATATATGTGGAGTCTAGCTGCAAGTCTAATTTGATAGTCTAATAAAAATAAAGCAAGTAGTATAATATTAATAACACAATGCTACCATATAATAATGGTACTAACAGGTATAGTCCAAATTAATATAGGAAGGTGTTGTGGTTTAACTCCAGCTGACAACTAAGTACCAATCAGCCATTGGCTCATCCCTGTCTCCGGGTAGGATGGGAACAAGGATTTGAAAAAAAACAACCTATGGGCTGATAATGGTGATGATGATAATAATACAATAATAATAAAAGAATCAGAATATACAAAACAAGTGACGCAATTGCTCACCACTTGTCAACAGATGTCCAGTCAGTTCCTGAGCAGCAGCCTCTGGTCAGCCTTCCTTGCAGTTTAGACGACACCCCATGGTACAGAATTTCCCGTTGGACAGTTGTGGTCGGGTGTCTTGGCTATGTCTACTCCCAGCTTCTTGTGCCCCTCCAGCTTTCTTGCTGGCAGGGTATGAGAAGCTGAAATGTCCCTGACTTAATATAAACACTACTTAGCAACTACTGAAAACATCAGTGTGTTATCAACATTATTCTAATTCAAAATCCAAACCACAGCACTGTACCAGCTACTAGGGAGAAAATTAACTCTATTCTGGCTGAAACTAGAAGAGAATACAACCAAGTACACAGAAAAGAATTATTAGTCTTACTTTCTCTGGGGTTGCACTCACTTCAGTGTCCCACAAGGTTCTTAAATTGTTGACCAGAAGAGATGGGAAAGGATGCCAGCAAGTTGTATATATCCCCACCTCTATAGCAGCAAATGCTTGATGATTCTGGGGAAAAGAATCAGAATCACCCAGATTAAGAAAGACCTTCAAGTTCATCAAGTCCAACTGCCAGCCCTACAACATCTAACCACGAAACCATTTCCTGAAATGTCACGTCTACCACCTCCCTGGGCAACCTGTTCCAATGACTCATCAGTCTTTCTGTGGAGAAGGTTTTCCTACATGCAATCTGAACCTCCCTTGGCGCAACTTGACCCCATTTCCTCTTGTCCTATTACTAAAGGGCTTCCTTCCTTTTTGTCTTGGGGTCCATTTGTGTTTATGTTTATCCATTCTCTCAATGTGTACATAAACACTCTCTTAATTTCCTCTCATTTATTGTTGTGTAAGTTCAGTCGTTTATTTTCTAGGCCTTGTTGCACACCTAAACCGGCTTACCAAGACGGCATTCCTGCAGTAAACACTGACTGGCCATTGTGACTTTTATTTACCTCAGAATGTCTAGTACCACTCTGTGTTTACACTCTTGTAAGCCATATTTGATGATTATAGATACTTTAGTCTACGAGGAATGCTTTTTTTTTTTCCTCACTGTAATCTGAAGATGAACCCGACCGCTAGGTAATAGCTGTTGTAGCTAAAACGAATTAAGATCAGCTAAGGCCATAGGCTAGCCCAGGCACGTCTGGAGCTCCTATACTCCCAGGTTAATACCAAGCCTGTGGATTTTTAGTCATAATATTCAACTACCATATTTACTGAAACAGCTTTACCATTCTAACAGCTTCTTCACTACTCTGCACTAGTGAGACCACATCTGGAGTATTGTGCCCACTTCTGGTCCCTCAGTTCAAGAAGGACACATTGCTGCTGGAGGGAGTCCAGCATAGAGCAATGAAGATGATGAAGGAAGCTCCCTTATGAGGAAAGGCTGAGGGAGCTGAATCTCTTTAGCTTGGAGAAGACAAGACTGAGGGGTGCCCTCATTAATGCCTACACATATGTGAGGGGTGGGTGTCAGCAGGACCAAGCCAGGCTCTCTTCACTGTCATCTGGTGATGGGACAAGGGGCAATGGGTACAAGCTGTACATCGGAGGTTCCGTATAAATATGAGAAGGAACTTCTTCACAGTGAGGGTCACAGAGCCCTGGAACAGGCTGCCCAGAGAGGTTGTGGAGTCTCCTTCTCTGGAGATTTTTGAAACCCACCTGGATATGTTTCTGTGTGACTTGGTCTAGGTGATCCTGCTGTGTCAGGGGGATTGGACTGGATGATCTTTTGAGGTCCCTTCCAATCCAATTCTGTGATTCTATTCTATGATTCACTTGTGTTTGTCTGACTCAGGAATATCCCTGATCATTACGGGCTCCATGTAGCATGCAGTGTAAGTCTTCAGACTTTCATCCTCAAGGAAATGTAGTTAGTTCTTGACTTCACAGGGACTGGGAGATTGGCCTCCATCCTGGGATATATCCCATGAAGTGCCTGTATACATTTCTGTCCCAAGCACTCAGAGGCACCAAGAGAAACTGCATCAGGACTCTGTCGAGTACAGCTGAAGAGCCCGCTGGTGAGTATCATCACTAGAG
Source organism: Rhinopomastus cyanomelas (assembly GCA_013400115.1). Taxonomy (NCBI): domain Eukaryota; kingdom Metazoa; phylum Chordata; class Aves; order Bucerotiformes; family Rhinopomastidae; genus Rhinopomastus; species Rhinopomastus cyanomelas. The sequence continues at coordinate 789,304 of VXBP01007107.1, read as the reverse complement.
TTTACTTTCTGACTGCAACCTCTCGAGCTTTGTCTCTGACAGTGTAATTCTACCACTCAGGTGCTTTTACAATTAAAGATGGCCATGTCCCGCTACAGCAGTGGATGTTATCAGTCCTGTTGCTGGAACACTGTGAAATTCTTGGTTCACGGGGATAAGTACAGCTATGAATTCTATTGTGGATATACAAAAAGGTAATTAATTTCTAAATTATGGGTTTTTTTCCCCCAGACTTCTTTTTTGGTAGAGATTAAGCATCCTGAGCCTGTTGGCACAGTGGCAGTTCCTTGCTTCTTTTCCTTTTCTTTGTAGATAGAGGGTATCAGCACAGTCATCAGGCATTCTTTGTTCCTTTTTTGGAAAAAAACTCCTGACGAGTTAGGAATAGTCACAGAATCACAAGACAGTAGGGATTGGAGGGGACCTCAAATGATCCTCTAGTCTAATCCCCCTTCCAGAGCAGGACCACCTAGACCAATGCACTCTAAATATAGCAAACAATTGAGCAGTTCTGTTTTTCCTGTGGTATTTATTGAACATAGAAAGAATATCTTACAAAAAGATGTTTGAGCCCTGTCTGATAGGGACAGAAACCCTTACTAAAAGCTAATGATCTCAAGGGATTGGCGCATGTCTTCTTCAAGTAGAAAATGTCTGTTTTCATTGCCCACTCAATCTTATAACCATTTGCATTTCAAATTAGGAAAATTAAGAAAAACATGAAATGCTACTGAGTTTTGAGAACACGTTAAGTTCACATAAAGCAAAGAACTTGAAACAGCTCAAAGCTTGCAACAGCCTGTTTCATCTTGGGCAGTTTAATTATACATTTATGAGTAAAATTAATGACTAATAGAGGGAGCATCACCAAGTGGTGAGTGCAGTAGTTTGACATATCTTGCTCGGGTTTTAGGTGAGAGGTATTTTAATGGGAGAAAGGTAAGCTAATATTTGCTGCAGTTACTCATATGACTGATCCTCCCTTTACTGAAAGAGAAGCAAAGTGTGAGCTATGATGAATCATCTCTGTACTCTCTCTCCTGGGAGATCTGCAACAACACCAGTGAAATCGGTACGATGCCTGACTTGTAGACATGCTCTATGACATTTAAGGAAGTTATTTAATTTTGAGAAACACGTCAAGAAGTAAAACTCAAATAATCTTTTTGACTTTTCAGTCAGCTATGCCATCAGTATCCAGCTTTGACAAATTTCTAAGAGAAAACCAATTAGACAGAGAGCACAAAATGATACTGTTATATGTGTTAGGGTGTCATCCTGAGGACATCCAAGAACAGAGCTTCATTGTGCTCAAGCAGTATGGAAATGGAGTAACTGACATCATTGGCCCTGACAGGGATGCCAGGAATTCCTCATAGATGTGGATTCAAAGGGGATCACTAAAACTGTGAAAGGCTCAACAGATCACACCTTGGAATTGCTCAAATCTGTCTGATATGTCTTCCTGAGAAAGGGAGGCATCAAGTATAACTACTGTCTCAAGCCCCGTAAGTGGTAAGTGGTTGAACTGCATCTATTGGTAGCAGGATTGCCTGCAGAAAAAAGTCTGATCTTGATCTATGGCTCAGTAAATGTGGGGTCAACAATTATACCAACTTGTATGGTTGTCACAGCAGAATGTGAAGTAGAGATTATTGGTTTATGAAATAACATTAACATTCAACATTTAGAAAGTGACACAGAGAAAACTACTATAAATTAGACTTAAATGTTTTTTCATTATTAGAGCAAGAGAACAAAGTCTATCCAGGATGACAGACTTCCCTTAGCCAAAGGAGACAATCCCATTTTCTCTGTAGTCTCTCTAAACAGAAGCCCAGTTTTTGTGGATCACAGTACCTTATTCCTGCCAAGATCTTCCCCATGTGCTCTTCAGTTCCAGGATGTAGTTAAAAGCCATTTCAGCTATCTTAAAGCAAGAAACATCTGCTGTAGCAGTGTGCCAGGACTGCCAAGGATTGGCTGTCAAAATGAATTTTTATTAGACATTATCTTAGCAAACATACTGTGCTCATCAGCATAGTGTAAACAGGGACTCATATCAGGTCTTTCTGTAATAGATGAATCTTTAATTTAGGGCAAAATAGAAAATACCTTCTCCTAAGTGACTATTACTGTAAAAACAATCATATGCTTTTTACAAACATTTCTAATAGCAGGTAGTAAATAGTAAAAAGGTTTGCTGCCGATTACCTCTGTGAGAAACCTTCTTGATCTTCCACTTTTTAAATTTTGCTAATATCTGATTAATCAATTATGCTTCCTGGTACACATTCCTAAAAGCTGAACAATGATGTAAAGGTTTTTGTCCCCCTCCAGTACAGACTCTTCTTCCCCCAACCATTTCCATTTGTCAGACAATTTCAACGATGTGATTGAGACAGTATGCTTCTCTCTTATTAATACTTCTTGAACTTGCTGTCTAATTGCAACCAAATTTGTTAAAGTGGCAGAGGTATCTGGATTATACGAGCTTTGCAAAAATTTAAAGTTGAGTAGATTAGAGATTTATTTATTTTTCTTTCCTTTTTAGGAAAGGTTTCTAAACGAGAACCAAGGAAGGCTTTTACTGTGCTCTTGCATAGGAGACAGAAGAGATCACTGCAGCACACCAGCATTCATACAGCAACCAGACCAGTAACAAGAAGGGTTCATGCAAAGCATGAGAGGGAAACATAGTGAAGGAGTTGGGGCTCCTGCAAAATGGCTCACACACAGAGATGGGTACTTCTTGTGGAGGGAGAAATCTATACACCATAAATCATGCAGGAGTAAAGCATTGTAGTTGCCTAGAACAGTTCCTCATTTCTTTATTTTTTTAATGTAAGAAAGGGGAATCTTACTACTACCAGAAAAATAGAGAGGAAATAAATAAAAAGTAGTCTTCCCCACTGAAAGCAGCAGAAGAAATCTAAAAAAACTATTTTTGAGGTGGTAACACTAGTTAACCACAGTATGACCTATAGCTTTCTTATTAGTCACCTGTATTTGCTCTGCTGCCTCCTATTAAAACCACAGGATCAATCCATATATTGGACTTAACAGTTAGGTGCTGTTTGTAACTGTTATATCCTTAAGTTTAAAGTGACAATCTTACAATTCAATGTTACATACTGTACTCTCTAAATCTTGGACAAAGCTAGTAATTTGTAAAAATGAAAGCAAGAGGGAAAAAATAAATCATCTAATAAGCTTCTATGATTCTATGATTCTAATGAGCTTCTTGAGTGTAGGATGATTGACCCTTAACTTTGATTTTGTCTGCATAGCACTGAAACAAAAATGTTATGATCTCTGTTGTTTTTAACCAAGGGCTCTTTTACAGAAGTTAATTTATTTCATTTAGCAAACAATTCAGAGTCAATTTCCTCTACAGTTTTTCTCCTAGAATTTCTAAGAACGCATTTCATAAAGTGTCTGTGTTTCACTTGAGTCGGCTTCCATTTTTTTTTCTTACTTGGAATTCTTCTGAATAAATAGTTTATAAAGAGCTATTGTCACTCACTTCTGTGACTTTTACATGCATTATTTACATTAAAAGTTCAGAAGGGTCAGAATTCAGTACTTAAGCTATTATTTTTTTTCGTTATTGGGTAAGAGAAATCCTATTATTTAGTTTAAAACACTGTCCAATAACATTGTTAAAAATATTTTCAAAGGTATTTTGTTTTCAGGGCACATTTTGAATGAAATCTCTGCTGATTTCAATCACAATGGGATCGCAGAATAAAAAAGGAAATTATATCCCAGATTTTTATTTTTGTTAAAAGTCGCTCATTTGTCTTTGTACATATTCAGTTGCCAGTTTATACAGGGCTTTACTTACAATATGATAGAGTTTGAATTGTTAGATACAATCAGTGTTTCTCAACTACAGATTTTGCATACAGGCTTATAAATATTACAGGCAGTTCTCTCTCATCAAAGCATCTTCTAGTTCTCCAATCTCAAAGATAACATTTAGATTTAATTTCCATTATGAAATGGTCTATTGTATCCACCTGGATGATAATGAGGAAGTGATGGCTTTCATAAATATTTTATCTGAGATGGAACAATTTAACTACGTGGAGTCTCCTTCTGTGACATCTGCATAAAATGATGACTTTAAGCTTCCAGTGGTGCTTTTCCCATCATACACAAGATCAAAGAGCCATTAGGCTCCAAGCCTGTCTGCAGCTGGTAAATGCTTTCAAGGACTGTTTTCACTCTCAGCTTTTCAAGAGTATTTGCCATAAGGGAGTATCAGAGTTTCCACTGTACTTTAGCTGTAATTTCCCCCTAAAAACATTGTGTTCAGTCGACTGCCATGTTCTTTAATTTCTCAAGATTTAGCAGCTGAGTTATGTAACACATAGCATACTGCGGTCAAGAGAAATGTCATCTCTTGTCCTCAGGCGCTAGAGCTCTCCGGGGAGCTGCCAGCTGTCTACTGCTGACTCAGTAGGGGAGAAGTGGCTGATAGCACTTTCCTCAACATGCTCTGTGTGGGAAAAATGACCTGGGCAGTTGGAATGTGAAGGAAACAAGATGCAAAGATGTGCATGTGTGTATGTAAATTTAAGAGAGAGAGAGACAAAGATGAGGAAGCGGCATAAGGATGAGACTAAAATCTAAATTTTCTTCAATATTGCGGCAGTAACAGAAACTGAACTCGTGATGCAAGAGTAGTTATGCTTCGAAACATTGATGCTGGGGTTACAGGGTTCTATGCGAGTCGGGTGAGGACTTTGGTGGCTTAAAGCAGACCGTGTTAGAAAACACCAGTAGGACATAGCTATTCACATTTGCCTATCCTCATACATCGTTTACCTTTGGAAATCACAGAATGTTTGAGGGTGTAAAGGATCTCTGGAGATAAGTTTATCCCCACTGCTCAAGCAGAGTCAGCTAGAGCAGTTAGTCCAGGACTGTGTCCAGTCCAGCATGTCTTCAAGGATGAAGACTGTAATCTCTCCCAGACACCTTGTCCATCCTTTGACCACCTGCACAGTAAAAAAAAAAAGTGTTTCCCTGTCTTCAGATGGAATTTCATGTATTTTAATCTGTGCCTTTTGCCTCTTGTACTGTCAGAGGACAATACTGACAGAAACTAGTGGCTCCTTCTTTCCCTCTTCTACATTCCTTTCTCTCACGTTTGTGCACATGGATAAGTAACACTTGAGCCTTCTCTTCCGCAGGCTGACAAAACGCAGCACTCTCGACCTCTCCTTATATATCAGATGTTCTGAGCCCTTAGTCATCTTTATAGCCCTACATTCAACTCGTTAGAGTAGGTCCATGTCTTTTTTTTACTGAGGAGCCCAGAAGTGGATGCACGGGTTAGGGTGTACGTTTATTAATGCATTCTAATAGGGTTTTGTGATAGTACTCTGTGACCAGAACTGCAATAGTGGCTAAATAACCTGGGGCTGATGGGACCTGAGACTGGATGTTAACATGTCGCGACTAGTATTTGTGATGTAATAAACAGTATTTTTTCTTATTTTTCAGTATTTACGATATTGAAATTTTTTTAAAGTGTTTCTCTCAATTTTCAATAATTACATTTTATCATGTGAAACATCAGTTGTTTTCCAGAAATGAACACTATTTTTTGTCTCCACAAGAGAATTATTAAAAAGAAAAAGAAAGTGCGCTTGCCAGCCTTTTTTTGTAATGCTCACTAGATATTAAACTAGCGTTATCCCCTTAAACATATGAAAACAAATCACTGGCATTACTTAGTTCTAAACCAATAGTTTTTGCAGGTGTCTCTTAGCACTTGTTTCCAACTCTTTCGAAACATTTTAGCATTTAGATGTATTGTTGGGCTCTATGAGTTATGCAAGCAAAGTAACTTTTAATCCTTGTTTTGCAGGATTTGCAACCAAAGGCTGTAGCTGCAATTTATTTTTATTCGTTTCCAGGAAAGACTGTAATGGAAGGTATTTTCTTATTTTATAGGTTTTATTCTGACCAAAGCTCAAAATAGACATTTATATGACTGTTCAGTGATTCAAATGAAGCCACTAATTGACTAGAAAATAGCATGATACATAAGTCTTCAAGTGCTACCTTTTACCATCTACAGCAAGAGAATAAGAATTAATACTTGACGCTTTAATAATGTATTTTAACGTTATCATTGCCCAGTGCACAGCTGACCTCCTAAATACACATTGCGTAAGTGGTTTTGGGGAATTTTATGTTAGGGTTCATTAAAAATTTCAAGCTGGGAACAAAACCTAATAATGTAGAAGATATTTCTGTAAAATCACCACTGTTAAGAAAATACCATCACAACAGTAATTTAATTTATAAGTTTAAGACATAGATATGTTTAAAATAAAATTAAACTCACTCCTTGAGATTATGTGTGATTACATCAGACAAAAACTATAGTTCCTCAGTAGAGAGCAAGTCTAGCAGGGGTTGCCACCCTCTTTCTCCATTCTTAATTAACAGTGTTATTTTAAGATGAATGCTCAAATGGCATGATACTCAAAAGTTCTTGGAGAAAAAAGTCAACCATTTTTTAACGTGTAACTGTTTGGAAGATAGCGGAGAGCTTCCTAGTCACATTAACATTCCCTTGCCTTTAATTTAATTTTGGAAGGTCTGCTGCTTGTCTGTATTTCACAGGAACAAGGAGAAAGTTCAAAAGTCAGGTTCACTAATAATCTTCAGTCCTATGTATTCATCAGGAGAAGGCCTAACACTTGCTCCATTAACATGCCCCACTCAAGGGTACAAATCATGTGGCTTAAAAAGAAGCACTTTGTTTAAGGGGAAAGGAACAGCAGAACATAAGTGGGTTGACCCATACTAGCTTCCCCACGGCAGGATGATTTACAGTTCTCTGGTTTTCTGGAGAAACAATTGTTCATTTCACAGGCACCAGACACTACGTTTGCAATTTTCATAATTCACCACACTAAGTTAGGCTGCTTAAAACCACTAATTACCATCTCCAGTAAAATCCATCACTTATTTGCAAGTAGCTGATTACACTTAAAATGTACAGATGAATTATCAAAGAAGTTATTTACTTATGAATTGCAAAAGCAGAGAGGTAGAAGGGCTTATCTTAAATAATACAAAATCCTTTTTAGTATTTTTGGATGTGCTGAGTACTGAAGCCTTCAATGTAATCCCAGAGGGCTTGTCATGGACCACTCATGAAGCAGATTCCCATTACACAAAGAAAAGCTTTGTCTGGGCAGATCTGAAAGTGATGCATGCTAGCGTTGCGTAATAGAGATAAATTAGCACTGTATATTCATGCCAACACTTGCATTTGTAAGCTTTCTTTAAATACAGCTCTTAGGAAAACATTCTTCTACTGTCTCATAGAACTGCAATGCGAAACATTGACCAGAAAACTGTTCTTCTTTAGAAAGTTTTAATCAAACACAGCAGTAAAAGGTAAGAGCATATGCTCACATGTATTGCAAGCTCCAGCTGACACCTCTAAGCTGTGTTTCTCGTACCCACAACATTTGTCTTCACGCCATGGATGTATTTTCTTAAATGTGATTACAGGATGCAGCAGGTGTACAACTTCTTGTGGCTCTGAGTCAAAAAAAACCAGCTCAAGGGAAGACTGCACATCAAGCCTTGACATCGGGCAAATCCACTAGACATGTCAGGATCTCTTTTGAGAAATCAGAACAGACTGACAAAGCTCTTCATAAAAACTAAGTGTTAAAAAAAAAATAGATACAAACAGTGAAATTGTTTTTGAAGCCACTTTTTGCAAGTGCTGGACCAGAATATGGAAACACTAGCGTCTCCATCTGGTTAGCAGCACAGCAGAGGAACTGCCCAAGGGTCCCTCCTTGGTGAATCCTTCCCCAAGGAACCTCTCTGAACATCAGCTCTGAAGCTGGGTATGATATTCTAGCACAGGGGTCCTCAAACTTTTTAAACAAGGGGCCGGTTCACTGTCCCTCAGACACTGTCAGGGGCCGGGTTATGGTTTGGAAGATAATGAACGAATTCCTATTCACACTGCACATATTTTATTTGTAGTAGTGCACAAAACACAGGAAAAAGAATGCAATATTTAAAATGAAGAACAATTTTAACCAACAAAAACAATATTTCAACGTGGACTATGGACTTGCTTTTGGCTAATGAGATGGTCAATGGTACGTTCCATATTTGTTACTGCTAGCTGAAGAATGCAATATAAGTGTTCATCAGTTAGTCCCACTGGTGCTGGCTGGTTTGTGCTGCCTGGCTTGTCCTGCCTGGGAGCTGGAGGGAGGGAGGGAGACACAGGGGAGCCACCCACCTCACTGATGCTGCCGTCCCCCTCCTCAGCCTGGCCGCGCAGTCGGCAGGAAGTCATCTGTGGCTGCTCGGTTTCCCCCCCTCCCAAACCCCCGGCGAGGCAGCGGGCCGGGGTTTGAGGACCCCTGCTCTAGCAGCACATACACTGCAGATCTAAACTCACACTGGTAAATAAAATATGCCTAGGCTCTCAGACATATGTCCCTGGGATCCCACAGGAAAATGCACTTCAGGGATGAGGGCTGGGAGCTGCCTGGGTTCCTCTGGCTCAGGCAGGGAACAGGTAAGGCCCATAGGTAGTAGACAGGCTCAACTGTCAGTCTAGAGCAATAGCTCGTAGATGAGGCAGGTCAAGCTGCAAGTCAGGGTCAGGTCCAGCAATCAACTGGCAGGCCCATAGTGAGGCAGCGTTAGGATAAAACTGGGGAATCAGCCTGCATGTTGATGCCTGGATTAGCAAAGTCCACCACCAGCCACAAGTGTGGCTGAACTAGAGACCAGCTACTCCTCTAACTCAGGCCTGGCTCTAAGCTTAAGCCCAGGTGAGCTTGCCCAGGGCCATTATGTCCTATTAGTGTCCTTAGGGCTCTCACAGGGGTATTTCTTTTTTGCTGGATACTAAGTGTTATGAAAGGCTTCACATCCATCTCTTCAGGCCAAATGATTTGCCTTGGTGTGTGCTGCCAGCTAAGAACTGTACCTGAACCATGGCATGTTAGTTAGCATGGAGCTAAATATGTCAGGAGAGGTGCTGTATGGATGATTTCCACCTGAGCTGGAGCCTACAGCTTGGTGCTGTTTAACGTTCTGATACAGATGTAGCCTAAGAGCCTCGGCTAGGAGCCAGCAGCTGACAACTCTGTCAGAGGTACCATACAGATTCTTGGCTCACTAACAACAACTTTGAACCAAATCATGTTGGAGTAGTAACAGCAAGTTAATCTTCAGTTTTTCTCCCCTGATGGCACTTTTATTTTAGGCATACTAGGTTTGTCCTGATAAACATAGTCTCAAACTTACTGCTTCTGGTAGCATAATGGTGATGCTCACACATGGAATGCCCAAGTAGATATCTCCATTATGGTCTTTATTCAGGAGAATGTCTACATCTGTGTAATTATATTCATGGTGGGACTATCTCAACAATGATATAGAGATTGCTAAACTTTCAAGTCTCTGTGAGATTGAGAGGTCTCTTTTCTGTCTAAAAAAGGATTTATTCCTCCCTGCCTCATTAGATCTGGACCTGACCACACACAGTCCTCTGACCTTCATTACAAAAAACCCTACCCAACCCCCAAACTTAGTTTAAAACCAGTAGAGACTGTGAGTCAGTAGTGACTTGTTTTGTACAATGCAATTTACTTGGCCACCATTCCACTAACTTTTTTTCCATTAAGAATACTCTATCCTAATTTACAAGAAAAATGCCATGCCATTCTTGTCCATCCAGAGCAAAGCAATGGACTGTAACAGCAACTTTTCTGTACAGACAGGATGTAGTAAAAAATAACAGCAGTGCAGTGCTTCTAATTTCCATTCACTCCATCTAGCTGAATTCATTTCATTAATGCCTTCTAATGAACACTGAAACTTAACAGGCCATCTTGTAGGAATGTGTGCAAGATAGTCCAACAGATTGCTTGGCTTAAGCTTTCTTTAGAAAATGTACTTTTTTCCTTCAGTATCTTTGAAAGCTTCATCTGCAAAAGTCAAGGCTGAGAGTCTCTCCAAATTTAAGACACTGTCTACATTTAGCTCAGAGATAAACAATTGTAATTGTTCTGTTGTTTGATGAACCTTCCCAGCCAAGAAATGGGATCAGTAAGAGGAAAGAGATCCAGGGATCAAAATGAGAACAGGTCTAATGAGACAGCAAAAGCAATATAAATACCAAATGCCAATATGAAGTATGCAAAGTTACACCCATCCCAGTGAACGTCGCAGTCGGACAATAAATGGGAATAAATGGGAATAAATGGGAAAAGCAGTCCTTGGGAGCAGAATGGTGAATGAAACCCTCCAGGAATGGCAACTCCTGAGAAGAAAAAAGTGCAGAAAAGCAGGATCCTCAGTTTTTGGCAACTTCCCCACTTACAATTACTGTGATGTTTATGATATGGAGTAAACCTATGAACCAGCTCAGGTCAGCTGCCCTGGCTTTAGCCCCTCCCAGCTTATGCTCCAGGCTGAGTCAAAACTGCTAATGGCCTGCATACTATAGCTAGGCTATGTTTCTATCCTAACAGAACCATGACAGACACATTTATGCTTCCAGATGTGCACTAGTCTTCTAAATTCCCGTTATCATGACTGGACATCTTGGCATACCCTGAATGGAGCTTATACAGTGACACAACTTATAGTTGCTTTTTACTTCCTTAGAGGTGAGTTGCTCTCAACTTGATGGAGAAGATCAAGAAAAGTTCAGGTTATTACAGTCCTAACAGTCATGCATATGCACATATACATCTTGGCAGAAGTCTTAATCTCTGCACTGAATCCTACCATGCAACTCTACATCCAGCAAATGACTGGGTCCAAAGGATGCAGTGATGCCTATGGTCTAGGTTCTGCACTGAAGATTTTACTCCACTTCAGTTTTACTAGTGAAGGAGCAATCCACCTGGCACAGACTGAGTAGCTACAAAGGCAGCAGTAGTGTAGCCCAATCTAGCCCAGTTCAGGTACAACTCATTTAATGACTTAGAGATAGGGGTCAACTCATGGCTTTCTCTTGTTGGTGTACTAGCATTGGGAAAATTTTGGGGGCAGCTTTAGAATTCTGAATTGTCTGAGAAGAATGGAGACCAGTGCTGCACCAGAAAGAGAAATCCAACTTGCCGAGGAAAGAGAGGAGAAGAACCAGGGGACAGGCCGTACTTTCCCTATAACTTCATGAATTCAGGCTCAACCTTCTGAGAAACTAGTTTATTTTCTAATGAGGCCATGCCCTCACACTCTGTCACTGATGCTACTACTGACTAACAAGTTTCCTTCTGGCTTGGTACCAGCTGAACTCATGACAAGTCTTAGGAGACAAGCGGGTTGAGATGTACCTGGTAGTTCTAGTCCTTCTGTGTCTGGAAGGGTGGGATTGACAGCGTTATCCAGGAGGAGTGCCTCGCTCGTGCACCATGAGGCACAGGAACCCAAAGTGCAGACAGTGAAACAACTTACTGAATTTGTGGAAGAAAGGCACCAAGACATTTTAATTCACCACACATTAGAAGAAACCCTCACACAAGACTTAGACATAAAGAATTTCATCACACTGTTCCTACACTGAACTGAGATAAAAACCATGCAGAACATACTTTTATAGATAGTTCCTTCTCTCTGAAAATACAACGGTCATCTGAATTCAGTCTTGATGCACATAAATCTTCAAAGTTCAGAATTCTCAGTGTCTCTCCAGTTCAACACAGATAAATTAGTAGACCTTGATGGTTCCTCTCACATATCTTCATAAGTGATAACATTTTCTCCCAGTGGCAGCGACATAGCTCCAAACAGACACCAAGATGGAGAAGAGTGAAGAATAAGCAAAGAAGGTGAAAGTCACTGAGCGGGGAGAAGGGGGGTGGGGGAGTGAAATTTTCAAACTTTTTAAGCTTGAACTTTAAACTTTCTACAGAAAACACACAGATCAGACTTGCAGATTCTGCTCAGCTTCTAAAACACAACCCTTACTTTTATAGAACAATTGCTGCCTTGTTGGGTACAGCACTCTCAGACAAGAAAATATTTTAAAAGATGACTTCCTCTTCATGAAGGTGCACTCGGGGTGACCAAGTGCAAACAGATCAGTTCACCTGGACACTGTAGTCAACGTCTATGACTCATCTTGTAATTTGTCTTAGAGTAACTATAAGTTTTTTAACTTGGAAGAACATGTCTAGTTCTACATGAACTACTCAAAAATTTTCTGATTTTAGGATTACAAAGAAAATTTGCTTTAAGCTAGCCACAGATAATGACCACTGCCTTATTCCTCTTTATTTCACAGTTCAGCTATGAAGAATGAAACAGATTAACATTGTGAATGCTTGGTATGTATTTCCCTTTTGTTTTGCATTAATTAGTAATTTCTTCCTAAAACCTTGGTCTAGTCTGTTCATATTCCAGTGAATTTTAATCAACTCCATCATTTTTTGAGATATCCAATCTCTAGAGAAAAATTTTGGTGGCATGTTGAATACAAGACTAATTTTTGATTTTCAGACACCACAAAGTCATTTGACCTCCTACAACCCACGCTAAGTCCAAGCCATTCAGTGCCAGTTCTGTAAAATACTCTAATTCTCAGGTTGATGGCAGCTTTAGGCATTTCACAGGCAGAGCTGGTAGATGAAGGCACAACTGTTACAAACTATGGTGTGTGTAGTGCTCTGTGGTTTCTGTCTCTGAAGAACTGCTACAAGAGTATTTTACACTCTTACCTTTAGAATATGCAGTAAGACCATATGTTTTAAAATTTCATAGTGCCTTTCTACCACTGTTGCTACTAAATATGTTCTTTGAGAAAAACGGATTTGCTCTTCCTCCTCTGTTATTTCATTGTGTCTGTATTCAGTCTTTTTTCTTAATACATCTCCAGTCATGTGGTTCTGTTTTTGTAGTCATGGCTACTCTTACACTTTGACCTTCTCTTTCTGTAATTTACCTTCATAGTGAATTGAATTACTAACCACCATAAAAAAAGTAGTAATTTTTCCTTTGGATCAGCATTAGAAAGTCCATAAAACTGTAGACTGAAACGAGATAATCAATAAAACTCTGATACTTCAGTGCACTTCCTTTCTCATTATATCTCAAGCAATTTAAGTTTTATTGATGTGTCTGTTTTTAAAGCTTGATAATCACAGATTAGAAATGAATCTCAACCTTTTATTTGAATTTTTAGATTTATTCTAATATTAAATGTAATAAATTGGCTTTTTGGCAGTTAAAATTATGGAAATATTAATTGGATGTGCCACAGCTGAGTAAGATGTACACTCAGCTTAGAATTTCCAGGGAGGAAAAAAAACATCAATTCTTTCAAATCAGCAAGAAATGGTCCTTGCAAAATCATAGGAAAATTCAGGATGGAAGCAACCTCAAGATGTCCTTCTCAAAGCAGGGTCAGATGCCACTGATCAGAAATTTAATCTGTCGAGGTGGAAAATCCCCAATAATGACACTGCATCAACTTCTGTGGGAAACCTGGTTAGTGCTTCACTCTCCTTGAGGTGAAAAGGTCTGTCCATTTGGAGACTCTTCTATTTCAAGGTTAAATAGGAAACATTGGATAGATGGCAGCATTGCACATAAACGATCACATGGTTATTTATTCATCCTAAAGGACTTAAGGTCCTACCTAAACATAAGTAATCAAGCTTTGATGGATGTCATCAAGTTTTATTATAAAATGTGGGTTTCCAGTTCTAAACTGAATAACTTAGCAGAAACAGCAGCTTCCAAAAATCTGTAAGTAGCTATAAGCATACCCTGTAGTTCTACTGAGCACATCTGCCATAGCAAATCTGCCAAAAATTCAGGAAATCAATGGATCTGTCAAGAATAGAGGACTGCTTTTTTTAATCCTTTATTTATAACCAAAATAGCATTCGACTATAGCCTCCTTCCTGCTGGGATCTTCTCCTGTCAGTAGAAAAAGACATGCAGCAGACCTTTAATAAGCCTCTGCCTGATGAGAAGACTGTGATATGGCCTAGTGATGTCAGAGCTACCCCTCTGTTAGTTAGTAAGTCTCTGTTTTTTGAGAGCTGTCATTGAACAAAATGAGGAATTTTCATCTGAGATGCAGACTTGTTATGCTAGTCAATCAAACAGTTCTTTCCCACTTAACAATATGGATAGATAGTGCCAAATACAAAATATTTTGCAGAACTATTGAACACAGCTTCCCTAAATCATTATGCAGGCAGGCTGACACACAGAAATGGAAACTTGAAGACTCAGAAATTTTCCCATGTTCTGAAATGCAGCTTTTTGGGTCTCATATAACCAAAAGATTTGCTTGAGTACAAATGTTACTTGCAGCAAAGGTCAGTGTTGCTAAAGCTTTCTTATTTTTGTCAATGCAATTAGCATGAGAGAAATTATGACAACATCTATGAAAAAATGCTGGTTTATTTTTCTTTATTAAAGTAAGGATAAAAGGTTATGGTACAGAGCATATGTTTTGAACGTAATTCAATTAGTCATGAAAGAACGTGAACTCTGCCTGTGTTCTAGTAATGGCAACATTTTTGATGTGAAATAAAGCATAAGAAAACTATCTGAAAATGAAGTGAGGACATAGGTAAGTAAAAAGTCCAGGTGAACAACATACTAATAAATTAAATGAAAGAGCAGTCATCCAGATATTCCTTAAGTTTCTAATGTGACTAGGAAGTATGGAAAGTGGCCAAAGATGGGATACAAAACCATGGCCCTTGATGGCTGCTTTGTTCCCTGCAAATATGACTGCGTAAACATGTTATCAACGTAACTGCAAATTATTTTTATGGATTGTATTTTTGAGGGTTGCATCCAAAGGTCCAATCCAAAGCAAATACCTGTGGCTGATGAAGCAGCAATATTTACATTAAGAAGAGTTTATAAAAACAACTATTTGCTATTCATGCCTTAAGTAAAAGTTGGTCAAATCATATAAAGCTAAAATAATGTTAACTGGTTTGACCTGAAGACATGGGTTAGATAAAGTCCCTTAGTATGACCAAGTCCTTTTCATTTGCAGACCAGAAGCCCTCCCAAGAATCAATACTAATAGAAACCTACGAGATGGAATTTGTATAGGGAAGGCCAAAACAAATAGATATATATATATATATACTGTGAGTTACTGAATGTTATAAGTTATCACAAGAAGATGTGAGGAACTTGTGGATGAACAGCAGGAAAAGCAAACAAGTCAGATCTAAAGCCACACAGTGTCAAAAACTGTTTCTGACATCTAAAATACTGGAACATTTTCTTACCATTTCTGCCGTAGCCCAAAGACACAGCTGAGAATTCAAATCAGTGAATAAAATATTTCACAGAACAATTCAATTTACATTCAACTTAGCAATCTAATAAGCAGACTGCTCAAATAGTCTAAAAACTGAATCTGTTTTAGTTTCACGTGATATGTTCTCCTGCTTGCATGTGAGACTTTGATATTGAAAAAACCAAGATACTAAGAAGCCATTGTTTTCACATAGAAATAAATCTTGTGGGAGGCTACCACATGTTACCTGTGGCTTGGATATGAGAAGAAAATTACTCGCATTTGTTATAACACAAGTTTAGTCTGATAAAATCAGAGCAGACAAAGAAAACTTGGGTTTGAGGAACTTGTGGCTCAGATGGGGCAGATTGTGAGGGAAAGATGTGCGGGGAACGATGCCCACTACCAAAGCTTAGGGAACATGTGGTGACTCTGGTTTGATAGCAGCTAATTCTTATGGTAGCACACATTGCAACACACTGCAACAACTAGCGAGTGCAGGATTGTTTGCAGGGTAAGGCCTCCTCCAGTTGTGTTTAAAATACATTGTCCTGTAATTCCAGAGTACTTTTGCAATCCAGTGCAAACGTTTAATAGTATAAAATAGTGTAAGTAATGCAGTATTTGCTGGAGCACCTACCCTATGAACTGGAGTACCTTCACTATGAGGACAGGTTGAGCAAGTTGGGATTGTTCAGCCTGGAGGAGAATCTCAGGTGACCTTAGAGCAACTTTCCAATATCTGAAGGGGATAGGTTTTGTTACGTATGTGTGTGCATGCATACGTTACTCTGCAATGAGACTCTGTGTGTGTTTGTGAATGTTTTTGTTTGTTGTCTGTCACAGGCAGTGTGACTTCCAGAGGCCTGAAATCTGACCTTAGAAGGATGGTTTTTTTGTTTGTTCAGACAGAGGGATATTTCCTAAAACCACATTAGAAAAAGTAATATTGGTTATCCTGAGGCTTGTGTAACAGGTCCAGCTGCGAGATGATAAGCTTTTGTGGGTGTATCCATACTTCTGTGCAGTTAAATATGCAGTTAAATACCACAGACATGGCATGAATTAAATTACTGAGGCTTTATAGATTAATAGGCTCCCCATAAACATTCACAGTTTGAAAAACTTGAGAATTTATTTTACTGAGATCATCAGCAAGAAAGGATACACGTATTTTATCTCCGGCCGTTTTTTAGAATGACGTCAGAGATTAATCCACTGTTCTCCTCTAGTTCTGTAATAAGAGGAAGATGTTTTCAAACTCTGGTTTCAGCTATCCAGACTAAAAGTAACGCTTTTCTTTTGGGGGTTATATAGGACCTTATAAGAGCTGAGTGTTGTGGTGGGAATAGCAGTTGCCACAGATTCATTAGCAGATTTATTGAAACATTTTGCATCAGAGAAAATGCTGACGTCTCTCAGACTTGGGAAAAAGTAGATGAAATAGTAGCTGGAATGAGAAATTTACCTAATCTGGGGAAGAAGGAATGGCACTTTTCTTGAGGTGACATTATGCTCCATTTTTCATTCTGTGCATATAAACATGGTTGCAGAGAGCTTTTACAGCCCTTTAAAGGTCAACATACTACAAGAGTTAAAGGAGGATCTGGCTGAGAACACAGAAAAAATTATGTCCTCAACATAATATCTCATTACAATCAAGCTATTACAGAAAGTGAACTGAAAAGAGGGTACCCTCTCTTGCCCCCCCCAAACTCCTTATCTTGTTATGAGAATCACAGAAAGCATGCCCTATATTTTTCAAGTTACATACTAGCCAAAGCTATTTCCCAAAACATAACTTCTCTCTACCCCCCAAGGCAGAATCCCAGGTCAAAACATGTTTTCTCTTTTAGGAGCTTGGTTACATAGGATTAAAGAATTTACAAGTCCTAGATTTTTCCTGTGGGATCCTCTTTATCCATACCTCAAACGTTGCAGTTCTTCAGGGCTTCTACATGTCTGGTGCATTATTAAGTCCTTTAATTCACTGCTAAGAGGAAATACACTCCTACATAAACTTGGGATTTCAAAGATGCTATAAAAGATTTCTCTTACCTGGTTTTGCATTCCTATAGTTAAGAAAGATAACTGCAGCTACTATTAAAGCAAAAGTAATGCAAAACCTTACCCTTTTAGTAATTTTGGGACAATTTTCAGACTCCCTATCTATCAGAGTAGTTCAGTAAGCATCCTTTAGAGGGAGACTTCTTATGTCAAACAAATCTCTGCTAAATCAGCTGGTTGGTAAGGATTAGTATTTGTCATCCACCTTTGAATTGTGTAAGCATCTAATTTCTCTATTGAAAGGCAGCTAGAACAATTAAAGGAAATAAACCTTTCACTCATCTTTTCAGCTTGTTGTATTAATCACCTCTTAATCCCATGACAGAGGCTCTCAAATCTACTGCACAGTTCTATTTAGTTTCTTATATATATATTTCTTTTTAGTAGTCATCACATACTCAAGTCATTCAGAAAGGAACCAAAGTGGTGCCATAAGAACCCTCTGGCATTCTCACCCTCCTTATGATCTTAGGGCAGTCAAGTTCCTAATTGTCAAAGTTGAATAATTAGAGTTCTTGCTAATTCATGTAAGATCTGTGAATTCTTATGTCCTGTGAAAAGTTGAACTGTGGACTAAACCTCCAAATTTCTTTTTATGTGTTAATCTACAGAGCAAAATGTGCAGACAAAAATCACAGGGATGTCCAGGCTAGTGCAGAGCAGTCTCATTCAGTGCTCTAAGGAGCTGCACACACCTCTGTGAAATTACAAGTGAGGAAATTAGTGTGGCTAAGAAGTGACATGCCAAGGCCAAGGCAGAATATCATGTTTGAATGCGCCGTCTCCTCTTAGTGACTACGTTGTTTAGAGTTAGCTGAGGTGTCTTAATATAGTTCTGTCCTACAGTTCTTAAACATATCCTTGAACAAAAAACCTACACAAATAATATCTTTGTGTAACTATTTTTCAGGTGCTAACATGTGTCATCTTTGCATAACGTACATTTCAGCAGAAGCATCTGCAAAGCCCTGAAGGCAAATGAGATTGCGAATGTAAATATTAACACTTGCGATGATTCAGGTGTAAGATTTGTTAAAAGTTTCAGGCAAATGGTAGCCTGTGTCAAGATACTTTGTGCAGTAAGGCATGGATGATTGAGGGGCTAAAAATATCTCTGTGTTATAAAATGTAGACATCTGTGGGGTTTGCATAAGTACCCAGGGAACATGCTGTAGTTAGGTTTTCATGAAGGAGAAAAAGCCTGCAACAGTTTTCTTGACATTCTTGTGATTTTTCAGCTGTTCCTTTGGAAATAGTATCTTTATCACTAATAGGATCATAGGATCAGTAATAATACTTGGAAAATCAGAACCATGAATTCTTCCTGTCTCTTTGAAAATATGGGAGCAGATTTTAGAGATCGTTCCTCTGAAATTAGTCCTCTAGGCAAGAGTCACAGTGTCACTTCTCTCGCCATCCTTTTTTTGTTGCGTGTAAGTAATTTCATCGGGGTTCATTGAAATAAATGAAACCTGAATGCCTGCTGTGTGTGTTATTTTGTTGTAATTATTTGTGTGTCTCGAGCAAGATCTAAAATAGAAGTATTACAGAATCATAGAAGATCAGGGATTGGAAGAGACTCTAGAGATCATCCAATCCTACCCCCATGTCAGAGCAGGATCACCTAGATCAGGTCACACAGGAACATCCAAGTGGGGTCTCTGCGGTGGGTTCAAGACCACAATCAAAGATAAAGGAAAAGAAAACAAAGCACTTAGGTCTTGGTGAGATCTCCGATAGAATTTGCCAGACAACGGATAGCTTAGGGAAAATGGAAAAGGGTTTATTAACTCTATAACTGTGTACAAAAAAGAAGAAAAGGTTAAGCAAGTTAGTGCACACAAACTAGAAACTGCATCACAAATGCCATCACATGTTCTGAGAAAAAGACAATGGGAGATCACTATCATATCAGTTCTTGGGTCTTTTTCATATCAGAGATCTGGGAGAAAAAAAAACACGTCTGTTGGGTAGAGACGAGTACTACTACCCTCTCTATTATTCATGCACCATCCCTGGGAACATTGGCACCCGGGCTGTCCAGACTGGTGAATTCTACAGTTCTTCAGCATAGCTTCTCCAGCTCAATGCTCATTGGGCAGGCCTGATTCCTGAGCTGCATCCCTTGATGCAGGAAACTTGCTTTCAAACAAATAACACAGACTCTGTCTTTCATGCCCCTGGACTATTTTCTCTTCTTTAGCAGATGTTGCTAATTGGTAAGTTATGTTTAGTTGTCAGCTGGGGTATTCTGACCAGAAATTACTTATAATACATCCAAGATAGTTTATGGACTGGCAGACCTGGATAAATTATTGTTCCTAGTTTTGAACATGTCCATTTCAGTCTGCTGGTCATGTAGAAGGCTTTCATATAAGAGCCTAGATAGATGAATTTGAACTGCTGAACTTAATTACAAACAAATTATTTAATTAATTGTGAGGAATCATTCTATTGCAATTTCAGAACTAATGTTTACAAAAATGTAAAAAAATTGGTCATTAATCTGAGCTTTTTCCCCCCTAGTTTTTCAGATAAATGTGAATCCCCTCAAAAGATGTACGCTTGGGTTATTTCTAGCATATGTATTCTACATTTCTTAGCAAGTACAAAATAGCAGCTTTTTGCAGCATCCTAGAGGGTCTGACACTTGTTCCTCATTCCACAGTTAGCTTGATCCCATTTCTGGCAACCTGACATGGTCAAGTGAAAACAGATGTTCCTCAGTGGCGCGATGCAGTTCAAAACTGCTTGGACACATCAGTGTGAGATTGTGAGTTTCTGCCCAACCTAATCAGCCGTGATGAGAACAAAACAGTATTTTATTAAAGTCACATGTTGCTTATTAGAATATCAAGACTTTGTCTTTGAAAGAATGAATTGCTTGTCTTCTTAAGTTAACAAGATATAGAAAAGAACTCGATGAGAATCTGATACACTGTCTAGAATGACAGATGCTGTGGGTCAGATATGTAGTCACAAACAAATGCTCTTTCTGTTAAAAGTACTTTCCTGCGCTTTGCTTTTGACCCCTCAATTAAGACAAAACTCATCCAGAGTAAAACAAGAGTGTACTCCTAGCAATTAGATAAAAAATGAACCTGTAAATAGATTGCTAAAATGTCTATTTATATTGCTTTCTAATGGATGATAAATAAAATTATTCCTAATGCTCTGAAAGGGGAGTTTTGATTGCATGAGCCTAGTTATTTTCCCCTTTTTTGTATATTTCAGCCTTAAGTTACTAGGATAGTTTATGTTGATGCAACTGCTCATACTCAGTTCTACTTTGGCTACATAAATCTTGGCAGGCTTTGCCCCTTATGGTCTTAGATGATAGTACTCATTTATAGCAAAGATAGTAGGCAAGAAGAAAATAGCTCTCTTGTGGCAATTTCTGATTGTCAGCAAATTCTTCAGCCATGCTTGCTGTTCCCTGCACCTGATATTATAACACATCATGCGCATCAGCCTGATCAAATCTTCAAATCCTGTCAAATGTTGACCCTTCTCCAAATTTCTGGAACTAGACTAAAAAAGTTATTACTGATTACTTTCATAGCACAAGGTCAGTACTAATTGTTTAAATACTGCATATATACAGAACAAATATTGGCAACTTCTGAAGGCAGTGCCTATAAACACAGGAGTAGAGATGTGATGTCAGCACTGGCAAATGAGTGGTGATATAAGCATTGATACAAATAAGAGGTTTAATGAGGAATTTAAAGGAGAGGAAGAAAGCAGTTTTGTGCATGTTTACAGAGATCCCAGGATGGCTTTACTGGGCTGAATGAGTATAAGGACTGACATTCTATGATTAAAGAAGACAAGGTAAGAGAAAACCTATAGGTGGTCACGGCCTCAAAATAAGCTGTTGTATTGTTATACAAATGGCTACCTTTAATGAGAAAAAGGAACGGGAGTGGGAGGAAGGATGTAAAGAGATGTGAGAAGAACAGAGAAACAGACTAAGGATATTATATTTGAGTTAGTGTTTTGCTTTCTTTTGCTTTACATTGGAAAGGAGCAAAGAGAAAACACCACCCCATAATAATACTATGGGATAAGACTGGCATAAACAGAGTCAGAATGGACATTGCTGTTAAAAAATCC
Source organism: Rhinopomastus cyanomelas (assembly GCA_013400115.1). NCBI lineage: Eukaryota > Metazoa > Chordata > Aves > Bucerotiformes > Rhinopomastidae > Rhinopomastus > Rhinopomastus cyanomelas. Next base: position 767,823 of record VXBP01007107.1, on the reverse strand, counting down.
TTCAGGCCATCTGAGGAGTGGATTGATTGGCACATGCAGGCTCTTCATGACTGCAACTAGTATTGATGAATGCTTTACAAAACAAATCTCACATCTAGTCAGTTGCATCCTGTTTTCTATATTGGAACTACCTAGTTTTGTTCACAAGAGTATTTACATTACATTTTCTTGATGCTAGAAAGTCCACTTTCTAATCTAATCAACATGTTTTTGGATTTCCCTGGACTTAGCTTACATGCTTCAAAATACTTGTAGACTCTTTTGGTATTAATGGGCTTGCAGGTTGTGAAAACAGATTTAATATATATCAATTCATTATCTGTTGCTGCTTTGATTTTTTAGATGGGAGTGTTTCTGCCACAGCTTATGTGGGCTTTCTGCAACAGGTGTATGTATGTGACAAGAACATGATCAAAGGCATTCTGTTATCAGATGTCACAAGAAAGATACTGCAAGAGATATTCTTCAGTCTGGTCCACAAAATTAACATACTTCAAGGCATTTCAAAAGGATAAAATCTTGTGATCAGATGGTTTACATTTGACAATGTAACTTTCTGCAGATAAAGGTAACTAAATACTTCTGGTATTTTTGTGTTTCTACTGTTTTCTTGTTGATCTTTTATTCTATACTGTGTTCAACTTCTACTATTTGTATCTTGTCAGAAATTAATATGAAGATAAAAATTATATTCAAAGACACTTAGGCAACATAATCTTTAATACAGATTTAAAGTTGCTAGATGATCTAATGCCTGGTTCTAAAGCAATTACTAATTACTCTGCATTAATGAGACTCATTTGACAGATTAAGAAAAGGTATTTATTTGTTGTATAATCCTCATTTCATCAGAGTTTGAGTGCTGACAGAAATGCAGCCCTAGAAAGTATTTTGCAGACTGGCTATAGAAAATAATTATTTAATTAGTAAATTTTGGTGAGGATAATTTGATTGAAGCCCATGTGAAAACGTCTGTTATCAGCCAGAGCAGGATCACCTAGAACAAGTTGCTCACCTAGAACAAGTTGCACGTGACATGTAAGAAGCAGCTGAGGTTGCTGGATGTGGTCAGCCTGGGGAAGAGAAGGCTCAGGAGGTTTTTATCTGTATGTACAAATGTGGAAGGAAGGAATGAAGAAGAATGAGACATTGGCTTCTCTCTGTGGTGTCCCCTGACAGTACAAAAGGCAAATGGCACAAATTTGTCTAAACACATGAAAACACTATTTGACTGTGCAGGTAGTCAAAAGGTGGACTAGGTATCCTGGGGAGGTTATTGAGTCTCCATCCTTAGAGATAATATCAAAACTGGACTTGGTACACTCCTAGGAAAACTGGTTTATCTGACCCTGCTTGAGTAGGAGCAAGGGACTAAATGATGTCCAAAGATCATTTCCAACCTTAACAATTCCATACTTCTGTGATGCTATATATGTTAAAATAATGTCAAAAATATTTTCAACAACACTTACTATTCCTCAAAAAAAAGGTCATCTGGCATTATGACTGATGTGGGATAAAGTTTAAAAGAGGAAAATCTGATTTTGGTGGCAGCCTTCATTTGTTTCTATACTGGCTAGTATTTCATTCATTTTCTCCCTTTCACTGTGGTTTCTAGCTTGGGAGACAAAAAGAAATGCAATATGATGTATTTACTTAGCAAAAATCCATTAAGATTTCCTTTGTGCTTATCAGAACATCGGAAAAAGTGGTTAAAATGCATCTAATAGATGTATAGTCTGCATATGCCTATCTTTATCTAAAGTTGTTTATGATTTCTTGTTTTGCAGGAAGCATTCGTTCAATCTGTGCAGGAAACGTTTTGGATTTGCACATTTGTTCAAACCATGTAACAGCTTGTTCTCGGAGTGTATGGTGAAGTCAAGTACAGACAGCTGAAAAACGAAGTCTGTATCTATCATATCTGTGGATGCATGCGAATGCATCGCAACAAAAAATGAGAAACTGAAGACACTGTGTATTTTAATGCCTTATAAATATTTATAAATATTTAAGGTTACATTTTGCAGCACAACAGGAAGTTACATCTAGGCCAGTGATTAAGAATGGTTCATGTTTTTGTTTAAAAGAAGAGTGGGTAAAGTTGAAATGCAACCCTTCTCACATGAGGAAAAGTAAAAATGAGATACGGGAAAATATGGTCATGGGAGTACTTGGAAGATTAGTTTATGTTCTGAGCAATCTACAAATTTCTACATTATACCAACAAGTGGATGAGTCATTACTGCTGGACTCATATGAACCAACAATTTTTAAAAAGCAGCACACAGTGATTTTTCCTGTCTGGCACACAAAAAGAAAAAAAAATTAATAATCTTGTAATCAGTGAGAACAAACCTACACTACCACTGCCAAATAATCAAAATAGGTTTCTATTGTAGAGGAAAAGGTCACATTCACAGGTTATATTCAAGTGGCAGCTGCTTCTAAGAAGCAATAGTGCATGTGCTGTACTTCAGCACGTAACTTCAGTCTACTAATGCCATTCTAAGTTTCTCACTTGGCAAAATACCATGGAATAGTAGAGTCCAGGCTGTTATCACAGAAAATATGCAAAACCATTCAGAATTTGGAGACTATTTTAATGTTTTAATCACATTCTCTTACTTAACTAAAACGTGGCAATATGAAGCAAGGCACTTGGCTTGATGGGTAAACAGTAGTTGAAGTTGCAACAGCTTCCAAAAATGATCCACTCCTTAGGAGTGATTTTCACACATTCACAGAACATTAGGGATTGGAAGGGACCTCAAAAGATCATCTAGCCCAACCTCCCCTCCACCCCACCACAGCAGGATCCCAATCCCCAAGTGTCCCTGAGCAGCAAACTATCTTACAATCACACAAGAACTGTGTTTTAGTTCTCAGTACCCCAAAATATCATCACTGTACAAAGCAAAGCCTCTCTTTGACAGCACTTCAGTTTTAAAAAGTACTTTTGAGAAAGCTTACACCCCACTGGGTATTTCAAGTGGTTTTCTTTCCTTGCTGTGTCTCAGGACCTGCTGTGTTCCAGAGATACTACCAGTTTTGGATTAAGACTGTTGTCTTCCCTTTTTCCATGAGCACCATTGGTTTACTGTGTCCTGGACAGGTCACACAGCAGCACTGACTGCTCAGATCACAAGTTTCCAAAGCATTGCTAACATCTAATGTAACAGTCTGGATCCTCAAGGTGGGCAAAGTGTCTGTGGCCACCTGAATTTAAACAAGTACTCCAGAAAAAAGTCCAAATTAAGAGGAGGACCATCTCAACTCATTTCAGGGGTTTTTTCCCTATAATTTATACACAATATTTCACAGGTTTGCAGAGATACGGCCCAAAACACGCAGCAGCCTCAAATCTGCACCTTCTGACCCCAGTAGTCACATAGCACAGGTACAGATATATTATTGATGTTAGTCAATCTCTCTCTTCTTTTGTTCTTTTCCAATATGGAAAAAGTCCAACACTAACCTGAGTTTGACCTTGCACTTACAGTAATGTTCACATGAATTTTGCAAACACATACACATTGATCTAGGTGATCCTGCTGTGGCAGGGGGATTGGACTAGATGATCTTTTGAGGTCCCTTCCAATCCCTAATCATTCTATGATTCTATCATACAGAAGTAGCTTCAGGAGTAACGTCCCTTTGATGCCGGTTGAATTACAGTCTAGGCCTTTCAGATGCTAGGGCACCAAGAAAAACACTACAATTCTGGATGAAATAAAATTAAGCTCAGAACATGAGTAAATTGCTTTGAAAATGTGGCAAGGCTACCACAGTCTTAATCACTCAAGTGTAGATAACATATAGGCACTGTAACATCACTGTTAACTTGGGTGAGTTTATTTTGTATATTAATAGAAATTAATAGAAGCTACTGTTTTAAAATAGTGGCTGTTCCAGCACCTGTAATACCCTAAAAAAAGTGTGAGGGTCCACATTTGCACAGTGAAAGAGGAATTCTTTGCCTAGTCCTCCACACCTATTTTCATATCTACTTCTGAAGCCTAGCATTACTGAGTCCTACTAGACTTCCTTCTTTCTACTAGAATCTCTTTTCATTCATTTAGCTAAGAACATGCAAATTATAGAGAAGATACTAAACTCTATCAGTTTCAGCAGAAAACTTTCTTTGTGGTTGTACTGAATTTGGCTGGTATACTTTTCTGTAAACAGAGTCAGTATGAGGGCTGCATTTTGGGTTTGTGCTGGAAATAGCGTTGATACAGGGATGTTTTCATGACTGATGACCAGTAACTTCAATACACACAGCAGGGTCAACGACTTTTCTGCTCCTCACCTCACTCCACCACCAAGCAGATGCACAAGAAGCTGGGAGGAGACACAGCTGGGACAGATTACCCCATCTGACCAAAGGGGTGTTCCATACCATGTGACATCATGCTCAGCACATAAAGCTGTGGGAAGAAGAAGGGGGAAATGGGCAGCATTCAGAATGATGGTTTGTGTCTTTCCAAGTAACCATTCCCTGGGGATGGCTGAACACCTGCCTGCTCATGGAAAGTTGTGAGTTCGTTCCTTGTTTTGCCTTGCTTGCGTGTGGAGCTTTTGCTTTTTTTTTTTTTAAGATGTTTTTATCTCAATCCACAAGTTTTCTCACTTCTCCTCACTTCTCCTTTTCCTAACTTCCTTTTTTTTCTCCCATCCTGGGACAGGGGGAGTTAAAAAGCAGCTGTGTGGTATGTAGTTGCTGACTAGGGTTAAGCCATTACAATAGCTCACTAAATTAAAAGCTAAAAAGGAAAATATTCACAGTTTAACCTGAGTGTCATATATGGTTATGTTTTATTCCATTAACTCCCTTTTGATGCAGTAATTTGTATTTCAATAAGCCACACCAGTGTACAGTAAAAATGAGTTTTCAGAAACGTGTGCCATGTTCATTTGAAGATGCATCTTGGATATGTTTTTATTGAAACTTCTGAAAATGCTGTGTCTTGTTTTTCATTTGGATTTCTGACTTAAGCTTTCAAACACTGGCTTTTATAATATCTTCTCCATTAAGTATAAAACACTTCAGTGGATGTTTTTTTGACTCTCTATTACTGTGTGTTTGTATGCAGTAATCTCTTAACCTTCTTTTGAAAAACTGGAATGGGTGAGCTTTTGATTACCCTTCTCATTACATTATGGTTGGTTTTTTTATCTTCAACATTTTTATGTTTTATATGTTTATCTTCCCTAAAATAGGTGTTTTAACTATTGTTTTAAAAGTACAAGCTATAGCTAAATAAGAATATCTCACAAGCTCACCAAGAACATCTCAAGTTGTAAAATACACTTTTATCATGCACTCCAGCATAAAATAAGCTTGGTCTAGGTGATCCTGCTGTGGCAGGGGGATTGGACTAGATGATCTTTTGAGGTCCCTTCCAATCCCTAGTGATTCTATGATTTTCCATGAAAGTTCCTGAAAATTTTTCAGGAATCTGAGAGCTGATGTATAACTATTACAACCCAAATCTGCTCAGATAGATCCCATTTCACTATTGATATGGCCTGAACTCTGGCTTTTGTTGGGACCAAAACACAGGGAATGTTACAGAACCTTGATGAGACTGGGTGGGGAAGGGAGACTCTCAAAAGGAGGAGATTTTTTTGACCACAAACAGGTCTAAAACCACTAGTGAAAACAAAAGATCTTGCAAATGAGATTCGAAAGCTTGTAGGAAGCTTACTGTTGGAAAAGTAACTGTGATAATTTGGCTGATTTTTGTTTAGAAAAGATTGAATAGTTATTCAAATAACTTTTCCAGAAGACAGCTATGGAATGTAGCATTTTGTAAGGTTAAATCTGGCACAAGTATCAGCTTGCAAGGACTCGCTCACAACGCCGTCTCCAAACACTGGTCCTTAGAATCTGTGGAATGCAGGCAATGCTGTTTATGTAGGATCCCACAACATCCCATAAAGGTATGGCTGTGTGTTCCATCTAATGGGATCCTTCCTTCTCACCAGCACTGAAAACTGAAGCTGGCTCACCTCGAGCGCTTTATGCTGCATCTCTTTTTGTCTGGTAGAGTGAGTAGAGGGAAAGCCAGAAAAATTTTGTTTATTTTTTCTTTCAGTTTGTTAGATACTTTATACTTGGATCACTTCATACAGTATTTATTCTAATGTATGTCATCACGAATGAAGGTAACCAATCTTAAGATAATGGAATAGAACCTCTTAAAAGCTGTGCTAAAATACATGAAGGACAGGGAGATGGTTTGAGACAGCCAAGGTTATTTGAGACATGGCTTCACCAAAAGCAAGACTTGCATTTCTACTTGGCCAGCCTAGTGGTTTTCTATGATGGAACGACTGCATTGGTAGACAAGAGAAGCACAGCAGATGTCATCTATCTGGATTTCTGTAAAGAATTTGACATGGTCCCCCACAGCAACCCTTTCTCTCAAGTCTGTGATTGAGACAGCCCTGCACTGAAAGATGTGGGGATAGTGGTGGATGAAAAGCTGGACATGAGCCAACACTGTGCACTTGCAGCCCAGAAGGCTAACTGCATCCAAAGCTGTATCAAAAGAAGTAAAGCACACTCACCATTTGGAGGAGGAAGTTGTTGTCTATGTAATCCAAGAATAACCTGGATTGCTGGTGCCTTGCTCTGTTGTCCCTCCAGCAGATGTCAGGGTGGCTGAAATCCCCCGTGAGGACCAAGGCCTGTGACCTGGAAGTTGCTTCTCTTTGCCTGTGAAGGGCCTCATCTGCTTGCTTCTGCTGGTCAGGTGGCCTGTAGCAGACCCCTACATTAACATAACCCTCCCTTATCTTCCCTTTAATTATAACCCACACACTCTCGACCAGCTCATCATCCTTCCTCAGGTGGAGCTCCACTGATTCCAACTGGTCACTGATACTTTCCCCCTAGTCTCTTCACCAGCCTCATTGCTCTCCTCTGGACCAACTCCAGCACCTCAAGATCTTTCTTGACATGAGGGGCCAGAACTGCCCCCAGTACTTAAAGTGAGGCCTCATCAGCGCTGAGTACAGAGGGAGAATTACATCCATAGTCCTGCTGGCCACACTATTGCTTTTAGAAGCAGGATGCCATTGGTCTTGTGTGCCACCTGGGCACACTGCTGGCTCCTGTTGTCTGGTTGTCAACCAGTACTGCCAGGCTGCTTTCCAGCCACTCACCCTGCAGTGTTTAGCTACAGGGCATTATTGTGGCCAAAATGTAGGACCCTGCAGCTGGCCCTGTTAAATCTCATCCTATTGGCCCCTGCCCATTGACCTAGTCTATCCAGATGTCTCTGCAGCATTTTTCTACTCTCCAGCAGACCAAAACTTTTCCCCAACTTGGTGTCGTCTGCCAGTTTACTAAGGGTAGATTCAATCCCCTCAATAAAGATGCTGAATAGAACCAGACTCAGTACTAATCCCTGGAAGACAACACTGGTCACTGAACACCAACTGGATGCAGCACCATTCATGATCACTCTTTGTGCCTGGTCACCCAGCCAGTTTTTAATGCAGTGGTGGGTGTATCCATCCAAGCCTTGGGCTGCCAGCTCTTCCAGGAGGATGCTGTGGAAGACTGTGTAAAAGGTTTTGCTGAATTCTAGGTAGACCACATCCACAGCTTTGCCTTCATCCATTTGTCAGGTCATCCAGTCATAGAATGAAACCAGATTGATTAGGAAGAACCATCCTTTCCTAAACCCATGCAGGCTGTGCCTAATCCCCTGGTTGCCTTGTACATGCCACTTGATGGCACTCGGGATGATCTGCTCCATAACCTTGCCAGGCACTGAGGTCAGGCTGACATGCCTATAGTTCCAGAGATCCTCCTTTCAGCTCTTCTTGAGAATGGGCACCTCATCACTGGGCAACCCTGAGTCATCTGGGACCTCCTTGATTATCCAGGACCAGTGATAAATGACGGAGAGAAGCTTAGCTAAGCTCTTGGGCCAACTCCTTAAGCACCCTGGGACAAATCCTATCTAGACCCATAGACTGGTTAGGATCTAAGTGGTAACATTGCTCCTATGGCAGGATGAGAACTGTTATCTTGAGTGTGCCTTGTGTTCACTCTTTTTTTGTCCTAAAGGTTCAGCTGTACTCGGCCAGTTGGCGCAGTTGGCTTCTTGTTAAGAAAAACAAGACTTTACGCTGCTTCCATAAGGGACTGATGGGTTATACAACAGCTGGATGAGTTGCAAATACTCTGAAGGCCTAAAAGAATCATTCAAATGTATCTAATAAAAGCTAGGAACTAGTGATAGTCCATTTAGTTTCTGCTCCAAAACAAACAAACTTGCTGAAACAAGCAAACCAAGGAAAAATAGTGGTTTTTTTACCCCAAGCAGAAGAACATAACTGGGAGATAAGTAGCCATCCAGATGGACTCCACAGACATGCTTCTCAAAAACATCTCCAACCAAACCTCCTCTACTCTGACTAGGTAGAAAACACTTGGTATGGAACTCACTCACATATATTATCTGTCTTGTCTGGCAGTACTTAAAAGACATTCGCATGAGGAAGTTTGGGAAAGGATAACTGGACAAAGTAGTTGTACAACTGATTTGAAACACATTTGGAGGAAGAGTCATTCATGTTTCACCACCTAGCAGTAAAATAAAAAAATGCTTCTAATGGTATCTCTCCTGCATCTGTGAGTGCTCAACACTTCTGTTAGTGACATGGTTGAATGACTGTATGCATTTTTGAGGGAATTCTAGAACTCAAGATCATCTTGACAAATCAAAGGCACGGACTGATAAAAATGTGCTGCAATTCAGTAGAAAAACTAAAAGTCAAATATCTGTCTTTACATAAAAGTATTTGGCTGCACAAATGCAGCTTGAGGGAGGATGCACAAATGATTCAGAGCATCAGGTACAGTTATAGTAAATCACATGCTGAAAATGAGTACATTCTCTCATGTTCTTACAAAAGAGACATAGAATCATACACTAATAAATAATTTATGTGGGATGCATGAAGTAGATCAGTGCTAGCTGCTGCTGTATTATCAAATTTTTGAGAAGTGATCTGCAGTGAATTCTGGAAGAAAATCATATCCAGAAAAAAAATCCAGAAAAAATTATGTAGAAGGAGGCAGTGAAAAATAATTACTTTTTTTTTTTAAAGTGATCAGCCACAAGAGTAAACACAAAGAAAGCCTCCAATAGAAAAGAAGAGAGAGGTGTGGGAAAGGTCAGTTTGGGTTGTTCATTTTCCATGGCTGGAAAATGTTAGCGAAAGGTTGGACAAGTGTTTGACATAGCTGATTTTATCTCTGGCTGGCGAATAAGACTTACATGAAGGTGAGGAATAATTAGAGGGCTGCAGTGCTTTGTTTTCCCACCCACTTCGTCAATAGAGCGTTTGATTCAAAAACATATTTGTGACTGTTTCAGCTTGTTGCTAATTTTGTGCAATAATATTGCAGGTCTTTTTTTGTTCCCCTCTGAGAGCTAATTCTGAAAACTCTATGAGCGATTAATTTGAAGGCTGAAAGGGGAAACATTTCCCTGGGTACTTAAAAGATGTTTCTAGACAAACACAGAATAAATGGCAAGTCTCGAAGGAGACCTTCTGAAGCCACGATGAGCCAGCTAACCACTCTAGCAAACTCTAGTACTGAACAAGCAGGAAATTGTACCACACTGTAAGAGCAAGGTAGGGATTTTTTGTTTTGGCTTTTCTAACCATACTTTCCTTTAAAGTAAATGAGATGAAGTTAATTAAATGAACTTTATAAGCAGATTTCCAAACAGTTAGGTCAGCTTGAACCGGTCAATCAAAATATACAAGTTATCAGGACTGATTTGATTCAAAATTCTACCTCTACCAACATTAAGCCAACTGAAACAGAACCAAAAATATCTAGCATTGAAAAGGATAATTTTATAGGGGGAAATCATGAATGCGTGTGGATTGTATAAAACAATGTTTTTAATGTAATGGAGAATCAGAGATGAGTTATTATTGGTCACATATTCGTGCCTGGTCCTTCTGTCTTAGAATGGTTTCAGCCATTCTGAGAAATGCTTTTGTAATAAAAAGTGTTTTCTGTTAAAGGGTGACTCATATTCCAGTAAGTTTTTCATTTTAGAATATCACAGTGAAGCCTTTCACAGACTATTAATTGGTTATTAATGTCAATAATTTTGCTGGAGAATATAATTAATCAAGCCAATATGGCATAAGTGGCATTCTTTAATTGTTAATTATGCAATACATGTCTCTAGTGAACATCGTTTGATCTTGTCTTCCCCTGAAATCAAGTTTCCATTTCTTTCTGAAAATTCCCTTGTGTATCGATGATTAAACTTTAACTTCTCTAGGGTGCAATATGAACTGAAAAAGTGATATTTAGCATAAATTTTATAGAACAGCTTCTTCTAACATCAAGGAGGCAATAAAAGAACACTGCTTACAAAGCAATCCATGTATAATTCTTCTACTTGAAAGCACACAGGGGGATTGTTAAATAGTAATATATTACTAGACAATCATTGTACTGGATTCCCAGTAGAGACAATTACCACTTGTTCCCATCAGAAAACAAATTATTCTTTGTGGAGATGAGTCTTATACCTTAGTTGTGTTCCCATGTCTGACACAATTTTGCAATAACTCAGTTTGCAGCAGAAGTTAGGAAAGTATGATTGGTTTTGGCATGACAATACAGTCACAGATTGCAAAGCAAAGGCTTCCTGACCCGTTTCAGTGACAGCAATCAAAATCACTAACAGCTAACAGCAGACAGCTTTATGTAAAATGAAAATGATTTGGGACTTTATTTGGCAGTACCATTGAAACCCAGGGTGTCCTACAATGAGGATAATTTGGAAGCCTAGGAAAGGAATGAATCCTCCTGACTTACTGTCCATTCCTTTAGCACTGGGAGCTCTGTATAATCTCTTTTAGTGTTGTGTGTGTGTATTTTAGCCTTGTGGCATGTACAGCGTCACAGAAGGGCAGTAGGGCAACAGAAACAGCTGCCAATTTTCTGTGTAAGAAATTGTATGGCACAATTTGGTTGAATGTTTTCTCATCTTCAGTAGGAAGTGCTCTTGGCTATGATTTTCTCAAACACATCTGAGGGAAGCTGTAAGCTTTACATGGAGATATTCACTGAACCACAGACAAATTAAAAAAATAATTTAAAATATTAGTTGGAGCAGGTGTTGGAGTCCAGTTCATCTCCTTCCCAGGTGAATACCCTCAGGATTTCAGTCTTTCTTATGTTCTCTTGTCTCATTAATATTTAAGTCTACTTTGTAAAGTTGTGCAGCTCAAATGGGTAATAATAATAAACCTAATTCCTGGACATACAAAACCCATGATTTTCACCCGGGATGGTAGACACAATCCAGGTTAACAAGTTCTCTCAAAAATTAGCGTTCTGAAAGCACAAAAGATGAAAATGTAGGTTTTAACAGTTAAATCTACAGAGTAGTGGCGGGGAGGAGTAGGAATTAGCCCTAGGCAAGATACAGCAAAGTACTGAAGCAGACATACCCACTCTGGAATGCTAGTAGATGGAGCACAGAACAACACTAGTTTTCTCGTGTGATGCTTAGCTGTGAAAGACTAGATCTGATTCTTTCCAAGAGATAGTGTTTGATATGCAGCAGAGAAAGGACTAGACACCTTTAATCCCTTATATCTCAAGCAATACTGAATGTACCATCTATGCTTTTTCCCTTTGGGTCCAATAGGATGAGACAAATGTCCGGTCTCTGAATTTTGGCTTAGACATGATGCAGATGTCTAGCAGAAGGTGAGATACGTCACTTCTGGCCATACCCAGAGGTTAAACTTTGGGGTTTTTATTTGCAAAAGTTTCCTATTTTAGTGCCTTGAGGATTTGCCTGTAACTGAAAAGTGATTTAGTGTTCTTATCCGGGTGTTTACATCCAACTTTTGCCATTTAGGTCTTTTGTGGTTATAATCTTGGGGCTGTTTTCCTTTGCTCTAGGTCATGTCTGTATACCTGTAACACTTTTTCAAGAAGAGTTTGAATGGTCTTGGAACACCCTGCTCATGACGGTTTTTGATAAGTGACATTTGATTGAGGCATTTGTAAGGCAAAAGTGCAATGACACCAAGAGCATATCCAGCTTGTTTTTGTAACTGTTCATGGGGTAGAAAAGTAAGACGTTTGAAAATCTTTCAAAAAATGTGCATGTTACACCAAAAAGGAACACATCACTTGCTTTGGCAAAGTTGTGTTCTGCCATGTGCTGATCATACTCGCTATCATTAGCAACCACAATATTTTGATAGCTTTGATGATTGACACCATTAATCCATAAAGAAACTTTTTTTTTGTCCCAGACATTTCTGTTACAAAGTGAAAGTACAAGAATAATAAAAATATACAATGTTTTCTATGAATTTGAGGGCCCACTCAGGAATAGGAGTTATGTAAAATAATTTGTCCAAATCTCTGTTTTTGTCTAGGCCTGCTTCTCTTCACCTACTTTGCAAAAAGGACCGCTAAGATCAGGGAGCACATCTGAACCTTGTTTTGCATAAAAGAAAATGCAGTAGAGGATTGAGAGCATCAGAGCCTGAAGTTTTAAGTTGCTTGGTGGAAGTCAAGCCACGTCATGTTTAAATGTGGCTTAAGGGAATTTTGGTGTATTTGGTATAGCTGAAACTGAATTTTCTCACACCTCTGCAAGAGGGCAAAGCACTGAGTAGTCAAACCATTCACATAGTGTGTCATGGCCAAGCTGGTTCTCCCACAAATCAAAGAAACCTTGCTCCTACTTAATTAAACTTTTTATTTTGTTTATTTAAAGTGAGTCATGAAAGAGGAGCAAAGCCAATTATCAGTATTAATTTGTAGAAAATGCAGATAGAACAAGTGACTAAATGTAGGAGCTGCTAGAGTCCTCATAGAATCATTAGGGATTGGAAGGGACCTAGAAAGATCATCTAGTCCAATTCCCCTGCAACAGCAGGATCACCTAGACCAAGTCACACAGGAACACATCCAGGTGGGCCTTGAACATCTCCAGTGAAGGAGACTCCACAACCACCATAGGTATATGCTGAGATGCTCTAGTCCATGTAGGGCTGCTGCAGACATGGTTCATTCCAGGAGGACTAGATGTCACCAATATCTCATCCTAGAACTAGGTAACAACATAAAAATTTTGGCTTCAATCAGCACCTTTCAACAAAAGTCCCGTGTAAAAGATTCCTGTATCAATTTTAATTATGACAAATTAAGTCTGCAAAGATGTGATACCTGTCTGGTTAGTTAAGTGCGAAACCAGTCACTATGTCTGGCAGAGTTTCAAATTGTGCTCCTGACTACTGCAGAATAATTAGCTACAGGATGTTTATGCAAGTTTGAGCAAAGTTACTAAGAAAGGAAGAGGAGAAGAAAAGAAGACAAGAAAGAAATCTAGAAAGTGGGCAAGAAAGTGAGAGAGAGAAAAAGAGAGAAGAAGAAAGGAAGAAAGGCTCAAATCATAACCCCTAAACTTAAGTCTAACTCTAAGAAAGGTAGAATGAAGAATTTAAAGAAGGGAAGTAAGAAAGAAAGGCTGAAGCTCAGCAGCCTATCCCTTTTGCAAACAGTCTTAGACATTAGTAGAATGCTAAGAATGGAGACTGCTTGATCTGCTATGTCAGTAGGGCCATTGACACAACCTCTACACATCTGTGCTAGCCTCCCAGTGCTAGGCTAAGCCTAAACCACAAGATCTCTCACGTTTCAACAGTCTTTGCTTCAGTAGTCTTCCTTGTGAGCTTCACTGGTCCACACTGATCTGGTGTAAATCAGCTGTAGAGTTTTGAAATCAGTGGAACTACGCCAAGTTACAGCAATAAAGAATCAGGCTCTTCACTTTGTAAATGCATTTACAAGTCTCATTTTTAAAAAAAAAGGCACTTCAGGATCTGAGAATTCCCTGGTGAATTTGACAGAAGTATAACAATTTAACGTGGTTGGTACTAATCTGATTCACAGGCCAGTTAAAAGAGTGTGCCAAAGGAGTCCCCAAACATAAAGGCCATTTGGCTTTTCTCTCACAGCTAAGGGTGTGTTCCTCTCTCCCACTTTTTTTTTCAAATGGATGGGACATTCATGCTGGTCTCATCAAGGTCATTCCCCATGTTGTAAAATGTGTGCCTTTACTGTTATACTTTAAAATTACCCAGTGTACTGACTCATGATTTCAGGACTGCAGTACTTCTGCTGTCTGCCCAAATGGCAAAGTATCATCTGGAATGCTCAGCAGCAACCATGAAAGTACACACATAGATGCTGCTTTCCCATTTCAACCTGACAATTTCTTAGACACATTTATAAGAACTGTATTGTGAACGTAACGTACTGTCTTTACTGAAGCAAGTGAGCAAACGCCTCCTGGAGTGGGTTTCCAAAAAGCCGTTGGAAGGCAAACAGTGAAGGACCCAACCTAGTAGATGTATGCAATGAATATGGTTTTCTAACCTTGGATTTGTCTCAAAATGAATTTATTAAAATACAATGGGTAGGAAATCTTTTGCTTCTGATGTGATTAAAATACTTGTAGAGGAAGTGAGAAGTCAAAGTTTAATTCTGTCTTTCAGTCGAGGGAGGTAATGTCTCTGATTGCAAAAGCATCTTCCTCATTCTCTGAGCACAAATGCACTGTTAGATCTAGTTACAAGTCTGGTCTTAAAAAGATAGCACATGTTTGCCAGGCAAAGCAGGTAAAGGTTTCTGGTTTTCACAAAGAGTTCACTTTGCAGGTGAATGTGCACTACATGGAGATAATCTTACCAGTATTTCCAGACAAAGTTTTAACTGTTACACTTCTAACTAAATACAGAGCAATCAGACAAGATTATTAACAAGACACTTACTCTAATGAGATTAAAAGTCCTACTGTTATCTTCTTTACTCTAAGAAGCCCATTTAAAAAATGAATTGCTATCAATATAATTCTCAGTTAAAAAGCTTTAACCCAATAATGTGCTTCACTTTTAACTTCAGCTTCAATTTAAGTCACTGGAAATTCTTTCTAACATGTCTGATCAGTCTATTGTGGATTTCAAATGTAGGCTGATATATTCTCCATAATAATAGTTGACAACTCTTTGGTTTGTACCTAACATCATTGAAATGTGACCAAATATTTAATCTTCTGGCCCAGCTAAACAGGTACTGACAATCCTCAAAATACATTTAGACAACATTTTAGCATGCACTGTAAAGGCACGTTTTATTACTTTCTAAATCTTTTTAAAATATTAGCTACATAACTGTTGCCTCCCATTAAAACAGGCCTTTCTCAATAGGGCATCTGATACTTATATATTGCTCTGAGTATGACCTGACACAGTCAAGCTGCCAGTTAGCCACAAGATTATTTGCCTACTTTATCTGTTAAGGAATAAAATGCTATATGGTATTTTAATCATTTAGTGTCTCTGTACAGAAGCAAAGTAGATGGTTTTTCTCTAACACGTTTTGCGGAGGAACATTAACAGTGTTTTAGAAGATTAGCCATGTTCCTTTGGAGCTAATCTTATTGCAAAGTCAGTCTTTTAAATCCTGACTTTTATGCTTATGTTGTTATCAGATGCATAGATGTTGTTCCCGTTTAGACATACTGGTGCACTGAAAGACATGTAGTTCTTTCAGCTTCTTTTTGCATTGTCTTTCCCTACTGAAAGTGTATGGATTGATGAACGGGCTGCCCAGGGATGTTGTGGTGGAGTCTCCCTCTCTGGAAACACTTAAAATCTGCCTGGATATGTTCCTGTGTGACTTGGTCTAGGTGGTCCTGCTCTGGCAGAGGGATGGGGCCAGATAATCTTTGAGGTCCTTTAAAGTCCCTAGTGATTCTATGATTCTATCTTTAATTTCTTTAATCTTCAAATTAAACCAGCACAATAATCTTACCTACTTCCCATTATTTTGGTAGTTAGAGACAAAACACTTGATTGCATACAGGATCTGCACACAGCTTTGTGTGATGCATTATTCAAGAAGTCTGTCGTTAGCTCAGTATATATTGCAGTATCATCTGCCAGTGTGACATAAACAGGGAACTGCCACCTCTCCACTCTGTAGTCAGAAGTATGTGCTGAAGCAGTTTATGTAATGAAGAAAGGATTGGCCACAGCTTTGCACAGGTCTCTCCAGCAGACCTTATACTCTCCTTAGTTTAAGTGCCAAGCCTTAATTTTTCCTGTATATTGTAGCTCTGGAGATCAAACTCTCTGTCTCATGGAAGTGACAGAATAGCTGTGAATGTGTGAGAAAGAAATGCATGGTACCACACTGAGAATGGTGTGACAGCATGAATGTTGTCAGATTAATAAGTAGCACAAATTTTGAAGGCTGCAGACTTCTAAACTCTTGACATTAGCATCATACTTATATACTACAAGTTACAAAATCACCCGGACGCAAGTATTACTCTGCTTTATACAACAGTCATCCTAAAGGCTAAACTCTTTCTAATTTCCTACTTCCTATCTTATTTCCCAGCTCTTCAAACACCTTTTGGAATATGTCGGCAGCTGAAATATCGCTAAGCTAAAATATTATGACCATGTCCCCCACAGCATTTTCAGGAGCAGTTTGCATGGCGGATACATAGTTCTGAATGACTTCACTTAAATCTAATAGCACTTGTCTCAAATGGACACATAAATCTTCAAGAAGATTCCTTTCCATGGAAGAGAAAGGATATAAATGTCTGGAAAGCTCTTCACATCTGTTTGCATCTGTGATCAGATGCTGAACTGTTGTATGAAGGTAGGAGATTCAGAGGTTGGGAAAGGTGAAAACACCTTTGCAGCAAGATCAAGGTTTGAGAGCAACAGTTTGGAGGAGAGAAAGAACAGAGACAGAGGAAGAACAGAGAGGAAACACTTCTGTCACAAAAATTAGAAGGTCAAGCAGACCTATAACAGGAGTCCAGAGGGTAAAACATTCTTAGAAAGGAGGTCTATGGCAACACATTTATGTTCTCAGAGATTTGTGAGGATAGAAGAAAGTTTATCCCTCTGCAAAAAAGAAAGAATATTTAAGGTTCTGATTCAGATGTGGAAAAAAAGACAATATTCACAGGCCTTATATTTTTGTGACGCCAAACAAAAGGGAACATCCACTAGCCTGAGTGGGACCATCATTTGATAACATCAAATGTCTCCAAAGGCACAAACATGGCACAAGCCTAGCAGCACTTCTTATGACTAGTGTGTAACAAATTCATTACACAGGACTTGGTGAAAGAAAGACAATCTTGCCTTACACTGTCAGAGGGCACCAGGGATGGGATTTAGAGAGCTTCAGAACTCTACAGGTTTCAAATATTTTTCAGACCAGACAGATTAGAGCAGTTCTTCTCCTTGCTCCTAATATATGGGAAGCATTTCCACATGTCCACCAAATCCATAGTTGTCCACTCCCATGTGGACCTTGAACTGCACTTAGAATGACAGAGATGTTGGCAGAAGCTTCCTGATCTAAAGAAACGGCTCTTGTAAGAAGCAGAAAGTTTTACAGGGAAGTATTTGGGAATGATGCCTGGCATCACGGGTCTACAGGACACCAAAAGTCAGTCAGATTTTTTTGTCCTCTCCCAATGGAGAATAATTTTTTGTCTTTCATAGACACCTTGCTTTCCACTTAATTAATTGTGACTAATTATTATGAAGGCAGAAGACAAACAGCTTTCATTTTTTTAACTTCTTTATGGCTAAAGTTTACTATTTTAGGTGAAACTTTATTCCTCAGCTGCCTGGAAAGGCCAATCAGGACCATGGCTTCTATGTGTATACTTCCTCTGAGCAACTTCCCCAGACCATAGCCTGAAGATGGCCTTTGGGTGCATAAATCTCAAAGGCTTTGAAAGAGTCCAGATGGTCTCAGTAAGAAAAAGTGACTTTTCTTCATGTGTTCTAATTGCCCTTGGACCCTTGTGTCCCAGCTTGTAAAAAGTCTTGGCCTACAAGTAAACATTCTCTCTTTTGTGTTAGTCTTCAAGGGCAGTGAGCCCTCGCAGATCTGTTGAGGATGGACTGGTTTTCATGGCTAAAACAGTTTGTGCTTGCAAAAGGAAAGTATTTTCATATTTGACACTTCACAACTGCACTTTAAAACATGGTGTCTCTAGCTCCCTACCTTCTGTTTCTCCTTCTCGGTCTTGCTGGTTTGCACAGACCACCGAATTACGCCTTTCTCTGTGCAAAGAGTTCTGCTCCAGCTGGGAAATATTTTACATGACCCTCAAGTCACGTACTTAGGAGAACGAGAACAGAGTAGAGATACGCGAGTCCGGGCAGTGAGCGCCAAGGGACAGAATGCTAGCCAGTCCCCAGAAGCCTTCGGTACCATGGCAACCAACTAGTAAAAAAATTCAGAAGGAAGTAGGTGGGATACTCTATTTTAGTCACTTACTTCCAAACAAGGGATGTTTTTGATGAAAGTAGAGGGGGGGTTGAAAGGCCTTAAAAAGTTGTGATGGCAGCAGAGGGCAAGTCTCCATAGGCAAAGGAGGCACAGAAGGGAAAGGAAAAAGCTGTCAGATTGAGAGAGTTATTTGGGAGAGCTGGGCAGTGTTACAGGTGTGCAAAGGGCACGTGCACATACGAGGGTCTAGGATGAGTGTTAGAAGTTACCACACTCATAGAAACCCCAAGGAGAGTATGATGTGAGCAAGACCATGGCAGGCTGGAAGGAATCTGCATGTCTGCTGGAATGCCAGGAGGGAGCAGCAGCATAGGGCAGGGGTCAAGCAGAGCAGTGGAGGCATGGGCAAGACAGAGAAGGGGTACAGATGAGTCTGCACATTTGGTAAAGTGAAAAATCTTATTTGTGTTTATAAACACTGCCTTCAGTTAGCATTGGAAGCGCTTTAATGTGAAGGTGGGTGGATATTTATATAATCACTTGTACCTACCTGTATCTTTTTGCGACGCCTACCATTGTTAGCAAGGATGGTACAACTTTGCCAACTAAGCTTTAAATTTAAAGATGTTATTTTTGAACACATTTATTTGTTTCACTGACTTTTAAGTATTTTAATTTTGTGACACTTGTGGCATCTCTTTTTTCAAGCACAAAGCTTTGTAAGTCTTTCTTAAAAAGTTATATTTTGGATAAACCTCTTCAGTTTGGGATGAGGGCTTCGGCTCCTTTCATTGCTGGGCAGGTGTTCTGTGCCAGTCTGTGCTTGCCTCTCCTGTTTGAACCAAAAGTTATTTTGTTTTTAAAAACAACACACAGGTAAGTGTCATGTGTGTCCTATTCTTACAAGCTCTTTTGAAAAAATCTAAAGCATTGTTTTTTTTCTCAGTATCAAAGTACACGAACAATGGGTTTGCCGGGAGGCAGGGATGATAACTATAGTCCTTTTCATAGCACTATTGTTCCTGAAGAGCATTCCCAGAGTGGTTTGCAATAAAGTATATACATTGAGAAAGTGCCTTCCTAAACCTACTCTGTTATCTTGACCATACAGGTGTAAAGGGGAGTTGAAATTAAATAAAATGCAGAGATACTTTTATCACATTGCATTGATGAGCTGCAGGTTTGCATTGACAGGCTAATGCAAGTTACATTACAGACACTCCATATTAGTGTTCGTTACAGTACAGGTTTATGTCATGACAGAGATTATATTTGGGTAGAAATTTTATTAGCACCTCACCAGAAGAGTCTCCTTTTTGCTCAGGTATCTGTTTTAGCATCTTTAAAATCAGCTTGTTTAGCTAAAATGGAAGCAAGTTCTCACTGCTCTCAGATCCTTTAATGAAATGCACTGGGGAACTGAAGGTTGTCAGTCTGCACCAGGATGTGCTTTCAAGCTTGTCAAGTCAGCAAGCATCGCATGCTGTGAGGTCTGGCAACTCACTTAAATCAGCTTTTATCTCAAATTGGGCTACATGAGAACGAACAAATGTATTTGGTAATTTAGCAAATATAAATATATGGCACTGTTTGCAAACATTCAGAAATAAAAAGAAGTGTCTTAGCTTTAAAGGTCCATTCCACCCTGCAGAGGTCAGCTAGGAAGCTAAGATGCTTCACAGCCTTCCTGCCCAAAGCCTGTTTTGTAAGCAATCTGTTGTTGTCCAACTACATTCATAGAAGCAGATCCTGGATTTACTGTTCCTAGTCCACAAATACCTTAATTCTCCTACTGAAGTTTTAACAGAATAGATGTCCTCTGCAAGGCTCAAGATTTTGGGCAAAGTTTCAACTTTCCTGCCAAAACAAGAGCATCTGCTTTATCTAACCTGGAAAAGTTAATGTCTCTTGGGTGTGATCCAGGGCTAACTTTATTTTTCCATGCAGCAAATGAAGGATTATTTTCAAGGTGAGCAGAGTGAGTAGCTAGATCATTCACTGCAGGGCAGAAACATTTCCTACTTCCTAAGTCAATGAATGGTATCTCTGCACACTGATATTGATAATTTCTAGAAACATTTAACTGGCCAACCACATATTATACTGACGTACACTTGGTACATGTACTAGAGCTTTTTTCCAAGTTTTCATTGAGAGGCAGTTTCAATGACAAAACATTAAAGGATCACTCTGGATGACTGTGGATTTCAAATGTGATATTTGAGCAATGATGTAACCTTGCTCAAATACCTACACTCAGTAAAGAGTTATAGTAATAAACTGAGCCTAATGAAAAATAATTTGTGCCTCGTTCTTTGTCTTGTGTTACCTCTACGGAACTCCTGAAATTTATGTCTCAGTTGTCCTTGCAGGCTATGAGAGACACTTTATGTAACATTCTCAGTGAGTTTTTGAAAGGGGTGTCAATTAAGTCATGTGGAATACAGACCCGGATTTTTGAAGCACGTGAAAAAGGAAAGAAATTAGCTTAGCTTAGACTATGCTTCTCTGAAAAAATAAAAATATGAGCAAGTAATATTTGTAAACATTTTGGTTATGCGAAAAAAATAAGGTGACATAATCTGTTTAACTGAAAACTATTGGCTTGGGTTAGAACCTTTTCTGCCTTACAAACAGCTTTACACCCATCAGCCCATCACAGTGTGCCTGAATACTTGGCTACAACCCTGGGCTTAGCAGCTTGTGCATAAACGCATTGCATAGAAATGAGAAGTGGCCACCTATGCAAAACTTACATCTACTTTTCCATCTGCTTTTCTTCTATTTTGTGTTTTTTTCCTTCCTTACAAGGCCCTAGCAGATTCTGCAGAACTTCAAGCAGAAAGCAATTTGCATATGCAAGTGCAAACAGAATGACACTGGTGAGAGAAAGAGCTGCAATTCCATTATTTCTCTTAGTTAAATGCTGAGAAAAATCTGTGATCTGGGAGGATTATGCAGAATGTCTTAGAAAGATGTAAAAACCTTCCCCTGATAAAAGTCACTTTGAATCTAACCTCCCTATGTGAAAAGATGTTTTCCTCTTCCATCCCCATGCCAAATTCTGGCAAGCTCTTTATAGTCTCTAAAGCCTCAGCACTTGTGCAGCTTCAGGAGACGATCTACAGAATCCCAAGGAATCTGCATTAGCATCTCTGGGGTTTGGCTAGGTTTTGTGTTCCTTGAAGACTGCTCTGAAGATTGTATACATTTCATGCCAGTGTGTTTATGGATGTTTTGTGATGCTATATAAATATTTTCCTACTCTTTGCATTGTATTAAGCATTAGAGGTGGAGAATAAGTACTCCATGTCTCAGCTAGGCTGATGGTGACAGGTATTACCAGGCTTATATTTTAAAATTCCCCTCCATCTAGGACATGCAAAAATGCTGAGAATGCTGCATCTAGTAAGTCTTTGTTTTGACACTTGGTGGCTCAGCCACTTACCCAAAATATTTTATTATGAAAGCATACGGATCTATTAAGAGGAATTAGCACCATAGTACAGGACACAGCTTTGTTCTATCTCATTGGCAGTAGAGTGACTAGTGTAATAATTTTCAAGTTAAAAAAAGTAACTAAGATCTATTTCTGTAGGGCCACAAGAACAGGATTTTATAGAGAGCTATTCCCAAGGGCAGGCCTGTGGGAAAAGTTGTAATAAACAGGCTCCCACCATTGTATTGTCCAGCAGACCAAAAAAAGCAAACAAATAAGCTTCTTCCTTTCTTTTTAAAGAAACACGTATAATTGTAATTCTGTTGTTTAATTATGTATTAAGATCAATGTACACGAATAAAAAAAAAATGAAAACATCGCAGGCAGTTGCAGTGGGGACTGAAGTGAGACTGCCTTCTCCAAAGAGAGCGGAAACACACTGTCCCAATTCATTATGAAAAGGCCAACAACATCAGTCTGCTTAAAAACCTTTTTGAGAGGCCTTCTAGCACTTCAGTAAACTTTTAAAAATAAAGCAGTTCTATTTCAAGGTGCCCGCTTCATAGCTCAACGCTCGCAGTAACTGACATTTTGTGTTGCCGTCGAGTTCTTCATGTCAGGATTTTGAATCACCTTACAAGCACTTCCTAAAGCAGACTGAGGTGTTGTACATTGAATAGATGAGACTGGGAGAAAAAGGAACTTTGAAAGACATTGTGCACCCCGTGCCTTTCCTTGGCTTCTGGCTGTGATTATTAGGGGTGGCTTTAGGTTATTTCAGGATACGTACGCAAGACCTTTCAAAGTGCAGATTGTCTCCTATAAAGACAAAGAAAAAATGCTGTGGGCTTTTTTTGGTGTTTTACAGACTGCATTCCTTATAGCTTTTTCTTTTTTCACTTTTTAAAAGAAGTGCATAAGAACACCAATACCACTGCCCGTGAGGCTGTGAAACCTGGAAAGATTTAAAACTGCTATTTGAGAGAGACTGCCTCTACCAGGAGCCAAGACCTCTGTAGACTGAGCAGGAGTTGGTGTTGCAGGTCTTTTAGACACAGTCTAAGGGCTTGTGCAATTAGGAAATGTTCTGCCCAGCCTCAAATGTAGAGAGGCTAAGAGTTTAGCACAAAGACTAAGCTGTCCTCCAAAATATGTAGAGGATTTCAGTGGCCTAGGTGCAGCATCATCACCCTTTTATGCAAGAATAGACACAAAAAGTCTAGTCCAGGATTATGAGTTAGGGACCCAAGTCACAACGAGTGGGAGTGCTCTTCTGCAAGCCAGCTGGCTTGAGAGTCTTTGGCTCACCTACAGAAGCCTTCTGATGACACCGAGCCAGGCTGTAGTATGGATAACAGTGTCTTTTTCATCCCCTTTTTGTCCAAATCCTCTTGGATAGCGTTCATTCCCTTACTGGGGACTAAAAACCATAGCTAAGTAAGAGTAAACAGAGTTGAAAACACTCACCTTTTTCATGATCCAAATCTGTCTAAACTATATTAACCACAATGACTTTTTCTATATGAAGGGAAGAAGTGTTTTTCTTATTCTCTTTGGGCAACCTCAGAAGACTACTTCTTATTAAAAATTCCCTTAAACAGAGCTAAAGGGTAGGAAACAGAAGCCTTTCTTCAAGGTTTATGTATATAAAAATCAAGTTAAATGTGGGAACATAGACAGGAACTGTGACTGGTGATGCAGAATGTGCTGTACAATGCCTGTGTTTTGGCAAGGTGAGAGACGGGTTCACAAATCCTCTTTGGAATCTGGACGTGTTGCTTCCAGCTCAGAACAAGCAGATAACCATCAGAGAAGAAAAGCTGCACGTAAGGTCACTTTGGTTTCTCCTCTGGTCCCATAATCTTTCAAACTGTTGTTCGAAACAAACTAGTTAGTTCTTCCTCTGTGACAGAGGTCAGGAAGCGCTTTGTTCAAGTAACGCTTTCTCAGAGTCACTCTGTCTCCCTGCCCTGCATTGCCTGTAATATTGCCTCAGCAGTTTTGGAGTCCTTAGCTGAGTATCCTCACCTCTACTCCACACCTCCACGTATGCAATGTCATCCATTAATATCTTGCTGCCCTGCTGGGATCTGCAGTATTCTCTGTGTTATTTTGGGCACTTTCAGCCAAGAAATTACCACGAAACAAAAGAACCCCCGTGCTTCAGATGGGTACCACATGAGATTCAGAGGACATTCAGATGAAGACTTTGGGCCAGGTTGCTCAGACAGCTTCTGTGCTTCAAAGAGCATCCCATCTGCAGAGAGAACGTGACCTCCGCTGCGCAATTTGGCCTGGGCTTCACGGAATGCTCCCGTGGGACAGTGTCACTGGCAGCGCAGACATAGTTAGAATCTAGTAGGTTCATGTGTGTTTTTAGTGAAAACTATTCCTTAAAAGAGTCAGGTGCTGCTTCATGGGCAGCTTCAGAGTTACAATTTATATGGGCTGGGGCCACCCTCATGCTATAGTACAGCTCATGAAGCCAAAGTCACAGGTTTCAGAAGCCAGTTGCTGCAACAGAGAAAAACAACTATGCCTGAAACCCAGTCAGAGTTCTTGAAGGTCTGAGCACAAAATGGTTAATTTTTATGATTGCCTAACATCTATGGGGTTGGATTTATTGAAGAGAGGGGAAAATTCTCCGAAAAGCACATGTTTTCTAAAAATGTTATTAATCTCTTACTCTCACACAGAGACAGACAGAAAGGGGAGGAGAAGTCAATTCTGACTGAATTAAATAAAAGGAAAAGAGAGATTATTTGTTCAGTGAAACACCCTATAGGCTAGGGCGAATAATTGCATTTAATCCTCCCTTTCATGGGCATTAATGAAATGGATTTGGGCCAGCTTGCTCTCTGATTTTCAGGACAAGTGATGTAAAATTTGTTCTTATGAAACCTCTGTCGTGCCTGTTTCTTAAACTCAATGTTTGTGTGAATACCTGATAGGATTTCTAATTTCTTCTAAAATTATGAAATAATTATTTTCATCTGGCATCCTTAAAATAACAGCCAATATACTTTAACAGAAAAATACATTTCACATTTTTACTCAATTTGCTCAATTACTGAAGCAGGGAGTGAAATGCTTCTGTCTTCTTAGGCTAAGTTCACATTTCTTCTGTATGTTTCACAGAATCACAGAATATTAGGGATTGGAAGAGACCTCGAAAGGTCATCCAGTCCAATCCTCCTGCCACAGCAGGATCACTTCGATCAAGTAACACTAGAACATGTCCAGGTGGCTTTTAATCATCTCCAGAGAAGTATGCTCCACAACACCCATGGGCAGCCCATTCCAGTGCTCTGTCATCCTCACTGTGAAGAAGTTCCTTCTCATATTGATATGGAACCTCCTCTGTTCCAGCTTATACCCATTGCCCCCTGTCCTATCATTAGATGACACTGAGAAGAGCCTGACTCCACCCTCCTGACACTCATCCTTTATATATTTATAAACATGAATGAGGTCACTCCTCAGTCTCCTTCTCTTCAAGCTAAAGAGGCCCAGCTCCCTCAGGCTTTTCCTCATAACAGAGATGTTCCACTCCCTTAATCAAATGCTTGAATAAAAAAAGTTACTTGTATTTGAGATCTGGTTATTTTTAGTCTGCCTACACTCTAGTCTAAGTTTATTTAGCTTCATTCACACAAGGAGTTCTTATAGGTTTTTCTGAGAAGGATGGGCGGGTGACGATGGGAACAGTGTAGTAGTAATTCCTTAGTCACTTGAGGGCTTCCTTTTGTACTGGGTAAGACATTTATACATTCTCTCTGTAGCTGTCAGTTTTTATACTTTATGGATTTATAGAAAAATTTTGTTCAGTGAAAAAAGCTCTAATGATGAAAACTGGCAAATTTACAATTTTATAAATACTTTTATTGTGGTGCAATGCTTAATTCTTGAGTTGAGCAAGGGGAAAATGGAGTTAATCAGTTACATATATCTGAAGTGGCTGTTCCTCACACTATTCCAGAAGTGTTCCATATGGAAGGAAGAAGTTCTAGTATGTTTTTTCAAGAGGGAACCGAAATATGAGAGGATGAAAATAGAGAAACTTCTGTCATAATTAGAAGTATTTTGTCCCTCAGATCTGAGAACTAGAATTTGCCAAGAGAAAAAGGGAGGACAGTAGGAGGGACAGTAGGGAAGAAATAGAGACAACAGTAACACTGTCAGATTCAGATATCACAGAGACACGGAACATTAGATGTTGGAAGGGACTTCGGGAGATCTTGTAGTCCAATCCTGCTACTAAAGCAGATTCATTTAGATTCATAGGATCACACCCAGGCCAGGTTTTAGTAACTCCCGTAAAGGGGACTCCACAACTTTTCTGGGAAGCCTGTTCCAGTGATTGGTCACTAAACCCCTAACATGTACTGTGCTTTTTCTTCCCTAGGTGAAGAACCTTATTCTTGTTGGACTTATGTTCTACTCCGCCCACCACTCCAGCCTGTCCAGGGCTCACTGGATGAAGCACAGCCTTCTGGTGCAGTTGCCAGTCCTCCCAGTTTGTGTCATCAGCAACCTTGCTGAAGGTATACTTTATCCCTTCTTACAGGTCATTGCTGACTACGTTGGACAGAAGTGGGTTCAGTACGGACCCCTATAGCTACAGGTCTCCAGCTAGATCCTGTGTCATTGCTCACAACTCTCTGAGCTCTCTCATTCAGCCAGTTCTCAATCCACCTAACTGTGTAACGTGAGTTAGAGATTTTTTGGACACCATGGTTCTACAGAAGCAGGAATTGTTGGATGCCTCTTTTCCCTTCTTAGGGTTCAAATATGGAGGCTGTGCCAGTTTACATAAGAACATAGGTCATCTTTGCGTGTATGTCTTTTTATATGGCATTGTTATGCGGGGTAAATTAAGTGTCTTCTTGCAATATTCCTCTGGAAATTGAGTTAGCTTTGGTTTCTCACCTGCATGGATGGTTTTTTTTTTTTCAAACTCTCCCTGTATTGTTTTTATTTCTGCCCATTAACATTTTAGCTACATTAATTTTAGTTCAAGAAGGACACAGAACTGCTGGAGGATGATGAAGGATGTGGAACTCCTCCCTTATGAGGAAAGGCTGAGGGAGCTGGGTCTCTTTAGCCTGGAAAAAAGGAGGCTGAGGGGTAACCTCATTAATGTTTATATATGTGTGAGGGGTGGGTGTCAGGAGGATGGAGCCAGGCTCTTCTCAGTGCCATAAGACAAGGGGCAATGGGTGTAAGCTGGAACACAGAAGGTTCCACATAAATATGAGAAGAACCTGCTTCACATTGAGGGTGATGGAGCACTGGAACAGGCTGCCCAGGGGGGTTGTGGAGTCTCCTTCACTGGAGATGTTTAAGACCCACCTGGATGTGTTCCTGTGTGACTTGGTCTAGGTGACCATGCTGTGGCAGGGGGTTTGGATGATCTTTTGAGATCACTTCCAATCCCTAATGTTCTATGATTCTGTGGTTCTCTGATTCTGTGTAATTGGTTAATAATATAATCAGGGTTTTTTAACCCTTAACATGGAGGAACATGGTTACACTGCCTGGTGTCTCCACCAGCTGAGAGGTGCGCTGGCTTTCTTCAATCCGCTCCTATGACCTGATTGCCAGGGAAATGTTTCACTGAGAGCCTGAACATCAGCTAAATGGATATTTCTCCCTTTCTGTTTGTAGTCTGCTAACGGTTAAGCTGCCCTGAAATGTACTTTTGAATCTCTGAGCTTAGTGAAAGCAGGAGTTAGGGGAGGATTACAGAAGGGCCTTGACTTTCTCTTGATACGTGGGGTTACTCCACTAAGCAGATTGCCCATTTCTAGATTCTCTGGTCTACGAACCGTGACACCTGTAATACATTGCCATTTCAGAGTTTGCTCCCCTTCTGTGTTTGTTATGGCTGACAGCAACAGGTATTTTTATTTCAATCAAAATACGCTCCTTGCCTGAAATTTACACGCTTGAAGTGACAGATTATTCATGTTTGCAAATGCATTGAAACATGAACAAGGGAACTGAGATGTACAGTGCAAACTCTCTGACTTCTGCTTTTCAGAAGTAATGGAGATGAATGCTACCCATGGTCTTCAGTGGGTGTTTTTGATGCTCAGTAATTAAATAAGGCTTTAATAATGTAAAGAATGTGTTTTATGGTCAAGTTTGAAAGTAAGGAGGTGGCAAGTTTAATCACCTTTTAATGCAGTCTGTATCTATCTATCTATATATATATATATCCTGTATCTATAGAAAAAAACTGTATCTAGAAATGTGTTTCTAGTTCACCCCAGCACAACATAAAATAAGGCAAAAACTCAAATCTCTTCTAAAATAACATTGCACCTGAAAATGTTACTGTAACTTTGGTAGTAAAAACAACTTAATGTTTAAAAAATATTTTTGCATTATTAAAGCAAAAAATAGGGCTTTAGAGGTTTCTCTCAGTGAGGATGATACATTCATGATGTGAAACAACTATATTTTGGGTAAAAATTTTATTCACAACATAAACACAGTGTCTTACTTGCTTAACCAGAGAAACTAAAGAACTTGGAAGTAAATAATTTTCTTTCTGAGACAGACTCAAGTATGCCACCTGAGTAAGTTTCTTGCTGAAAAAACATTGGCTTCTTTCCTTCTTCCTAGCATCATGCTTAAACTCCATTTGCCACTTTGCCCTCTCAGAAACCCACAGCTGGTGCTGATACTGTCACCACTACTCTGGCTCCTAGATTAGATTTGGAGAAAGCTTGCCATTAAATGGTTGAACAGTAGCCTTTTTTATCTGCTGCTTATTTTATTCTGGCCTTGTTGTGCGGTGATGATGGAATACCAAACTAAATGGAGGGAGTTATGAAAATCTTCATCTGAATGTTAGTGTCTAACATCTCAGTACTCTGGAATTTCCTTCTAAATTAGTAGTTGTTTTAACATCCAACAGAGCTTAGTTGTCTTTGTGCCTGATGATGTGTGGCTGGGAAACACAGTGCTGTGTAAGTTGTTCCTTTACGTCCAAGTCTGTTGCCCTCTTGCAGCCATTTTTGCAGAACGGGATATTGTGAATGCCCATGCGCTTCAAATTTTACTCTGAATCTTGTGTGAGACAGGAAAATGAATCGGAGTAGAAATTTTATTACAAGCTTTCCCACAGTGGCTGTCCTAAAGTGGCTTTCCACACAGACACTCCCTTTGAATATTAGAAACTGAATAGCACTGAGGAGGCAGGACATTCGCTTTTACATGGAATATGTAGAAGCAGGAGCGGGAAGGCAACCACTGAGGGTCAGGAACTCTCAGGGGTTAAGCCAGGAAAACACCACGGGGGATGCAGAGCCAGACCCTTTAAGGGAGGCAAAACTGGAAGTTGTGCTCAGACCACAAGCAGCAGCGACAGCGCAGCCACCACCGGGGGTTGGGGGTGGAGTAACAACGTGGCAGCAGAAGAAGATCAGACTATGGTCACCACTGCATATGCTGCATATGCAAATGATGAAGGAGGTCCTTCTGAGGAGAGGCTGAGGAAGCTGTGTCTCTTTAGCTTGGGGAAGAGGAAACTGAGGGGTCATAGAATCATAGAACCACCACAGATTGGAAGGGACCTCAAAAGATCATCTAGTCCAATCCGCCTGCAACAGCAGGATCACCCAAACCAAGTCACACAGGAACGCGTCCAGACGGGTCTCGAGTATCTCCAGTGAAGGAGACTCCGCAACCTCCCTGGGCAGCCTGTTCCAGTGCTCCGTCACCCTCACTGTGAACAAGTTCCTTCTCAGGTTGATGTGGAACCTTCTGAGTTCCAGCTTACAACCATTGCCCCTTGTCCTATCACTACATGACACCGAGAACAGCCCGTCACCTCATTAATGTCTATAAATATGTGAGTGGTGGGTGTCAGGAGGATGGAGCCAGCCTCTTCTCAGTGTCATCTGATGATAGGACAAGGGGCAATAGGTTTAAGCTGGAATATAGGAGGTTCCATAGGAATGTCAGAAGGAACTTCTTTGTGGTGAGGGTGACAGGGCACTGTAACAGGTTGTCCAGGGGAGTTGTGGAGTCTACTTCACTGGAGATGTTTAAAACCTGCCTGGTTTTGTTCCTGTGTGACTTGGTCTGGGTGATCTTGCTGTGTCAGGGGGATTGGACCAGATGATCTTTTGAGTTATCTTCCAATCCTTAATGATTCTATGACTTTATTGACTGCTGGTCTATAAAATACAATTATTCAGTGATTATTACAGGAAAATTTCATATCACATGACATGATAATTTTCTAATTTATTATCATCAACTATAAACCCAGAAAATTTTAGTCTTTTATGCTAGCTGGAAACAGGTAACATTTCCACTTAGCTCCTCCTTTTCCTTCCATATCATTTATCACAGTATTTGTTTTCAATTTTCCTGTGGTTATGTGTTGGGTTTTTTCACTCTCCAATAACTAATAAGTGATGGAAACAAAGTTCCACCAATTAAAGTCAAACATTGAAAGCATAGGATGTGAGTAGTCTTGTAGCAGGGCAGAACACGTATTTTTGCTCTAAGGATACTTCAACTGTTCCATGCTTTCTACTTTGTGATGGTTCAGAAAGAGACATATGGTTCTTGGGAAAATGTAGGCAATGTCTGGAAAAAAAAAAGAAGCTATCCAGGATGATGTTTCTGATTCATCACGTACGGAATCATAGAAAGACCAGGGTTGGAAGGCACCTTAAAGATCATCTAGTTCCAACCCTCTGCATAGGCAGGGACACCTTCACTAGATCAGGTTACTCAGGGCCCCAGCCAACATTCACACTTCCAGGGATGGGGAAGTCACAACTTCCTTGGACAATCTGTTCCAGCATCTCGCCACCCTCACAGGAAATAATTTTTTCTTAATATCTAACCTAAATGTCCCCTCTTCAAGTTTGTAACCCTTTTACTTGTCCCTTTGCTATGCACCCCTGTAAAAATCCCTACACCAGCTTTCTCGTAGCTCCCTTAAGATCTCGGAAATCTGCTAGAAGGTCACCTGGGAGCCTCCACTTCTCCAGGCTGAACAGCCCCAACTTCCTCAGCCTATCTATGCACTGGTTGTATTCACAAGGTAACACTTTGCCACGGTGCTACATTGATTCACTCTCTTAGAAGTTAATTCACAGTCTTAAAAGACTGAGAGCTTTTTTCCTCAGTGTCCAGTTCATATACAGAAGCAAAACCCCCAAACCCACAGAGAACTGACATCAGGATAAAAAAAGATAATAATTGTACATTGGCTCTGAGCTTTCCAGCAATTCTTCTGAAGGGTGGATATTTATTTAGTGTAGCAAAAATGTTCCTATGAAACTAGAAGAATATTGGTGCAAAGTGTATTTCATTGCCCCTTATAATAAATGGCACATTCTGTGATTCTGTCAAAGTGAGAGGCAGAGAAAAACAGGTCCTAAAATAAAAACATAGTGTGGGTATGGTGCCCTTCAGAGAGTGTGAGTATTGTTCTGTATATTTTCCTACATCTCATTCCCACTCAAATTTCCCCTCTCCACAGTGTTTTTGTTTTACTTGCCATCATTTAGGTGTGCCTTCTCCTCACTGTTGTCCTGTATATACATCTCAGGTGGAACACTAAAAGCTCTCACTTTCACACAAGAAAGTGAGTTTCTGAAAGGTCAGAATGCTTTCTATCCCTTTGGTGATAAAACTGCTGAATGTCAGCAGTGGTTGGACTGGACATTCTCCAGGAATACCTTCCAACCTGCGTTCTTATCTTATACTTTTGATTTGCCTCTGTGGTTTGAGCAAGGACAAGGAAGCCAACTGTTCAATTTTGGGTCCTGAGCTGCACCTTTTATGGGTCAGCTGCTGGCTCTGGGTTTGTGTGTGGCAATGAAATCTGAGAAAATAGATGCTCATTTGCTTCCCTGCTGATCTTTCAGCTTTCCTAATATGCTGTAGGGGAAAAAAAATCAAAAGCAAGATAATCCACATCCTCCCAAGCATTCTGCAGTGTTTCTGCCAACAATGGAGATCTTGTTCTTTCATCCTCCTTCAAAATCCTTTACATGAGACACTTAACTCTGCTTTTTCTCGCCTTTGGTTGAGACCAGTCTGTTGTGTCCAGCATTTGCAAGCTGGCGTCTGTGCAAGAATGTTTTATGGGGCTGCGCATGTTCATGCTCCAGTGTGCTCTGCAGTACTTGTGTCCAGGCTAGTGAGTGCTGTGGAAGGACGAGAAGAGAAGGCCACCCACAAAGGGCAAGTTGGCACTTACCTAACGCTCTGAATTTCTAATGCTGGGAGTTACGAACATGGGACTGTGTTTATAGCGTAAACTTGAGTTTGACTTTGCATAGACTAGCAACCTACAGATTTATGCTTAATGGTG
This sequence comes from Rhinopomastus cyanomelas, assembly GCA_013400115.1. NCBI lineage: Eukaryota > Metazoa > Chordata > Aves > Bucerotiformes > Rhinopomastidae > Rhinopomastus > Rhinopomastus cyanomelas. Next base: position 735,675 of record VXBP01007107.1, on the reverse strand, counting down.
AACAACCCTCTCTTTCCTACGTTGTTGTTCAACCCTGCACTTGCTTGCTCCATGTCTTGTCTCTGCCCTGGAGCTAACAATAGCTTCTCTGGAGTCTCTGCAATAGGAGAAAGTGCTATAGTTTGGGAGACTCTATTCCCAGAAAAAAAGTGAAAAATAAGAAAGTGAGAAAGGTGTGTTCTGAATTGGAATACAGTCCTAAGGGACCACCTCATTAACAGTGCTTGCTGCAAAACATTGCTTCAGTTGCCTTCAGAACTGTCTTCATTAATGACTGGCTCCACTTGGAAGTTATTTACATAAAGTATTCGCATGTCACTGCTGCAGACAACAGCCCCTTCCTAGGTAAAGTGAAATGAAAAACAGAGAGTAGGTTGTAAATGAATTCAGAGCTGGGTTTAATGTGGTGATGGTGAGGATGGTGTAGTTCTAATTTACTTTGTATTGGTTTGTGCTCTAAAGGGTACTTGACTGATGCTACCATTTGATAGTGACTGTTCATCTAAGCAAGAGAGAAACCTACTGTAAAGCCTGGCTATAAAACATAGAATTCACTGCAGTTGTCTGCGGCTGAAATGCCAGTGCTTACATTTGACACGGTCTCTCACAGCATCCTTGCAGACAAACTGAGGCAGTGTGGCCTAGATTTTCGGGTAGTGAGGTGGATCGTAAACTGGCTACAGGGTAGAAGTCAGAGAGTGGTAGTCAATGGGACAGAGTCTAGTTGGAGGCCTGTATCTAGTGGAGTGCCCCAGGGATCGGTGCTGGGACCGGTCCTGTTCAATCTATTCATTGATGACTTGGATGAGGGATTGGCATGGACTGTCAGCAAGTTTGCTGATGACACAAAGCTGAGTGGTGTCGCCGACACCCCTGCAGACTGTGCTGCCATTCAGCGAGATCTGGACAGGCTGGAGAGCTGGGCAGAGAAAAATCTAATGAGCTATAACAAGAGTAAGTGCAGAGTCTTGCATCTGGGCAAGAACAACCCCAGGTACCAGTATAGGCTGGGGACTGACCTGTTGGAGTGTAGTGTAGGGGAAAGGGACTTGGGGGTCCTGGTGGACAACAAGATGACTATGAGCCAGCAATGTGCTCTTGTGGCCAAGAGGGCCAACAGCATCCTGGGGTGGATTAGAAGAGGGGTGGTTAGCAGATCAAGAGAGGTTCTTCTCCCCCTCTACTCTGCCCTGGTGAGACCACACCTGGAGTATTGTGTCCAGTTCTGGGCTCCTCAGTTCAAGAGGGATGTGGAGCTGCTGGAGAGAGTTCAGCGTAGGGCAACAAAGATGATAAGAGAGGTGGAACACCTCCCTTATGAGGAGAGGTTGAGGGAGCTGGGTCTCTTTAGCTTGGAGAAGAGGAGACTGAGGGGTGACCTCATTAATGTCTACAAATATTTGAGGGGTGGGTGTCAGGAGGATGGCACTGGGCTGTTCTCGGTGTCATGTAGTGATAGGACAAGGGGCAATGGTTGTAAGCTGGAACATAGGAGGTTCCACATCAACCTGAGAAGGAACTTCTTCACGGTGAGGGTGACGGAGCACTGGAACAGGCTGCCCAGGGGGGTTGTGGAGTCTCCTTCTCTGGAGATGTTCAAGACCCGACTGGACAGGTTCCTGTGTGACTTGGTTTAGGTGATCCTGCTGTTGCAGGCGGATTGGACTAGATGATCTTTCGAGGTCCCTTCCGATCCGTAATGATTCTATGATTCTATGATTCTATGATCTCATTCCAATGTGAATCACAGAGCATCAAGGATTGGAAGGGACCTCAAGAGATCATCTAGACCAATCCCCTTGCCAGAGCATCAGAAAGGTCTTTATCGTTTTGATTTTTTAAGCCCTAAAGTACAAAACTTGATAACTTAGACTGGCTGTAACGACTGGAGCCCTAAGGTTGATAGCATTTTAATTTAAATAAACAGACATCCAAGATACAATAATTGCCATACAGCTTCTGTAATGTGCATTTATTGAAGGTAGTGGAATAATAATAGTATTTTGAGAAAGTCTTGTAATAATAAAATCAAATAAAATGCTGTACGAATAATTATTTCTTGGATAATGTACATTTTCAAGCTTTCTACAACACATTTATCTAATGGGTTTTGACACTTCTCCAATGCTGGCATTTATATTGTACCAGAAATGTGTTTTGGCTGCTGATGTGTCTATCAACAAAATTAATTTCTATTAAAGGAAGGTGTAAATTAAAGTAAAATGGCATTTTTCTCACTATCTACTGCATGCAGTTAATTTGTTCATGGTGCTGGACACCCTGACAGAAAAATGAGACTGTTTGTCCTAAATGAACATAATCACTTTTCAAAACAGGTTAACTTACTTGGAAGCAGACAGTGTTATCTGGCAATGGATCATTCCTGTATTTAACCAGAAGTAGCTATTCTGGAATTGCTCCCATGTAGGCAAACTTTTCCTTCAGATACAGAGATGGAATTTCCTCCTTTAGGGAAAAGCTGTACTATCTGAAAAGTGCTTGTGTTTTACAGTCACTTACAATTAGCATTTCACAGGATGTCTAAGGAAAATATCTTTTGAATATTTATGTTCAATATGTTTGATGGGTTCTCAACAGAAAACTTCAGCAGCATATAAATTTTTCAATGTTTGGAGAAGCTGTACTACAGCTGCTGATGCTCACAGTGATATCCTAGTTGAAAAACAGACCTGAAACCCCTATGTCTAATTTCATCCTAACACATTGTTGGGGACACTAAGCTCAAAGAGAACTCCTCAGCCAGTCAAAACATCCATTGAACTGTGTCTAAAATCAGACCCCTCCTGAGAGAGTGAAGGAGTCTATATTGACACAAAAAGGATGCTAAGGATGGACTGAAACTGGTCTTAATCGGTCTTCTCGGAAGAATGAAGGACACAATGGCTGCACCTCGAAAAGCTAATCAAAAGCTAAGTCGTCCATCAAGATCTTTGCACTCACTGCTACCCCAAGGAGACTCTGTCTAGAGAGTTCTTCACACACATGTAACACTAGCAGTAAAAATACCTCAGTCTTTTGGGGAATGAAAGCAGGAGAAAGTAAGGAAAAATAGGGAAAGTAGGAAGAAGCAGGAGTGAGATGAAGGAGTGGGATGGTGTAAAGTAGTGTAGAGGGGGAGGGGAGAAAGTTGGATCTGACAGCAAAAGGATCGTACCCTTCCTCCTCTGCAGATCCCCAGGAAAAGGAACCAGGGTAGCAAGACTTTTGCCTTGGCTAACTGGACTGTGTGCCTGTATCTGTTTTGGGTGTGTGTTTGTCTGTTTTAGGTCTGTAGTGCGTCTCTGCAGATTACTGTCTGTTGCAGGTACAGTGCCTTTCTGGACATCTATCCGTGGCGATACCAAAGACCTCACACATAACGCTGCGTGTGTGAATAAACGATGCTGGTCACACCCTGTGTCTGACTGGACTGTTTCTTAAGAGCGCTGGCCAGACCTACAGCATACAGGCTGTTTGTAAGTGTCTAGGTGTCAGGCGGACAGTGGATGGATTGATACTGCTATTCGTGAAACCAACTGCTTCCTAGAAGGAGGACCAGACGAACAACAAAAAGGCTGGTTCGTGAATGTCCAGTGCTATAGTAAATTAATACTGTTTGTGAATCTGATGGCTGCTCTATTGAAAGCTAGTTTGTGTATGAGCTGCTCAAGCCTCCTCTGATGAAGGAGGACCTGGCTAGGAGCTAAGGAGGTTTATTCCTCACTGAAGAAATTATCCAAATTCCCACCCCCTTTACATGCAACACACACTCAAAAATGAGATCCTCTCAATATGCAACATAACTTTGCGATCAAGTGGCTGAACTTGTTTTTACACTTGATTTAGTTTTAGTAATTCTACAATTATCTCAACTTGTTTCTTTCTGAACCACTGAGAGTTCTAAGACAAAAATTCTTCAGTATTTTGGATAACAGCACTTTAAATGGTAAAAATCAATGGAGAGTGTTCCTCAGAAGGTGGTAAGCTTCACAGAAAGTACTTTGACCTAATAAATATGTAAGTGATGGGAGCTAACTGCTGTTTGTGTTGCATCAGGGGACAGTAAAATATTTCATGGATTCTGTTTCAATATTTCAGCATCCACTGATCAAAACGAGAGAAGCAAGTAAATGCTTTCATCCTATTTCAAGTAGCAGCCACTTCAAGAATATGCTGCTAATTGACAGTCCACAGCTTTTGGATATACTTGAATGAGTTGGAAAGTCCTGAGAAGAGCAGCAAGTGAAGCTTGTTGGAAACATGGCCTGGGAAAGAATGAAGTGTGCAGGCTTTTTAAATCTGAAATAAGTCGAAACGCCATAAGTTAGTAGATTTCAAATGTCTAAGAAAGCTACTGAAAAGAGAAAGGGAATAGTTTGTCCTCCATTCCTTAGGAAAGTAACAGTGCAGCTAGGGAGACACTAAAGGACATTATTTTGAGAATAAAGACTGATGTTCAGTTGAGAAGACCCAGAGAGACCATGGGCTTTTTATCACTGGCAGGTAAAAAAACTACTTGTTTCAGGACTGACAAAGATACCACTGACCCTGCATTAGATAGCAGGATGGACTATTATTCTAGCCTGGTTACTAAAAATAGCAAAGTAAGAAACTGATCCATTTTAAAGCTTTACAGACTCGTAGGGATTTCTGATAAAACAGTTCAGATCATGATTCTAGACACATGGGAGAAGTTACGGGTAGCTGTAAGTAGCGGGAAGAAAACAGGTGATGTCTCACAAGCTGAAATGCCAGTCTTTTATCATACAGAATCACAGAATGTTAGAGGTTGGAAGGGACCTGGAAAGATCATCTAAGTCCAAACCCCCCTCCCCCCCCGCTGGAGCAGGGTCAGCCTACAGTACTGTCTCAAGATGTCCTACATGGGGCTCAAACCCATGATCCCAGGAATTCAGAGTCCCACGCTCTACCAGCTGATCCCTCTACCAGCTGAGCCAGCCCAGTGCCCCACACTGTGAATCGTATTCACCTTTTGTATATTTGCTATGCTACCTAGTTAATATAGTGAAGTATATCTACATCCACCTTAACATGCTAAACCTGAGTAAGATACACATACAATTAGATACTAGATCTTTCAAAAAAAACGGTTAATAGGGTTTTTTTCTTTCCTGTGGATGCTTTAGTGTTTTTGTAAGTCTTCCCTTTGATGAAATGTTCTAGTTTGCTCTTCTTAGAGTTAGGCAGAGAAGATGGAACAAGAGTTGGAGAGACAACCAGAAGGGCTTAGTTTTAAGGACTGTAAAAGATTGCAAAGAAAAAGAAAAGGGAAAGTACAATAGTCCTTGGAATAAATGATGTGGATACTACACTTGACTGAACGCTAAAGGGAAAATTTTGTAGATGCTAATGAATTTTTTTATGTGCGTGAGTAAGTAGTCCCAATAGATGGACAAAGTGTAACTGATGCTATTTTTCTAGAGCAGAAACTTGAATGTTTGTCCTCAAGTTTACAGCAGGATGTAAATCCTACACATCAGTATTTACAGCAATGAAATTAACCAAAACCTGCTTTTGAACCCAGAAAGCACACATGAAAAGTCCTTTCTGTTTTACTTATGTTTTCAACTGCAACAGCTGGTGGATTTGAACAGTTTTGCCCCACTAGTTTTTTTGTGAGGTCCTGGCTGTCACTGGGAAACTGCCCGGAATAAATACATTGTGCCTCATGTAACTGGAAATTAGGCAAGATGGGAGGGATTCTTCTTTGTGATTGTTGTAAATCTAGTTTCTAGGGAACAACCTACAAACTGGAGACAGTACTTTGATATCTCTGGTGATCTATCATACTACCAAGTATCAGAATTCTGTGTTGCAATGCTCAGTCAACATGCTTGTTCTTTGGATAAAGGACTTGCCAGCTCATTCTGTTGGCACGGTTGTTTGTTTATTCTTAGTAGCAGGCTGCAGTCAGAAGATTGCCACAGGCTATGATGTGATTTTTCACATATTCTGGTGTCCATTAGCAGTCATTTGCTGGACTCAACATGTGAAAGAAGTCCTCCACCCTACCCTTGCAGTGCTGTGTCACCTACCTCAGCTTTGTTCGTTAAATAGCAGTGGATTTTAAAGTGTTTTAAGTTCACCTAGTTGAATTTATTTCAATGAGTGAGAAATGCTTACCTGAACCGCTACCTGCAAAGCTGCCAGCTCTGCTCTGAAAGCAGTTACCTCAGGCAGAGGAGCTGTGATAAATAGTGGGAAACTGTAATGCGTACAGCCTCTAGAGATGTCACTACAGACAGTTTTTACTAGAGCTGTGTGTTTGGTGCATTTCCAGCGGTGCTGATCTTCAAAACATGTTGAAACTGAAAGAAATTTGTAATGAGACTGGAAACAATTAATGAAGAATCAGTCACGAATAAAGCTCACTCCAGAAATGTATGTGGTGGCTTTTAAAGTTAAATTAAAATGAAATGAAATTGAGTTGAATACCTTCCTGAGACAGCAGAGAAGTACTTAAGGTCAGAAAAGTGGCTGTGAGCAGAAACACTCTTCACAGAAAAAAAAGCAACCTTGTATTTTCTTGTTTTAGTGTTTCCTACTTGAACAGATTTGTACATTTCCAAGTAGATAGCATCTTTTGATATTTCAAATGCTTTATTTAATTGCCAGAACTGCATGATGGCTGCCTCTATCTCCTGCAATTGAATTTTGCCCATATTAGCCCACAGTTATCACTTTAAAGAACCATACAAAAAAGTTTGAAGGGGAAATGTATTTAATATAATTAACTGGTTAATATTAATTCATAATTTGCTACTTTCTCTTCTTTTTAAAATGTTTATTCTACCCTTCCCAAGAAGTTATAGAATTTGAGGAGTTGTAAATAAGTATTACTTAAATTAGGTAATTCAAAATAAATGATCTACAAACTCACAAAACTTGATCTCTGAGGTGCGGGTCTGCCGTACACGTCTTACTTCATTCATATTGCTTAAATTTTTGGGCTGTGTGCTGTTCCTACATGTGGAGCTAGGCAGATTTTGTAGGATCTAAAACTTACTGTTCTTTTCCAAGCTATTTAACTTTTTTGCTGCTGCACTGTTTCTCAGAGTTATTATCACAGTATCACAGTATTACCAAGGTCGGAAGAGACCTCATAGATCATCAAGTCCAACCTGTTACCACAGAGCTCAAGGCTAGACCATGGCACCAAGTGCCACATCCAATCGTGCCTTGAACAGCTCCAGTGTTGGCGACTCCACCACCTCCCTGGGCAGGCCATTCCAGTGGCCAATGACTCTCTCGGTGAAGAACTTTCTCCTCACCTGAAGCCTAAATTATATATTGCTAATCTTTAAAACATAGAAAAGTAAAATTTTGCAGTTTATTTTTAAGTCACTTTTGTGATATTTAGACGCAGCATTTACAAAAACATCAGGAAATTTGACAGCAATGTGCATCTGCATTCCGAGTGACTTCTTGATTTGTTGCTTATCTTTACATTTTATTTAGAAAGGATGGGGGTTTCCTTTTCCTAGTTTTCTCTAGTACCAGGGAACAGGCATCTGCCTTCTCATCACTACAAACAAGGAGAACAATGACTATTTCTCCTGTTATTCAATATCACAATGTTTAAAGCATTTGCCCAGGAAGGAGGGAAAATTAAATCCAAGGGCTTTTCAAGCTCCTGCTTGCCAGGCTGGGAGGCGGGCTGCGCTCCCCTCTCCCTTTGAATCAGTGTTTCTGAATAAAATGTGGTACAAGCCTTCTAGAACCAGTGCAGAGGGAACTAAAGGCAGGCATGGAATGGCTTCCCACAGCCTGTGGGAAGTCCTACCCTCCAAGTCTGTATTTTTCCCTCTTGACGGCTGACTGGTCAGAGCATGCAACCCGGGCTACTGTATGGCCACAAGAAGGTGCAGGCAGGGCCGGACCAGGTGCACTGTGTGTCTCAGTCAGGAAAGACGTGCTGCTCCTCAGCAATAGTCAACCCAGCATGGTTTGGTAATGGACATGGAGTGAGGGGTGGAAAGAGCACAGGACCTGAGTCAGCTAGAGAATTGAGGGTTGCAGGAGGTGGTGGGAATGCAGCAAGAAACCCAGCAAAACGATTTTGGACTATGACCATTCTGAGCAAGACCAACAACGAGGTTCACCATCAGAGGTTAGAATCCAGTCGATCTGTTAAGGCAGTGTTATCAGCAGGAACCTTGTGAGAGCTAGTCATAAAACCAAGCAGCTGATTAACTGTGCTAGCTGTTATCACTGATATGCAGAGATATTCAGGGCAGAACATATCTGTGCAGCATAACCTATTTTTGCTTTCTCAGAGGGAACTCTTGCAGAGCGTTTCAGTGCTTGCTGTCTGCGTGTGTACAGTTGTGCAGAACACTTTTCAGTCAGCCTAGTAGTACCACCATGTACTAGTAGTGCACATCGTGGTCGTTGTGACCTTATCCATCATCCGAGTTATAAATACAGCAACTTTTGACATTAAGCCATCTGGGACAATTTTAGAAGCCCAATCTTTTCCTAAACAATTCAAAGTGTCTTCTTCCTAAATACTAACCCAAATGTTTACTGCCCACATAAAAACTGCTAACAGTAGGGCTGCTAAGAACAACTGGGATGCATAAAGCTTTAACCATGTACATTGCAGAGTATGACTCATTAGGAGAGCACAGCGGGTCAGGATGGAGGGTGAAGTAGGGGCTGGATGGTAACAGCACACAGAGGTTTACATGTGCAAGAGTCTTTGGGGAGTTTCCAATTACAGTCCAGAGTTACACAAGGAAGACTTGTTTGAGTCACACAATGTGGAGACAGATTTGACTCTTAGTGAAAAAACCTTGGTGGCCTGTATGGAAATATTGATGGATTCATTATAGGTGCCCTCAAGGATGCAGCAGGTATGTGTGGTTCTGGCACGTGCAGACATGGAAAATGAAGGGTGACAGTGCTGAGCAGCCAGTGTCTGGGGAATGGGTGGGGTGCCCCAGCAAACCTTTTGATCATTGCATGGGACTTGGCAATCCTGAGGCTCACTTTTGCCAAGGCTTGGATGTGTGAAGAGATTCTGTAATGTACAACCATTCCTTCAGGGTTGAAGTACGATTGAAGTTCACGGCAGTTACTTGTAAAGTTTGTTAAAATCCAAACTCCACCTCCTCCTCCTCCTCCATGCTCCCAGCACCCTCCATCCCACACACACGCACACATTACATTACGGACACACTAGTATGCCTGCTCAAAAACTTTGCTCTGAGCCAGTGAGTCTACTTGAAAAATAGGGAGTGCTCAGTTACAGCACTTAACAGCATCGTTCATTTGCACAACTCTCTGTCTGATTCAAAATTTAAAGCATTTTAAACAAAAATAGGAAAATACAGTGTTTACTCACTGAGGCAACAGAAATCCTTTGCAACAGTAGGAAATACTTAACAATCGCAGACCAGTACCATCATGTCAATGGGATACTTGCTTCTTAGCTCTTGGCAAGGGGTAATTTCTTCACATAACTCATTGCATTATTCTCAGAGATGTGATTCAAAAGGTTTAGATGCTATGTCTCTGCCTTCAGTGATGCTATTAATTGGTTTTGAGAGACATCCCCATTTTGTCATTTCTAAAGGTGAAGGCTGTTCTGTGTTTTGTTAATGATGACAGCATTACTGAGAAAAAAGAAGGTCTAAAATATTTAACGTTAAGTACATGACAGATTAAATAACCTGTGGGGTCCTAATAATCATCAATCACAATGTAGGAGATGACAAGGTGAAATTTCTAAGATGACATTTTGTCACTTGGGGTAGTCACTTAAACTGACAAAAGCTATACATTGTACTCTGCACTTTCTTTACTTTAATTGGGCCAATTTTACTATCATGCTATTATCCTGCGCAGCAGAACTGGTGACAAACAAAGAGGCTTTTGTGATCTCAGTAGAATATTTTTCCATGAGCTCAAGACAACATCTTTTTTGCCAAAAAAGAATGAAAATTGTCTCTGTATTTTGTGACTGGCCAGAAGCCCAAGGCTCATGTCTGCCTGGAAGAAGTCTAATCTGTATTTTTAATTCCAGCTTGCTGAACACGGAATCTTACAGAAAGGACCACAAGTCAGTGGAACTACAATTGCATTTGGGATTCTCCTGTTACATGTTGAAATATGTTTCCTCAGGATATGGTGGAGGAAAAAGAGGGATCAACTTCCATTCCCAATTTTGGCAGCCAGCTTTAATTTAGGTTGATTTTCTACTACACACTAGCACATAATAATTCCCTTTAAACAGATAATAACATAAAGCTTGACTGTGTCAGCTCACACTTCAGTCTAGTAATTGGGAAATTCAATTCACTTCGGAAACATTGGAACATTGGAAGAAAATTCCTCATCAATGACTCCAAGAGAAGTTGTAGAGAAGTCATTCTGTAAGTTTTTAGTGCAGTATCAAATCCTGAAACAACCCATCTTGTTAAAACTAAAGCTGGTTGCCATTCAGATGTAATGTTCATTTGTTAACATGAAAGAAAATCACACTGGAGTGTAGTGTGGAGGGCATGTGGAGTGGGCACACACCCACTGTAGCTGATCTACAACAGTAGTGTCATAGAAGTGTTCAGTGGCTCAAACATATTGCTTCCAAGAAACAATAGTTTGTTATAATTAGCATTGTTTTTCTGCACGACAGAAAAAGTCACTAGTAATGCTCAATGGCTTGGGCAAAATTGGCTTTGTTTTTGTCCACTGAACGTGGTGTTGGGGACACTGAAGTCGGAAAACTGAAGGTAGATATTTCTCTCAATTATTTAGCGTATTTAAGTCTCTAGAGTTCAGATTAAGTGGAAGTGGTGGTATATAGTTGACATTAAAGGCACCAAAAGCTTCAACTCAGACTGCTTAAAAATTATGGCAGTGTCTCTTTGGCTGAAGAGTTACATCTGTTTCCCCAAACTTTCCTTCTTAGCCTTTACTTAACCTGAGTGTGTTACAATTCATAGATACATAGGTTAGTGTGGATTGGAAGGGAATTTTAAAGGTCATCTAGTTCACCTCTCCTGCAGTGAGCACAAATGCCTTCAACTAGATCAGGTTGCTCAGAACTCCATCCAACCTGACCTTGCATGTTTTCTTGCATGGAGCCTCTACCACTTCTCTGAGCAAACTGTTCCAGTGTTTCACCACCATCATAAACAATGTCTTCCCTATATGTAGTCTAGATATACCCTCTTTTAATTTAAAGCCATTACCCCTTCTCCTAGTCTAACAGGTCCTGCTAAAAACATCGTCCTCTTCTTTCTTACAGGCTTCCTTTAAGTACTGAAAGGCAACAATAAGGTCTACTCTGGAACCTTATTTTCCAAGCTGAACAACCCCAACTCTCTCAGCCTTTCCTCTTAGGACAGGTGTTCCATTCCTCCGATCATGCTCACGGCCCTCTTCTGGACACAATCCAGTAGGTCCACATCTGTCCTGTCCTCCAGTACTCCAAGTGAATACCAGAGCAGAGTGGCAGAATCATCTACTTGGACCTGCTGGCCATGCTTCTTTCGAGGCAGCTCAGTTTAAAGTCAGTCTTCTGGGCTTCATTCACACACTGCTGCCTCATGTTGAGTTTTTAATCAACCAGCACCCCTAAGTCCTTCTCTGCAGGGCTGCTTTCAGTTTTTTCATGGCCCAGCCTGTATTGACACCAGGGATTGCCCCAAACAAGGTGCAGAACCTTGTACTTAGCCTTGTTGATCTCATTTTGGCCCCTTCCTTGACCTTGTCTGGGTCCCTCTGGATGACATCTCATCTCATTTATATCAACTGCAGTACTCAGTTCGGTGTCATCTGTCCCATCTGAGCCATCAGCGCTGGTCCTCGGGGCAAGACTTTACACCATCAGTGCAGAGCTCCACTTTTCTGTGACCTTCTTCAAGCCCATCAGCTCTGCATTTCTTGCTCTGTGCAGACCGATGAGCACAGTTCTTTCTTGTGCATGTTCTAAATTCTTCTCTCCCCAAGTCCTCTTCCCCTGTTTCACAACCTATTAGCCTTATTCCCTGCTTTTTCTCATCAGCCCTGCCTGTACCTCAGTCCCATTTGTAAACTCCCTACTCTTGTCTACTGCAGATTTTCCTTGTCTTTCTTCCAAGATTCCTTATTTCTTTTCAAGGCAGGTTGAATGCTTCAGCAGCCTTATCTCTTCCACTTATGCTGGTGTCTTCTCCTTCTCTCTCAGGAGTGGAGAGGAAGCAGAACAGTTCAGCTTTTCCTCACAAACTTACTCCCTGTCCTGGGCTTCTCACTAAAGAGCTGCAATAAACTGTTCAGACCTGAAAAGAAGGATGCTGTTCTTGTGGTTTCAGCTCTGGCCTCAGCTGAAAAATCTTGTTGTTTGTGACAACAAGCTTTTGAGTTGTTAAATGCCATTTACTGAAAAGGAAGTGTATCAACAGCATTCAGACTTTTTAGTGGTAAATCAAATTAAGATCTAAGAATGTGATTAATAGCAAGAAAGGGATGTGAAAAACTGCCTAAACCCTTCTTAAGAAAGGTCCTAAATGGGACTGTCACACGCAACATACTAATTATTTGGCAGTGCATAATCTCTTTATTTAGAACAATAAAGTATATGTATATAATGAAAATTCCAAATTTGAACTGGTATAAAAAAGGATCTGGGAAACCATCTATCTTTAAGAGGACACATATATACATACACATCACATTTTATAAATTTTGTTGATTACCTTCGTCAGACTGAAACGATGCAAGACTGTGCTGACATTTACATTGAAATACATGAATTTGCCCATGATGCAACCAGCAAACGTCTGTGTCTCTATCACTAAAAGAGTCTGAAGTTTCTGCGTTCCATCAATTTGAGAACATAATAGCAACATGTCATCCTTACTGTAGATCTGCATTTAATAGACAGTTGAATCAGATTCCTGAATTGAAGAGTGTTGGATACTTCTTAAAGGTAAATCTAACTTAAACTACCTGCATTTTATGTGTACAGTTAGCTTTTCAGTTTAATAGCTGTATTGTGTGTACTGAACAGTTTCTGCATATTACAAAGAGAGAGCGACAGAGAAAACAGAGCTGGTGAAGATCAGAATCTAAAAAATGTGCAGATTGTACACATACCCCATAGTACAGCACACTTTATAAGCTTACTTATAAAATGACCTTGTGATGAAATAAGTACCGTTAATTCATTCAAGTAAACACACATCTAAATTAGCACATGGAGTTATTCAGTATATCTCTACCTGCCTTTTATTCTCACAAGGCCACTGTTACTTGCATGCAAAGCTCAACTACTCCGAAGGAAACCTAAAAAGGTTAGTTTCTCACAAAACCACAGATACCCGAAAAACATATTTGATTGACTTTTGTATAAGAAATACAATTATCACTTTCCCCCAATGTCTTTTTAAGAGAAAAGGCATTAACTTTCTAACAGCTTTAATGCATGGGCTCTACTCTACCCAAAAAGAAGACTGAAAAACTGATTGCTCTTCAGACGTTAAACAGCTTATATCTGGATAAAGAAGCCATTAAAAGACTATTTCTGCCATCCCCACTCCCACTAAACAGCAACTTACTCTATTTCCATTGATTTCAAAGACGTCAGATGTCTCACAGGTCAGTAGTCTTTCAAATTCTCACTGTGTCCAAAGTAAGGACCTAGTCTTCAATGGCCAGACAAACTGGAGACAGAAACATTCAAACAATTTCATGATCACATTTCCAAGTGTCACGCCAGCCACTGTATCCGTTAACGTAGAAACGCGTCGTCCTGCTTTGCAAAATGATCGAGAACACCCGCTGTTTTGTTCAGATCTCTCAAAAGAGGGTGCAGGAAAAAGGAAAATCATGAGCTCCAACAACATGTCTGCTACTCTGTGTATTGTACTACTACAGTGCATATCCAAAGAACAACGTTTGCACCACGCAGTTGGAATATTTATACATTAATATTCTTTCAGCTCTTGAGGAGTCCTCAGTTTGCCCAGCTCCTTGGAAGAGATTAAAGTACTTGACATCATTTGTAAGGGACTAAGCTACTATTTTAAGATGTCAGTCTTGGAAGGTGAAGATTTTGCAGCAGTCTATCTGGGTTTAATATTTGTTTCAATTTACTGCTGGTATTTTCTATAGCACTGAACACTAAACCAAGGAGCTGAAAGCATCATGCGTTCCAAACATCAAACTGTAAGTTTGGCCATACCGATGTGCGACATTACTGTGTGTTGGATTTTCTGGAAAAAGCACATTTAGGAAAACTAACACTCTTATACACAAGGAAAATAAATAAATAAGAGATTTGTGTTTAACTGAATCTAAGAAAAGCTTTAAATACGTGAGCTTGCTTTGAGAATGTACTGTAGAGCAACACCAAGTATCCAAGGTTTTTGTAAAAAGCATAAGGAGAAGTGCAGTTCTTCTCTGCATTACCAAGGAGGCACACACTTCCCATCAATCAGATCACCACTGACATGTCTTCCAGGGTAACACTTAAATAAGTTTGAAACACAAAGTTTTTGTGTGAGGGCCTTTTGAGTAAAGAACTACAATGTCAAGTAAGACACTGACTTGTCAAGTAAGACTGAGCTGCAGATGGGGAATTCTGTTTGAATTTTGCAGAGCTAAAATTTGCACAGCACTTGCTTTTTTAGAAGCAATGAGCAACCTGGATTACTTCTTATTAATTAGTGAGTGCTCCAGCACCTTCTGCATAAAAAAAAAGACCTAAATTTCACACTAAGCTTATTTTGATCTAGTCTAGCAGATGTTCCTCAGATGATGCAAACTGCAAAGCTTTGTTAAAATTAACAGAACTGTGCTAATTTATACCAGTGGAGCAGGAACTGAGGAGCCTTTTCTGACACCCAAAACGTACAAAAATTCCCAGTATAAATAAAAAAAAGTTCCACATGATCAAAACTTTGTATCAGCAAAAAGCTTTGATATTGATCTCAGTAGAGTCAAAATTCCACACAGAGTGTACCTTCACACATCACCTCTGTCATCCAGCACACTAACGTTTTGAGGTTTGAGACAAATCCACTTCACTGGGAATACACACGTGCATACACGCACACACACACACACACATATATGTATGTTACACTCTTTTTATGCACGGTTCTCAGAAAATTCAGTAGATGATTAAAATTTCCACAAGAGTTTCAAAAAATTAAGTAACTATACACTTTAATGAGAACTCCAGCTTTATGCAGAACATTAAAAGGTTGGTGGAGTTTTTTGTAAGATTTCAAGCTACTTACAACTAAAACTCTTGCTGACCTTGTCCCTTTAATGACAGATGACAATTTGCCATCTGAAGTGAGCCACTTTTACCTTCTGAAGTACCAATCCCTAACACAGATAAATAATTCATACCCATTATCTGGAAAGAGCCAAGATGAAAAGAGGCACACTTATAACTTTTACCATGGTATCTAGGATTTACTTGCATGACTGTACATCAGTCCGGCAGAGGCTTAACAGATGCTACAATAGCAATAGGTGCAGAAGACGAGTGGGACACAAAGTCTTTCTCTTTTGTTTTGAAAGAATTAACTTTAGAAATGGAAAATGCTTATTAAAGCTTACTAATCACTTAAAACACAATGCAAACATTAATTACAGCTGATGTAAGTAAAAGCTAAATACACTCTCAGCATCTCTCAGCTCTTCTCTGCTATATATTTAAAGACAAGATATTAATGGCATTCACTTTCAGCATTTACAATGCATTTCATGATTTTGTCTTTATTCTGATGTTTGAACGCAATTCAGACTCTTTACTCTCACTTCTCTTGGCATGGTCGGAAATGTCATCAGTGTTCACGTACCCAGCCGTTACTCTTAATGCTTTGAAACTCCATGAGGTACAGTCACCTCCTGTTCACTTTTCTTCCTCCAGCATTTGCTCCTCTTGAACACAGACCACCAACACTGATGAGGCCTTGAGGCTTTTTGGGTTGGGCAACCAGCCACCTGGCACCTGACAGAGACCACATGTTGCTGTACACACAACCTCTCCCAGGCATAAACACAGCTCCTTATAAGTAAAAGACTAGAACACGGGTCCATGGCATGACTTCACTTTCAGGTTTTATATACAATATTGAAGAATGTTATCTGTATCCATTTCTGCATTTTCTGTCAGTTCAGAGAACTCCATCTAAAGACACCAAGGTAAGGTAGAGGACACAGAACTTAATTTAAGGATGCAAAGGTATTTATGACTTTCAATGGTTACACATAGTTGTAGGCATTTGAAAGATGTTTTTTGTTCTGGACATGTACTTTGTTTGCCAGAGTCATCCGAGAATATTAATGCAATTAAAAATCCCCAAATGCCACACAAGGTAGATATTCACATAAGATACGGTCCTGCTAAGTGCACACTCTTCTTGTTGTTCAGTTCAGTGTTGGTTTCACAGTAAGAAACACAAATTGTCCTCATTTCTGTATCATGTCTATGGAGTCATGGGCAGCAACAACAGATGCAGACTCAGTCTGTCACTCCAGAAGGAATACGAATGTGCTTAAAGCTGCTTCATTTATGAAGCGAACATGGAACTGTTACCTGCCTGAAGAGAAAAACACAAAATACAATTTGGTTGATTAGCTTTCCTCTCCGTGGTACTAAACAGTGGAGCTTTCCACAGATGCAAAACATAGAGCTATTTCTTATAAATTTGGGGATAAATTCCACACTTGCACATATGTTCCTTTATTCTGAAAGAAAAATTATTGTTGTAAGATGTATTTTCCTGCTCTGAGAACACACAGATTCACAGAATCACAAATGTTAGGGATTGGAAGGGACCTCGAAAGATCATCTATTCCAACTCCCCCACCACAGCAGGATCACCTAGATCAAGTTGCACAGGAACATGTCCAGTGAAAGCTCATTGATGTCATCTATGGCGATGAAACACTATCATGTCTTTACAGAACTGTTGTATTTGTGCACTTTGGTCTCTGGCAATCTCTGGCAGCAAACTTTTCCTTGAAGTCACTTGGACAAACCAATGCCAAACTGAGTTTACATCTTTGGAACAATCAAGCAACTTGTCCAGTACAGACCCATCTCAATGACCAGATGTTAGAATAACACAGTTGAGTAAACGGGACATCTCTCAAGTTGTAGCTAACCTGGACAGACTGGAGGGCTGGGCACAGAGAAACCAGATGAAGTTCAACAAGGACAAGTGCAGAGTCCTGCATCTGGGGAGGAATAACAAACTCCACCAGTACAGGCTGGGAGGTGATCTACTGGAAAGCAGTCCTGTGGAGAGGGACCTGGGGGTCCTGGTGGACAACAGGTTAACCATGGCACAGCAATGTGCCCTGGTGGCCAAGAAGGCCAATGGGATCCTGGGGTGTATTAGGAGGAGTGTGTCCAGCAGATCGAGGGATGTTCTTCTCCCCCTCTACTCTGCCCTGGTGAGGCCTCATCTTGAGTACTGTGTTCAGTTTTGGGCCCCCCAGTATAGGAGGGACAAGGATCTACTGGAGAGGGTCCAGCGGAGGGCTACGAGGATGATTAGGGGACAGGAGGGCATGGCTGATGAGGAGAGGCTGAGGGACTTGGGGCTTTTTAGTCTGGAGAAGAGAAGACTTAGGGGAGATTTGATCAATGTTTATAAGTACCTGAAGGCTGGCCAGGAGCAGGGGGGGACAGGCTCTTTTCACTTGCTCCCTGTGATAGGACAAGGAGCAATGGGTGTAAGTTGCAGCAGAGGAGGTTCCGCCTCAACACAAGGGGGAACTTCTTTACTGTGAGGGTCACAGAGCACTGGAACAGACTCCCCAGGGAGGTCGTGGAGTCTCCTTCTCTGGGGACTTTCAAGGCCCACCTGGATGCGTTCCTCTGTGATCTGTGTTAGATAGTTTTGTCCTGCTGCGGCAGGGGGGTTGGACTCGATGATCTCTTGGGTCCCTTCCAACCTCTAACATCCTATGATCCTATGATCACAATGAACAATGAGAGGAGACACTACAGGATAAGCAGCAAAGCCTAGATTGCCTGTTACACTCTTATGACGCTCTTTCCACTCATGATATAAAATGAGGCATCCAGTGCTGCCTGGATGTTCCAGATGCCTGCCAGAGATGCTGTGAATTAAACACAGCACAACTCTTGTGAGAACCCCTTGCCAGAGACACGCACCGTTCTGCAGAGCTCAGCTGGGACCAAGAAAGCTCACTGGTCTTAGCTGCTTACATCTACATACTAAAGCAAGAATGATGCATCTGTTAAGGCAACAGAGACTGAAAACTGAGCTAAGTAAGCAATAATGAACAGAATCTCAGCTCTATTTGGTCTCTTTCCTGCACTCACAAGCTAGGTAGTTTAAGAATTGTGGGGTTTAGGTCATGCTGCTTCAGCTCTAGGACAACAGCTGAAGATTTCTCCATATTAGCTGTCATGCCAAACATTTTGTAATATTCAGGTTAAACCAAAATTTACAATTGAACACACTTTATAATTAATCCAAAATTTACTATGCTGATGTTAAGACTTAACCACAACCTACCAGTACACGAATCAGTAACAGAGTTGAGGGAGACAAAGCAACAGCTACACTTGTAGATGTTCCTTCTCTTTTTGCTGCAACATACTGAAAGAAAAAAAAGGTGTTTTTTTACTAGAATGCTAATGTTTTAAGGAAATAGAATGGAAGGGTTTATCAGGAAGTTACAATAAAAGGAAACTCAAAGCATTAGAATTTATCTTTGCTATTAAGTCTTCCTAGTACAGATGAATATCACAAATTTTTCAGGGAGGAGGGAGATAAAAACACGTGCCATATATTTAAGATGTCATAGAATCATAGAATCATAGAATCATTATGGACTGGAAGGGACCTTGAAAGATGGAGAATGGAAACTCTTTAAATTTCCAGTTACAAGCACCTCCTGCATTTAATGAATTGTTTCCCCTTCCTTTTTTTCTTATGATAAAGTAATGTTTCTATATTTCCTGTGAAGCCAAAAGGAAGATGCATATTCCATTTCATAAGTTTTAATACCTCTGAGGATGAAACACAGGATGGGTTCATAGAAAATAATGTAATTGGTGAACGGACATTCCACCATTCCATGTACAGTACAACAAGAAAATTTGTTTTAATAACATATTAGAAATTTTAAACACTGAACATTTCAGTTCCTCTGACCAAACTGCTAGATCAGAACCTTGCCTACTTTTGCCTTCAACAGTGGGCAGCAGCAGGCTTTTCACACAGCGTGAGAAGCCTTCAAAGTAGGTACGTTCTTCTGCCATGTGCATCAGATCTTTTATTTAATCACTCATAGCTGAAATTTTACCAAACATGCTGTATTACAAGGTTAAATATTACTCTCAAACCTATTTAGCAGGAACTAATCTAACTTAAAATATCCCCCAAGTCCTTTTACTGAATTTACTCAAGTCCTGTTCAAGGAACTTGAATGTCTTCAACTGTTACGTAAGCTCTGTTTGATTGACTGAGCTACATGGAATTTTTTCTGCTTAAAAATCAGATAAGGCAGTTTTCAAATATGAATGGAGCCATGTATCATTTGAATGAGTTATGGCTGACTTTCTTTGAACACTCATTAAAAATCCATAAAACGTAGTTGCTTATATACACATACCCTGGGGTTTGTAAAAAAGTGAAAGAACATATAAAACATTAATGTAAAAAATATTTAGAAGTATTAAGGAACACAGCCTGAAAGACCCTGTTTTCTATTTTCTGACTTAATATCAATCTAGCTTTACATAACACAACAAATAACAAAGTAAACTTGGTTTTTGTTGCCACCCCTAGGTCTTACCAAGCCGTTCTCACTGTGGAAGTAAGGACAGACAAAGTCAAGTCCTCTTAATAACATTTTGCATGCAAAAATCTCCTCTATATCAATTCTATATTTAAACTAGAAAACACTTTATGGGACACACTCTAAGCACACATTTTACCTCTACAGTAAGGCCTTGTGTTTGGGGTTTTTTGTGTTTTTTTCAGAGCTAGAGAAAAACCTTCAGGAGGTAGCTCTCAAAGGAAAACTTGCAGTTATATAATGCGTATGTAAAGTGAAATAATATACCTTATCTCATTTTCCTCTTGACAGTCATGACACTGTGTTGTTTCATCACTTTCAGGTCTGGATTTGGGATGTGTCTTCTAGTAAGAAAACGCATTAAATGTAAATATTCTAAAGCTTTATTTAAAAACTTCCTAAACAATTATTGCAAGTTTCAGTTTCCCTCAGATTTTCAACATCAGAGTCATCTTGCACTAAGGACAAAGGCAAAAGCATCCACTTCTCGAGAAGTAATGAGAGGACTGGGAAGCCAGGGGAATCACATGCTTTTGATTTCCAATTAGCCAGCTACTATGCTGGCAAGATGGGATTTGCACTACAGTGGTAGAATTCAAGAATCTGACAACACAGCTTTCCATTTCCTTGTCACATGGCTCAGTGAAGATCAAGAGCTTCCAAATGCAGAATGGTTCTGCTCTTACAGTGAACCCACAGTCAAGAAATGTGTAAACAAATACATGTAATACTACTTACCTTCCAGTATATGGCTCCCAAAATAAAGCCAATAAGAAGAGACAGCAATGATGTCAGTGCTATGCTGATCCCTTGCAGGCTGGAGCTGCTAATGAAGCCAAGTGCCTCTTCTGTAATTACAGATGTTCTCATTAGTGAAGGCAGATTTATAGCAGAAAACTGTATTCAGGGCAACTCTATTAGCAAGAGCACTTCTATGCACCACCTAGATAACAGCATCCTACATAGCAGAACAGATAGTCCAAAGTGCTGTGTACACGAGGTGCACTTCATGCCAAACTTCACAGGAAGTTTTTGACCACAAGGCTACTTCTCCCACTTCTGAAACAGCTGTGTTGAACAGTTCCAATATTCAACTGTAAAGATTTGTTTCTCTCCGACACTTCAAAGCTTCCTATTAATCAATTTGTAAAGGTTTTATTTTGTAACACAAATTAATTCTTTGGAAGAGAGTTGTCACATAAGTGCTTAAGACACATCCCACTGACTGCAGATAGAGACTTTGCCTCGCCGTTAATGAATGACGAACACGAGCCTCTTGAGGGAGGTTAATTTAACAAAATAACTCTGAATTAATTTCTAATGTCTCTCTGGAAAGGTCCCACTGCCTTGTACTTTGAATTCTAGATGTGTATTATTTTCTTGTAACCATTTCTTGGTAGCTTTTTACATTATATAGGGAAGAGTCCCAGTCCTAGGCGTTCAGATGCACAAGCAGTTCCATTTCTCTCACAGGGAGCTAGCAGTATGCATGCTGAGACAAAAATGTGTCCCTCCAGTTGTGTGATCAAGAGCAGGATGTCAAAAGTTCACTCTGGATCCACCTTGGGAAACGCAAAGCAAGCCACAGAAAACTGCTAGTTTAGACACCATCCACCCCGTTTTAGTTCATTACAAGGTTTGTTGCCTGCAGCTGGAATGGTGAGTGTACTGTCAGATTGCAGGAAAACAACCAAACCATAAACACTGGAAAAGTGAAGGCAACTACATGCAGAAATGGAAAAGGACTGGTAGCACTAGAAATTTGTGTGACTCATGTGAACAGGTAATGTGTAAGCAGGTTCAACATCATACGCTGGGTCAAGAAATGTGCCTTTAGTACATTATTAAAGAGTGTCTAAGAAAACTCCTTAGTTTGGAAAGGAACATCTTCATAATTAACTAGGAACTAGCTTTCAGCTCTAGATTTTCTGGTTCACGTTTTGTCAGTTTCTGCAAAAATGTTCCTTTTATCTCTGAAAATCAGCTCTTTCATAGAGTCATGGCTGACAGAACTAAAAAGGAAGAAAACAAGAAGTCAGTACGTTACATACTAACATACTACATGCATCTCTGCATCTCATACGCTGTTTACAAACTCTAAGATTTCACTACGGGGACTCGAACGTTACTTACAGTGGGTAGATTGGCACACTAATAGGAAACATCAGTCAGGCAGAACCAGTGGTAACTTACTGTGAAAGAAATCTGCCTACAGAGGAGGGAACGAGCACAGTTCTACAGAGGTGAACATCAGCAAAACAATAGAACCCACTGATTAGTTTGCCTCTGTCTGCCTTAAAGCAAAGAGCAGAAATTAACATGAGGGGCATGTCTTTTCTCAACCTGTCCATCCCAGATTAGTCATAAAGGAGGTTTGTTTGCAGAACTGACATCTAAGAAATCTAGACAAACTCAACTGAGGTAGAGTCAGCCTGAACATCTCAAAAATACCCTTATTTCTACTTTACCAAAACTCAGCATATTCTCAGAAGGAAATCCTTACGTCATTCTTGTGCTGTAGTCAATAAAAATGCAACCCTCATTTATTTAATGTCATTAGCCATTCTTTGTAGTGAAAGACTGTCAAGTTAAACAACTGAATTATGTAAACCCTGTGGGGATGGTCATGTTTTCCACGCAAACTTCAGAAAAAAAAGTGAAATAAAAATCAAAGGAAAAACTCTTCAGGTCATAATCCTCAAAAATGCTCACCCTGCTGTGTAGTGCTGGGCAGCATACCATAGCAAGATGCTGATTTTTTTCATAACATTTACATGAGGACTGTTCTGCATGCAGGTCAATGAGTGACAGTCAAGCACTCTCTTTTTTACTATTGTTTTTCACAAACTTTAGAGAATATTAGACAACAGAAGAGCTCCTTTTACAATGAGGTATCTAAAAATGAAAAAAAAAATAGTCTGATTTCTGCAGAAGCTTTTATCTGCATTATGGAAAACTGCTAGGAACTCATAATTGGCTTTCCATGTGAGGACCTGCCTAAATACGGTTCAATTGTGACACGGTCCTCAGTCTACCTTTTAAAATGAGAAGACCTATGAAACACCTTGACAGTGTATGAATGAGTTTGAAAGTTAAATAACCCATAACTGCCTTAAGAGGCAAACAACACGTTGTTTAATTTTACTTTCAAGTCCAGAAGAAAGTGTCTTGAATGATCCAGAGAGAATGAAATGCATCATGGAAAGTTTGTTTATGTGTCTTTAATTTACAGTAACACCTAAAACAGAAGAGCTTGGAGAATTTTCAGCCTGAACAACCTCCCAGGGGCCTGTGTTGTGATGAAGTTAAGGAAGATAAAGGAAACAAGCTGTCATCCATAGGTTTGTAGTCCTTCCACAGGGACCCTGTGCTCTATTAGATATTTTAAGAGTTCTACACAGAAAGAGCCCTACTCTTTGTGAATTCCTTGAGCAACGCCAGAGGAACTGCTGACTTTGTAGTTAGTATATTGTTCACTGAAAACAGATGCTATCCAGCCAGGTGCAAAGGGTAGAAGGAACAGGCCAGCACCTCTCAGAGCTCTCACTTTGCACCTCAAGGAAGAAACCCTTAGGGGAACAGATGTAAATTTTTGTAGAGTCTTTATGGACATTGGGGTATTATGTTGTGAATAAAATATATTTATATTAAAAGCCACTCACCTAGACAATGAAGTTACTGAGTTCCTCTCCAGCTTGAGCCATATGTGTAGGTTTAGCAACTAATTATGAATCAAAGCACTGGCTCGATTTTTGTGCCATGTATGTCTTCAAGGAATTTTGGCTTTACCTCTGCTTAGCTCCAACACAATTACCACCAGATCTTATCTACAAAAATGCAGAGGAGCGCTCACCTGTTCATTAGGGTTTTGCATTAACTATGAAGTTGCAACAAAGGCACAGAAGGCAACACCAAATGCATTAAGCCATGGGTGAACATTTTCAAATTGTGCAATTACTGAGTTCAATTATGGTATTCTTTGCTTAATTATAAAAGTAGAACTTCTTCCTAAAAACAGTTAAAGAGTTTACATGTTCTTTGAGCTGTTCATTACTGAATAACAAAATTTAATTATTGTGAGGAAATTAAAGGTAAAAATGCAAGAGGGTAACACTGAACTTTACAAGGAAATACAAGTAATACCAAGGAAGTATAGATAAAAATAAATAATGGCACTAAATGTGTGAGAGGTGCTCATAGCAGCTAGCATATTCAAGCTTTAATCAGAGCAACATAAGATTCATCTGATGGGAAAAAAACCCTACTATTTATTGTTTGGTTCATCCACTGAAGGAGGTTATGACTCA
Organism: Rhinopomastus cyanomelas; assembly: GCA_013400115.1. NCBI lineage: Eukaryota > Metazoa > Chordata > Aves > Bucerotiformes > Rhinopomastidae > Rhinopomastus > Rhinopomastus cyanomelas. Next base: position 711,562 of record VXBP01007107.1, on the reverse strand, counting down.
AGACTTCTTTTCCTGACTCTTGTTGTTTACATGGGAACCATCTCATCTGAATTATCTAGACTACGTATGATATAATGCTGCAGAGAAGTACTGACACTAAAACAGTTAGTTGGAATTTAAAATGAGCTACAGTTATATATCAAAAAAAAGAAGAAAAAAAACCACCCTAAACAAATTCGGGGGTGATGAGGTTATGAGAATTTTACGGGGAAAAAAGCAGAGTGGGAAACATCCCGCAGATATTCAATCTTACAAGGCTGAAAACAGTGTCAATGTCATTTAAAAGAAAAGAGTAGAATAGGATAATTGTTCCATTTTACACTTAGTTGAGGTAAAATTTTGATGTGGATTTAGTAAAGATTCCACTCTATTATAGTAGTTTAGTTTTATAGTTGTGTAATAACAAGGAAGTAACAATGAAATATGACTTTCTTCAAAAGTAGCAACAACATGAAAAAAACATAATTTAGATAATATATATTATATGCAATTTCTATTATAATTATTTCATAAATTATCTTACAAGATCACACACTACATGTTTATTTAAATTGAATTTAGAGTTAAGATCAATTCAAGTTATCTCACTACACATACTTTATTAACAGACACGAATTTAATTATTAATCTGGAGGGGTTCTTCTGCAAACTGCTTCTAAATTGTCTAGAACCTATGAATTTATATTAGCTCACTTTAAAGCTGTTTAAAATTACAGAGGGACATTTAAAAAAGCCCCTTATTGTAGAAGTTTAAGTGTCTAGAGATGCCTTTTTTTCAGGCTTCCCCTCCACATGTTTTACTTTTTGAAATTTGAATTTTGTGGTGCTATTCTGAGAATAGCACTGAAGCCAGCAGCCAGAGTCTCCTGTGCTGGGCAGTCCTTGCATGAGAATTAAAAGTGTTTATTCATTTTTGTTTCTTCCGAGAAAGTAGGGGTTAAGTAAAAAAAGAAAATGTATTCAGTAAAGCTGAGACAAAACTAGAATCAGTATTGAGGACCATTTTCAGGGAGTAAGACAGGGATGCCTACAAAGACACAACAGGTTCTTCTGTAAAATCTCCAAGCAAATAACTAAAGTGTAACCAGTTAATACTCAATGTCCCAAGTTAATGTAATTTAATCTGATTACCAGTTCAAACTGTCCTCAGCCCCAAGTCCTCATGTCATTTCTACATAAAGCTGTTAACTGATATCCAATTTTCCAACAAATCACTTAAGAGAATGATAATTCTCTAAAAGGCACCTGTACAACATATGGTCAGCCAAGCCTTTTCTTTGACTTATTGCATTATTTTAATTAGGCTTTTTTCCTACTTCATTATCAGTTCTAGCTATTAAAACAAGATTAATAAACCTGCTTCTGTACTCCACAGCACAGACACAGGTGCCACCATCCACTGCGCTGCCCAGCATCACTCCTTTGGATGGACCGGGTCAAACTCCTTTCATCTGAACTATTCCTGTAATCTATCTGTCTTTCTTTTGGCTCCTTGATCCATTCCCATTGCTTCAGGCTGCAGCTGAATATTTTTTCCTCTAGCAGCAACAGCAAAAATTATCACATGTTCAGGCCTGAGAGAGACAAGTATGCGTTCTTTAGCCCCCCTCCTGGTGCCTCATAATTGGCCCTGGCCTCAACAGGTTATTTGCAGTCAGCTCTGTGACCTCTTGGCAAGGAATTCATGGCAGGGAGACATCATTTCCAGAGAGGCAGGCTGGCAGCCAGAAGCTGAAGGTGGTTTCTGTTCCAACCTTCTACTTGGAGCGTTCTGGGTAATGATGACTTAAGATCTTCTTTTAATTAGAAAGGAGGCAGGAAGGGCTTCAAACCTCACAGCAGCTGTGATCCAGTTAAAAGGTAGCATGTAGGTGACAAAACCCCAGAGAATAGCCTATATTACACATTATCAAGAGAAGCAGCATGAGGGTACTGATTGACAGCTGGCTGAATGTGAGCCAATAGTGTGCCCAGGTGGCCAAGAAGGCCAATGGCATTCTGGTGTGTATCAGAAATAGTATGGCCAGCAGGAGTAAAGAAGTGATACCCCCCTGTACTTGGCACTAGTGAGGCCATATCTTGAATGTGTTCAGTTTTGGGCCCCTCACTTCAAGAATGACATGGAAGTGCTGGAGTGCATCCAGAGAAGGGCAATGAGGCTTGTGAAGGGCCTGGAGAACAAGACTTATGGAGAGCCTTTGAGGGAACTAGGGTTGTTTAGCCTGGAGAAGAGGAGGCTGAGGGGAGACATTATTGCTCTCTACAACTACCTGAAACGAGGTTAGAGCGAGGAGCAGGAGAGTGACAGGACCAGCGAAAATGTTTGCAAGCTGCACAAGGAGAAGCTTACGCAGGATGCTAGAAAGAATTTCTTTACTGAAAGGGTTGTCAAACATTGGAATAGGCTGCCCAGGGCAGTGATGGATTTATCATTTATGGAGGTATTTAAAAGGCATATAGGTGTAGTGCCGGGTCAAAGGTTGGATTAGATGATCTTAAAGGTCTCTTCTAAACAAAGATATTTTGTGATTCTGTGAAAAACAGCCTTAGGAGTATCTGTCCCACCATCAGGAGCTACTGTCATGCTCATCTCTGCATTGGGCTGCCTCTTTGCCCATGTTTTAACCACAAGGAGTGCCAATCACAGACTTCATGATCACACATTTAGATTACATGGATGCTTGCGGAGTGAAAGGGGTCAATGGTAAGACACATTGTCATCTCGATGCTTTTGGGAAAGAGAAACAAGGGAAGACACATGGAAAAACATAATCACCATTATAAGAATTGTTAAGGAAAACAACATTTTTTTTGTTCATGTGGAAAGCTCCAGAGACTGTTCAACTTGTCAAAAGCCATGCCACTAAAAGTCCCTGAAACTTAACTGTTTTGCTTCACTTAAGATTCATATACCCTTTCTGACTTCGTGACAAGTTGTTGTGCTTGCAGCAACAATTCTGGGTGTTCTTTTCTGTGATGTGACCAGTCATGTCATGCACTGACCAAGACAGATGAGGAACATGGAGATGGCCATGCTAGAGAGAAGACTACAGTCTGCCCAAAATGTAGTGACTTTGTCCTTGAGCTGGAAGTGAAAGCATGCTGACTGCAGAGCTGGCCCTACTATGACCACAGCAAGCAAACATGACCCTTCAGGTTCAGTGTCAAGCTTGGGATTGGCAGTAGTCTCAAAACACAATGTATTGCAACGTCTTTGTCCACGTGAGTGCATTCAATTTAGGACTCTTGTTCTATTCATTTGGAGATATTTCCTTTTCTGAGTCTTAAAATGAGGTGTCTAGGACAGTCAAGTTTTCTGAGGCCATGTGACTAGTGACATCACAACAGCCAAAACAAAGAGACCTGTAGAGAGCTGTCATATCATTGTAACTTGGCAGCATCTCTAAAATTGATTGCATTTTGGCGTGACAGCTGAGAAACACGTGGTACACCAACAGGCACAAGTAACTTCCCATTAATTTGCACAATGACACACTTTTCCTGTGAGTTCTCTTAATAACCAGCTACCAGTACAAAATGGAGACACATATATTAATTTAATCACTTGTACTTACTGTTATTGCTAGTGTTACTGCCAACGCTGTAATTCCTAAGGGAGCTGGCAGCAACAGGAGGAAACAAAAATGTTTTTGTGACAGCGACTCTGGAATCTAAATAGAAAATGAGTGTGTCAGCATTATGTAACTTAAAATGCAGTTCCCTCTACGTAAGATGATGGACTATAGGGCTACTCAGATGTGGCTACAGGGCTGTTTCTAAAGTGGGATTAAGCCCAAAACCTGACTTATTAAGAGGCAGATGTGTCTACACACTGAGCTGCTGCTGAACAACTATTCTGGAAAAGTAATTGCTTTAAACAAGTTCTTGGTTTATGGCATCGATCTAGTTACTACTGTTGTAACTGCAACAGGATACATTGCTCTAATTAAAAAGCTTGTAGCTGTCACTAAAGAGAGTAGAAGAAAAGAGAATACAGCCCCTCCATTTACTGGAAGGATCAGAATGAATTGCAAGAGGCTGACTTCAGCTTGTTAAAATTTTTAAACAAGGTAAACATGTCTCTTTTCAGGAGGGGTGGGATGAATCTGGATGTGACTTGAGGCTTGCTGCAATATATTAGTCAGCCTAGCTTCCTATCCGCTTGGTAGTGCTATCTCAGGCTCCTTTACTGCCTTGTAAAAATTAAATAGAATATTAGTAGAAGATAAGATCAATGTAAAAAGATGATCCAGGGTATGTTTGGGATGAAGAGAAACAGAACAGAATATTTTAGGTTTATTTGGAATGATATCACTAGGAACAATAGCACTAGTCTTACTGCCAGATAGAACTCAACTTAGAAATAGAAGCTTTTGTGTTGGTAGTAATTTTAACTGGCAGTAAAAATGAAACATGGTGGTACAGCACCATCAGCACCTCTGAATCGAAGGAAAATCAGTCATTTATATCTATTTTGGTTCCATTCCCCCAAAATAAGAGCCATCTTACCATTCTCTGGTGTTTCTACTGTTGAAGGCAGAATGCACTCATTCTTATCCAATGTGTCTGCAAACTCCTTGTAGACCTCAATGGTGATATTAAAATGCCTAAAAAAGTCCTCAGGAATGAAGTGACCTTCTTCATAAAGGTGACCATTTTCTTTTACAAAATCCTAGGGTAAAATATAGCATTAGGTTTTAAAGAAAGTCAGGGGAAATGCTCATTTCAGCACAGAATCATAGAATCATGATGGGTGGAAAGGACCTCCAAGATCATCAAGTCCAGCCCTCATCCCGTCACCTCCCTAACTCCTCCTCCTAACCATGGCCTCAAGTGCTCTAGCTACTTATTTTTTTAACACCTCCAGGGATGATGACTCCACCACCTCCCTGGACAGCCTGTTCCAGTGCCCAGCCATTCTCTCAGGAAAGAGCTTCTTCCTAAGATCCAGTCTAAACTTCCACTGACACAATTTGAGGTCATTTCCCCTCATGCCACCATAAGAAGAGACCAGCACAACCTCCTTTTAGGTAGTTGTGGAGAGCAATAAGCTCGCCTCTCAACGTTATCTTCTCTAGACTAAATAACTCCAGTTCACTCAGTCGCTCTTCACAAGCTCTGTTTTCTAGACCTCTCCACAGTCTCGTTGCCTTTCTCTGGACCCACTCCAGCACCTCAATTTCCTACTTATACTGTGGCACCCAAAACTGAACCCAGTAATCAAGGTGCAGTCTCACGAGTGCAAAGAACAGGGGCACCATCACGTCCCTACTGCTGGTGACAGTGTACTTGATTCAGGTCAGGATGCTGTTGGCTTTCTTGGTCACCTGAGCGTACTACTGCCTCAAGAGATAATTAAATCATCTCAACAGATGATTAAAATATCCAAATGTGACACAAAACTGTCTACATGTGTAGCTTGCAGAAAACCAATTTTTTGGTATGCATCTTCACAAAACATATAACCCCTCTCATACGAGGATTTCAAATCAGCTTTGCAAATAGAAATAAGTTACAAATCCATTCTTTTAAGACTGCCAAAGGATGAAAGGAAGTCTCCCATCCCACACTAAAGGTTAAGACACTTAAAAAAAAATAGTGCCCTCATTAAAAAAATTACCTTGATTTCACATTACTTTGCAATGTTTCACATGATTCTTTTAATCTGAACACAGAAACAGAACACAGTCATAGCTATTTTCATAAGTGTATAGGGAAAAGGATACCATAGCTGGGACACACTACTGCACAGAAGCTGGCTGAGCTCTCTGATTATGCACCTAAAAATAAGAGCAGGACTATAAACAAGGAAGTCCAATCACTCTGAGGTCTAATGGACAAGCACATTATGCCAGACTAAACAACAAAATTGAGGTCCATGTTAAGAACATTGATGCTATACTCGTTTCTCCTTTTTCCCTGACTGGCTTTCATAACAACAGTTTCTTATGTCAGCAGGTTGAAACAGGCCTGGGCTTACTCTGAACTCCCAAGAATGAGGACGGTAGTAAGAACATGGTTAAATACACACTAAGGAAAGCCTCCTGGTTTTGGCTCCAGAATTCCTTTATGTTCAGTGCTAAAAAAGGACTAGCCCTGAGGTCATTCTTCTCTGAGGAAATCGGTATCTCCTTTCTCTGAATTACAGGATATTTACTTCTTCATTCTATGAGACACAATTCCTCTCCCTGAACTACCTCCCAGTTTGAGTGGCGGCAATCACCAGCACAAGAACACAAAAATGAAAGAAAAACAAACAAGAAGAGACACTCTTAAGATTGGACAGAATTCAGTTTGAAATGGTAGGGAATGACTAAATACTCAAAGCAATATAACACCAATATTTGACAAGTTTACAAGGCTACGCCATTCTGGGTGAGAGTCAGCATTTTAGACCATTTGATCCATTCTGGATGTTGTTTAAAAGTGCAGTTACAACAACTAAGGGTATACTTGGCAAAAACAAGACTAAATCTTTGCCCTGAAGAAAATAATGGATTTTACCCATTTTGTTCCGTGGGACAAAATCTATAAACCTTGTTTTTAATTACAGATTGACAGGTTAGAGCTGTGTAGTGGATTAGAAAGTTAATTTTCTTTCCCCCCACCATTTTCACATAAGAACATCAGAAATCTTTTGAGTGAGACTCCTGGAATCCTTCCAGCAGAAATACATAGAAAGGGGCTGATACTCTCTAGTTTTTGCTGCACCTTCGTATAAGAAAGTTACTTAAACCATCGTGAAGCCTTCAGAGCTTCACTCTGTGGTACATACTAAAAGTATATTAATAGGGTCAACCATGTCATCTTTACATTTACATTAGGATCACTGTCTTAAAATGAATAATTTAAGCTGGATGCACAGGGAAGATTTCTGCCAGTTTCAAACAGACCAGAACGAATTAATTATCTCAAAGATGACAGTTACATTTTTGACTGCTTGAATAACTGTGTACAGGTCATTGTATATACTGTAATCAGTACTTGTAAGCCACGTTCCCTTGAAACGGAAGATAAAAACTAGCCAACGTTAGCACAGTGTACTCAGCACATTTCTAAACAAAGAAGGATTTCAGATGTACAGGAATAGAAATGAGAACGGGTCTAATGAAGCCTTGGACATTTTTAAACTAAGTACTGTGTAACAGAAAGTTCAAACATCCAGCACAAAACGAGAAACTCTGCATGTGATTACCTTGTTTTTATCAAAAGCTAGACATGCCATAAGATCATTAATTATCCTTGTGAGATTATTGATGATTGAATAGTTGCTTAAAACATCAGACATATCTGAAATATCTGAAAATTTCTGGAGAAGATTATGCAGACTCCTGGAAAATTCAGGCACCATCAAATGCAACCAACAGTGATCAGGCTGTCAGGGGATAAAAAGAGAAAAAGAGAGGTAGATTAAATATTAAACTTTTGCAAAAACTGGTTAAACAGCTCAATGTGCAGAAGGAGATTAGACTGTTCTTTCCAATTTAAATTATCTTGAAAGTATACATTAAAATTTGTCTTCTTTTCTGTGGCCAACTTTCCCTTCAGTCCTTTTCGTAACACTTCTATTCTCACAGATACTGACATATTTATGGCTGTCTGTTAAATGCCATCCCTTCATTAAATTCTTAATGAATGCTAAGCATCAGTCTGCTAAGAATTTGAGCCTTGGGACAAACTGCTACGAGCCCTAGTCCATGTATTCATTAACCTATTTATTTTTTTTTGAAATAACAATTTTCTCCAGTCTTTCCTTAAACCAATCTCAGTTTTAATTTTATTATTGTTATCCCGCCTGACCCAGATAACCCCAAAGATCCTTGGTTTAAATATCTTTTGAGGAAAACTTCCATAAATAACTTTTTGCATGAAACCCGTGTGTGCTTTTATCCACCTTTAAACTCGTTAGCTTAGATAACTCCTCCTCTTCTGCTTTTTCTTTAAATGCTAAGTATTTCTAGGTCTAATATTTTTCCTTTTCTTGAGTGTTCCTAGATGAAAAGTTTCTGCCCAGCCTGTCACAGTATCTGCCACATCTTTGCCACGGGAACAGAGTTCAGATCCTTTCACTGACAGCTGCACAATTAGTTTGCAGATAAAGTTTGTATAGCTTTGATGGAAATCTGATCATCTTGCTACTTTGGAGGAAGTTATTACGCTTCTTTCACTTAGAATTACATAGCAGTAGTCAAGTAAATAAAAAGCTACCCAGACTGGGAAAAACCCTAACTAAGAAAGGTCAGCAAAAATTACAGGTAACAATTAGTCACACTGCAAACTTGTACCTGGAATCCCCTTACTGATAAATGCTTAATTTTTAATGGCAAATGTTATGGGAAATTATTCCATATGTGAAGCTATTTTTTCAATCATTAGGGATCATTAAATCCTGCTAGATATGAACTTGACCCAGCAACTCCTAAGTACTCTCAGTAGCACTAAGCCAGTTTCCAGCTGATGCTCAGGAGATGGGCAGCATCCACTGAATCCATCTTCCATGTGCTGCAATGCCCTGAGGTGTGCAGTGCATTTCTGATGCTGTATCAGCTTTGAGACTTAATCTCATTTTACTACATTCCTGCAATAAATCTACACATAGATTCTGTATTAAAAATTTGTATCCATTAGTATCAATATTATTATTTGGTGATGAATTACATTGTTGGTGACACAGATCCTGTTTTTGATGATGAAAAACACACTTCATGCTTTTGAAGACTACTTAGACTATCGGGCTTCCAGACTTAGAGAACCAAGTGTAAACACATTGTTTAGCTCCATCTGTGTTTTCACCTTTGTGTACAACTCTCCAACACACTGATTACAAGTGGCTCAGCATTATCACCTCCTTACCAACAAAAAATAATGAAACAAAATATGAAGTAGATGGGGGTGCCTGGCTTGATTCTGCTTCCCTTTTCTCCTTGAAGCACAACAACAGGAGGCAGATAAATCAGAGAAAGCTTGTTGAAATGTACTCTGTCCAAGCAGCATGCATTATGCCACGTCCCATCGGCCTCATGAGACAAACAGTGCCTTTTCCTCCGGTTTGGTGTAGCACCAGACACAGAACTTCTGTGCTTCCCCACGTAAACGTGGAAACTCTCTTCCTCTGAGGTTTTGTGGGTGTGCATTCTCCTCTGGCAAGGACTAGCAAAAGCTTGGTGCTTCTCCTAGTGAGCATCTGGAGATTTCAGCAGGGAATCTGTTATGTTGCTCCTGTGGTTTGCATGTGTGCAGAACTTTCCTCTACCCGAACCATTCTAACATACAAAGCTCCACGTATTTCATAAGAGCTTGAACTCTTCAGTAATGCTAAGCTGCATAACCACTTGCTGTCTCAACGTCTACCAAGCACAGAATGAAACTGCTGAAATTGAGAAGTATGATGTTGTTTGGAAGAAGAAAAGGTTTAGCCCTGCTTTTTTGTTTAAACTTGGACCAAGCTTTACATTTTAGCGCAGTTGCAAACTTGACTTTCCTTGTACTTCCAGGTAGTCCTCATTTAGCTTTTTATTTCTACACCTATCTAAAAGTTTGAAGTTAGTCTCTTCTGCATTCATCCCCAGCTGCTCCCATCTTTGCCTTTTAACCCTCAGGTTAGACTACACACTCCAGTCTATGCAAGACTACTTTTAAAGGCACTCAGATGCCTTGAGCTAGTGCATAATGCAACAACCTTTCTGTTTAATGGGTCGGGTAAATCTGCTCCTGTTACATGCACTGCACTGGCTTCCCATTGACTTTGTGCTCACACTGATTTCCTGCTTTTTGTTGTCTGCATTTGAGACTTGCTACCTTGGGTACATTTCCTACTTCATGCACGCACTGAAGATAGAAATCTTTCGATAAAACATTTTGGAGGATGATTTCAGTCCTTTTAGAGCTGAACAAAGTGCATCCACCTTACGCAAAGCCATAGGTTTCCCACTTGCACAGACCTTGCAGCATCCAGAGGAAACCCCAATTGTTCAGCCAGCCTTTGCTGCGGTATGCATAACACAACCTGAAATCCCCAGAGAGGGATTTGGCAAAGTGGGACGTGAATATCACTGAATACTTCCTCCTGCAAAGGCACGTGGCCAAGAGCTGCACCTTCCATGACCACATGAACAAAGGGAACATGGAAATCCCAGCACTGAACTTCTTCATATTTATTTCTTGGCCGCTCATTGTAAATGTAAACTGGCTCTAAGTTTCTGGATACGATGCAGCAAGATGACATACTCTTTAAACGATAGAAAAGAAACTGCGCACTGCACTGGCAGCCAAAACTGAACCACGATGCAAGTGAGAATGACCAGGACTCATCGTTCAGGCAGGCTTCTTGGCCTTCTTCGTCCACAGTGCCAGCCTCCCCATGCAAACACTGGAGCAAACATCCCTGATCCAGCCTGGTTCTTGCTCTTCAGCCGCTCAGAGGCTGGGGAAAAGTACTCAGGCTACAGCTTTCTCTACAGATGTGAACCTCATCACATCAAGCACCAAAACAGCTGGATATCAAAAAGCACCACAGTCAGGGAATGGTGGCAGCCAGTCTTACTTCCCTTTTCTCTGGATATTGGTTGTTTTCACAAATGAAAATATTTTCATTAGTTTAAATTACAGTATATAGGGTCTAGTACCTAAGTTCTATTCTGCAGGGTTTTCCTGTCTAAGAAATTACATCTACGCTGAGTTTCTTAGAGTACTTAAGTTGTAGTGAAGGCCTCCAGCCTCTAACAAAATTCACAAAAACACTGCCAGATCTGCCACAATTCCTGGTAATCTGACAGCTCAGAGCCCTTCACTATCTCTCATCCTCCGTTTCCTCCAGCCATCTTCTGGTTGTTCAGGACTAAGAAAATGTTGCTTCAGGCATAATTCTCCAACAGAAATAGGGACTATTCATAGATTTGCCAAAGTGTTGTAGGTTAGGATGCGTTTTTATATGAGTATCACACACGAATTGGAGTCTGATAACGAAACACAACCGGCTTTTGACATCTACCAGATAATCTCCAGCTACTGATGTATGTGTACAATGATTCTTTCTTAAGACAGGCACAATGTTTTTCAGTTTAACTAACAAAGTAGCCCTTTTGTTACTTTTATCTTTCTCGAAACCAGTATAGAACAGTACAGTATTCAGCGTAATTTCTACTTTCACCCTGTTTCCTTCTCTCATTTTCTTTGCAAGCAACAACCAAGAGAGCTTTTCCAAAGCGTCATTCTAAATTTTGTTGTAATTAAGGAAAAAACATATAAAACACCTTGTAGAATGAGAAGTAAGATAATATAGAAAACTTTTTAATGCAAAATGTTATTACACTTGAAATAAGGGAGACAGTGCTTATTTTAAAGTATAAGTATGTACTAATTATAGGATTATATAGTAAGAGCAATTGAAAGCATGTCTGAATTAAATAATATCCTCACTTTCTACCGGTTTGTTTAGTTTACTACTTGCTGAACATAGGATTCTCTTTATTGGCTACTCAGTATTTGTTGTGCTTTAATGGCATTTCCTCTAGCAAAACAAGGACATCCTATAGTACACTACAAAGTACAATTAGAAGGAAGCTACTTCTTTGAGAAACCAACAATTTTCAAGTGAGATGATGAAATAATGTGCAGTTTGACTTTTTTAAGAAAGAAGAAAATTAGTATGAAGAAGCATTTTTAAGTGACTGCATGAATCTCTCTACATTTCAAATGAACACTTGTGAAGCATATGAAAAGTGAAATAACCATTATTTAACTGTAAACTACTAAGCCATAGGACAAAGTACAAAATGTCACAGCTAGTGCTGGGCTATTATATTGGGAATAACTCGAAGTACTATACATACCAGACTATCCATCTTTGGGACATATTTAAGGGTTATCATATAATCATTAGGGAGATTTCCAACCTACAACAAAAGAGATAGTAAAGATGTTATTACTGACTACACAAAGTAAGACTAATTTCTTTCACTCTAGTCAACAAAACCTATCAAAGAGTCAACATAAATTTTCAGTAACCTCCCAGGTGCAAAGGCTTTCATACTCAATTTTCATACTCAACAGTTTCCTGTTGGAACTGGCACTGATTTATATTTGCCCACAATTGAGGCATCTGTCCACACCTCTGTAACTTTCCCAGAGCTGAACTGGTCAAATACTTCAATACTGCCACTTCCCAGCAAGATTAATCAGCACTGTGGTGAGAAGTGACCTGTGGTTTTTCATTACTACAGAAACCCCAATGCATTTTATCTTTTAGTGGCATGTCTTCAAGTTTTTATGTGACAGTTTCTATGTGATCCCCAACACTCCAAACTGTAAAGAAGTTTCCACGAGTTTCTAAGCCTTTTTACTTAAAATCATTTCCAATTTCAGCAAGCGTATGAACCTGAAGAAATACTTGCAGTCCTTGTGCTTAGTTATGCCCCAGGAAAACACTTGAGCACAGCTTTTAACTCTGAAGCCATGCCTCTTACGAGTGATGAGCCAAGTACCATAGCCATGTCCCAGGGCAAAGAAGAGCTTCTGCACATGTAGTTGAGTGCAGCTTGGCAGATGTGAGTGAGTGGGGGGTGTGCTAAAGCGAGGGCAAGGAGTGGAAGAAGGGGTCTCACTGAATTGTACAATGTAATCTGACACAGATGGTATCCAACAGTACCAGGAGAAGCGGCTGATCATCTGGGGAATGTGTTGAGTGGAGAGATGACAATTCGCAATGTCTTGAAGTACCTTTTTCTAAAGATCTACCAGCCCCCTGATGCTTAGTGTTACAGAAAATATTGTATTCCTATCTATTGTATTTCCTATCAGTGAAAGACTCAACACATCCTGGTCTCAAATCCACTTAGTCAAAAGACAACAAGCACGTGTATAATTCTTTTGGTGAGCCAGAACCTATACTTTGTTCTGCAAAACATTTCTACTTCTTTGGGTTAAAGATCATTTTGTTAAGGCTGCTTTTAGTTCTGCTGCTATAGCAACCAGCACAGGGATTATTTTTTTCCTGTGTAGTTTTTAGGGAGTATTTTGTTTGATGCAAGACTGTTTTATTTGCTAATTAGAATTCAGTTTGATTAAAAAGTAAAGCAGCAATTTCAAAATGTTATTCTAGAAATGATCAAGAACAATACTCATGCACAGTCAGTCACTAGTGAAGTCTAAACATTTATTTACAATGTGGGCTGAGCCACAGTCTCAGTTCAATGACATTTAGCTTTCCTCTACAGCTTTTAAAAGAAGAGTTTTATACAAATGATCCTGATAAATTCCTTTTCATCGATCAATTATGTTATTTAGTTTTCTACTTTTCTACCTACACATTTCCAAAGCAGCAGTTGGATAAGTGCCACTAAAATTTTCTACATCAATTTCTGTTTACCTGGCATTTGGATGAGTTGATTCAAGATGCTATAAATAGTGGAAAATGTTGCAATACATTTGTTTTGTCTTTAGAGCCGCTGATTTGTTCTAACTCTTCACTCACTATTTTTCTTTTCTATTTTTCTCTCCTCTAAAAACATCCTGACATCATGACACATTAATAGGTAATCCATTTTCTCTTCTAGCTTCCTTTGCGTGCCTAGAGAGGCAGCATTAGCAGCACTTCAAGCTGCAAAGAGAGTGAAGATGCTACTGTATGTGCAAAGTTTCCCATGCTCACTTTAGAAGGGTTCAATACTTAGCAATGTCAGCAGAAACGCAGCTCTTTAAGAAAGGTCACTGGGAGATTAAATTTGTTCTAAATCAATGAACACTACAAGAATTGATATGCATTATGTATACAATCTACTTTACTGGCATAAGAGCCTGTCAAGCACTTTTCCTGCACAGTTAAAATAACGTAACTGTCCAAGAGCACTTACAGCTTCTCAAACAAAGCTGGAGGTTACAGCTCAGTCTCAGATATTTTTCTCCTTGACAGACTGTGAATCAGAAAGATATTTTTGAATTTACTACTAAAAATGGAGATCGCTGGGGAGGAGGGTGTCAAACAGAAAATATATGCCATGCCTCAAGATGAAACAACTTGTTAAAGTTTTATTGATTAAACTCCACATGCCAGATGCTCTGCTGGTGGTAAATGATGGAGTTCAGTCAAAGTGAGGGAGTTATACTTGTGTCCCAGTTGGACTTCCCAGCTCACACACAGAAAATAGTGTAGAGTCCTTGATGTAAGAGCGAAGGAGATATTTGCACTAAATCTGTGCTTTCTGAAATGAATCCTGACATTTTGTTGCACCAACAAGACCATGATCCAAAAACCCGCTGGCTTTTCAGCTGCTGAATTGATCCTTCAAGGAATGAAGCACTCTGTGCACGGCGCTTGACTCATGTGGCTCCAAACAAGGAGCAGAAGACACAAAGACTCTGAGCTGCTTGAGCAAAGGGGATGAAAATGGACTGTTTCTTAAAAGAGTCTGAGTCCCAGAATGGCTTTTCCAGTTCCTGTACTCAACTCCTGCTGTATAGTGACAAATCTGAGCACAGCAACACACCTGCCAGCATGACTTTCCTTGTCTCTGACAATAGGAACATTATGGAGAATGTCAACTGATAGTCTTGGAAAGTAACATCTGGATTTAAAAACAACCCTGTACTGCAACTAGAATGGCACAAAACAATTCTTGGATTTAGTGGGTGTCTGTGGTTGTAGAAGTATTACCACTCCAAGAAAATGTGATGAACTGGAACTCTAGACTCACATCTTCAAATCCATAAAAACAACATTAAGTGCTGTATTCCCAGTTGCAGCAAACTTTCAAGATGGGAAATATAAGGGTTCTTTTGGCATACAGTGGTCTGAATATTTAATACAGCACTGTGAAAATGCATAACACAAATATACTTGTAAAATATGCTCATGGTCACAGAAAGACGAAAAAGGGATGTTGTAAAAGTGATTTGTGCTCCATAAACTACTCAGTCATCACAACAGCAGAGCAGAAAGAGATGACCTATCTCTGCAGTCAAGTGCAGAAACAAGGGATACTGCTTTTGAAAATCACAGAATCACAGAATAGTAGGGCATGGAAGTGACCTCTGGAGACAATCTCATTCAAAAATTAATACCCATTATTGTGACTATTCTGAAAATTTTAAGGAGATAGGTAAAGATATAAGGATTTTTTTAAAAACACTGATCATAGGCAAAGTAAGTGCTCAGAGTAAAAATTACCATCTACCACTCTCAGTGATTTCTCTCTCACTCAAGCATATGATAGGAAAAGCATCCTTTTGATTTAGACACCATTTCTACTTCCAATTTCTTTCCTCCTCATTCCCCTTTCCTATTCTTCAATGCCTTTGCATCTCCCTTCTTTACATAGTTGGTGTTTCTCTTCCTGAATAAGCTTCTACATTCTGTCCATCATCTCAGCAACACACTCTACTTCATCTGCTAATGAAGCAGTTAATAAAATCCTCATCATTTGGCCTAAGACAACATGCTAACGGTTTCCATTCACACTTCGTACAGTCATAGTGGCAGATTACTTGCAGGATAACACTGGATCATTTTTAATAACCCCTTCACTCAGGAGAGTTTAAAAATAATTATTTAAAAATAAGTATCAAATGTCACAGAGAGTGTAAAGTACACATTTACAGCAAAGATGCAATGTGAAGGCGAAGTGTTTAGAAACATGATGCCTCAAGCAAGCAACCTGGTCAGCAAATATTCAAAAGAACTCCAGCATTCAAAAGAAATAAACTGCATTAGAGAGGTACGTCATGGAAGAAGAGCTGAATATTTTAGATTATTTAGTGGGTGAAACTGCAATATATAGGTGCATTCTCTATGTAGTGCACAGCTCAGTAAAAACTCTACTTACATGTGGGCTTGGCATTCATATTTATCAATCATACATCCAACAAATACCTAATTCTTGTGCAAAATCACAGTCACAATTACAGCAGTGCAGCGCTCTGCTGACTTACTGTGCTGAAAGGAACAATGAGGCCACGCTTTATTGACAAGTGCTGCAATTACAGTTTCATAAGGTGGAACATTTGCTCATCAAGTAATGTTACATCCAGACATCTTCATTAAAAAAGAAGCAGGAGTGCAAGTGATTAGCAATGCAGAATGAATAGTCTCTAAATACTTCTGTTCTCCATAGGTATTAAATTGCACTCTTTTAAAGTTCTCATTGTTAAAAAACAAACAAAAATGATTTCTCAATTGTTCTTTGCTTCTTAAAATTATTTTACTTAGGACACATACAGCAAAATTTTGTTTGAAAAAATTGTATTTTACATTTTTGTAGGAATAGATATCAGTCTGGTTTGGTCTTAGGTTGGCTAACGTTCCAAAACCTTATCGTTACTGCCATTATAGTGCTGTTTGCAGTTCTAGCTTCTAGTATGAGTTTTGCATGCAGCTAGTAAGAATCCAGATTAACACCAGTGAAAACAAGTTACGCCATACATCTGTCCTCAATTTTTCACTCACACAAAGTTGATTAGGCAAATGACCCACATTTTCAGGCACTGCACAAAGTGTCGGATTTATTCACCAATAGCTCAGGCTCAGTAAACATCCCTGGTCTACACTCACAAAAAGTATTGACTGAGGCATGTTCTTCTCATATTTACATAGTGAAGCCATGAGCCACATATGGCCAAGCTACAGGCAAGAGAGTATGCCAGGGAATTGTGCCATTTTTTTTAAGTTGTAGGTGAGAGAGAGACAAGAACAGCATGAGAATCTGCCTGGAGTTCATGAAGGAGCATCTTTCCTGTGAATGTGAACAGTGTTACAGATGCCATGAAAATCATGAGGAGACATTAGGACAAGGGCAAAATCAGTGTGCGTTATGACACCACAGGCAGAGTTAATACAGGAAAAAGAGTGGAGGTTTTGAAAGTGAACACAAGAGAATCTGTGAAATGGCGACAGCCATATGGACACCTTTGTTAGAGACTTGAATAGCTGGGATGATACACCTTTAGGGTGAGAAGGCCCAGGGAAGGCTAACATTTTTGGGAAGATCTGATTTAGTTAAAGATGTCCCTGCTCACTACAAGGTGGTTGAACTAGGGGATCATTAAAGGTCCCTTCCAGCCCAAAACATCACGTGATTCTATGAGTCTATGATTCTGTGATTCCATGATTCTATGAAGAGAACATATTCCACCTCAGGAAAGGATTCAGGACATTTGAATCTCAACTGATGTTTGAACATTTGTGATGAGACAGGAGAAAGATGGGCAAATATCCAAAGCTAAAAGATGGGGATTTTACAAGCCCCAAAGGTCCTTTCCAAGCCCAAATGATCTGTGGGTACTACTGCTGAAGAGTTTATTGCACAGAGCGCACTGACCATACTTGTGACCATGCACAAAAGGGTTTAAAGAACATCATCTCTGTGAGGGTAGTGAGACACTGGAACAGGTTGCCCAAGAAAGTTACGGATGTTCCATCACTGGATGTGTTCAAGGCCAGGTTGGATGGGGCTTTAAGCAACCTAGTCTGGTGGGAGATGTTCATTTTACTGTCCAAACTATTCTATAGTTCTATAGGTCTATGATTCTGTGTTCTATGATTCTGTGAACATGACAGTGTGGCTGAGAATAAAGCCTTTAGAAGCAACTGCCATAGTACTCTCAGCAAGTACAATAAAGATAGCATCACAATAAATGTGGGCAATATCTGTGTACAGAACTCTAGCTTCTGTGAAATCCTCGACCCTACTGTCAGTTCTATGTATGAAAGAGGAGGGCATCCATTAAAGACACAGTGTTCTACTGGCACAAGTTGTTTGGATCAATGGAGAAAATATACTTTTAAAGGCCAATAGAATCAATAATGAACTCAGCCATCTGTGGGTGCTATGTTTAATTTTAAAGCTGTAAGTCATCAGAATACAATTCTTTAACTCAATACCTTTTGTTTAAAAAGGTTCAAGTGGTACAAAAATATATATGCAACTTACAAGGTTTGTAGGTTCTTCTTAGCTATAATTTTAAACACTATTATGTTGGAGTCTAGATCTTACATATACTAAGTACCTAGTCCATAGAGCAAAAAAGCCTTGTATTTTTTAGCAATGTGATTAGTATTCTCTATGATTTCTCACATTCACACTGTCAGCTAATAATATTTGCTAATGACCAACTTGCAATACATTCAGTTTAACTGAAACCAAGAGTTCTTATACTATATTTAAGACACTAAGCTTATTTCCACATTATCCTTTAAATTCTCAAGTATCCTTATAGAAATAATTTCTGCATGAAAAATCTATGCAAATAACACAGACAGATGAAACAGGGATACAGACCTTCCTCCAAACATTCTCAGATACACAACTCGTCTGAAATAATCCAGGTGTTTGGGTTTTGTATTTTCTGGATTTCTCTGTTACTTCTGCAACCCAAAATACCTTTGAACTTGCTAGTTAACTTCATACAAATTTTGCATTTGGTAGCGAGATATGGAAAATAGGAGTGTAAGTCAAAAGAACCATAGAGCATCCTCAATGAGGAACAACCAGTGTGGCTCAGCTCTACTGTACTCTGCTCAGGCTTGGCAGCAGCAGGAAGAAATGAAGTGCAAGATGGAGAGTTAGCAGAGGTTTTCTTCTAGGATAACCAAGGACAGGCATCAGAAGAGTCACCACACAAAGTCCTTCCTGCCCATCCAAATGTCCCAGCAAAAATGACATTTCTCTAAACATTTCTCCAGTAGGCATCGTGCCTAGAGGGTATGGGAGGAAACCAGCAACCAAGTTGCGTGTGGAGTACTAAGAGGGGATGTGGAGGACGGTGGGGGTATGGAAATAGGGGATATGAGTAAGAACTGGAGTCACTGGACTAGTCGTGAGGAAGATGGAGGAACATGATATGCAAAGTCACAGTCACATTAAAGGCTAACCTAATTTTATGAAATTAGGTGTCTTTCATCATTTCTCTCAAATGTAAATTGTGATTGCTCTAGGTGCATGCCCATTTTTGTAACCTGCATTTATACAGTCTTAAAGTTAAGGGGAAAGTTAAAGCAATTGTTCTGAGGATACATAATTGAGAAAAATTATTGCTAACCTTCTCATTGACAATCAATCTCACCAGCCCTCACGGGAGTTCTGTTATTCTGTCATGCTTTCAACAGGTTTAAATCAAAGCTTAATGCTCTTTCAAGAGATGAAATATTATCTTTAATAAACATGCCAATACTTCAGAATTCTGCCTAAAGGGACTAATGTGAAGCATTTGAGTAGGATACAGAGCACCCCCACAGACTTGCACTACGTGCCAATGTATTTAACAACGCTCAGAGAAAACAAGTCAAGAATGCTTCACTGTCAGTAAAGTCAAGGGACTCCAAATTAAGTGTTTGATAGTATTAATGTAAGTATTGCAAACGTTTTCCACAATGAAGCTGTAATTTTCAGCTGAAGTCAATGAAGCTATGCTTGTTAAGTGTTCAGTATATATTATTTCTTAAATAGTCTGGTGTCAGATCCTCTGCTACTGCAACTTAGCATAATAGCTGACTTCAGTGGAGTTAAACACCAATTGACTTTACACAAGGAGATGCAGTTTTTCAGGTTAATGCAGTACTCAGTTAAGTAACAGTTAAAATGTACTTAAATGAACTCAGTTCTTATACAAAGCTGTGAGTCCTTCAGACTTAACCTTTATGGGTGCAGCAAGGAGAAACACGTAATGAGTATAGCCCATTCCCAACTGAAGGCTGCAAGAGCTGTTCCAGTGTTATTGCCTTGATTAATATAATGGCTGAAATCCTACTGTTTTCATTCATGGCACAAGTTTCTCCTGTACCAAAAGAAATGACCTCTGGTTCATTTCAGATGTGCAAAGTAGTAACACAAAGACAATAATCTGTCATCTGATCCCAGAAAATGTTTGAGGAAATTGAGATTTCTGACAGTTTTTATCGAAGTTTGGGAGGAGGAAAACACACACATACACACAATCCAGCTTGGACAAGAGGGTAGTCGCTTCAATGAACTCTGAAACTGTTCTTCAGTCTCTGCAATAAAGTTTTGGTTTTGATCAAGTGACAGACACTGACAGTTAGCTCTGAGGTTTTTTTCTTAATGCTAGCTTTGCTTAAAGATCTAAGCGCCATTAGCCACTGATTATTGTTTATCATAAAGAATATTTAAAACAAAAGCTACTTACCAATTTTGCAATGTCATTCACATCATCTGTCACTGGATTCCCGCAGGAACTCTGAGCTTTGATAAGAGGATTAAGTAGGAGTAGTTGAAGACAAAAGCAGGCGATAATCCAAGTCTATTTAGTAAAAAAATGAAACAAGAAAATGCAAGTAAGCAATCTCCAGAACTGAAGTACCAAGAGATTGTAGAAATCTCTAGATGCAGCATGAGGCCATACTCATACCACTACAGCATAACCTTCGTGGCAGGGATCCACAGAAATGTACTTAATTGATCTTTACTGGAAGTAAGTACACTTATAGTAATTATGGAAAATCTGATACTGAGCCATCAGATCACCTGAGCAGGATCCCAGTTAGATTGAGTTTCTGTAAAGTTTACAGATACCAAAGAGGAGAAAGAGACAAAATTTGCAGTACTTTTCATCATCAACATCAACCTAACTAAATACTTGTAATTCATCTGATAGTGTCTTTGATAAACTTGTGCCTCTCATATGAGTATGGGTGATCAGGAACAAAATTATGCCAGATCTTAGTAAGGTGAAAGCAGGAAGTTCATAATCACAGCCATTACATTTGGGTACTTAAACTGCACGTTAAACCACAACTGGACTCTGCCCAAACACTGAGATCTGAATAAATAAAAGCAACAGTTAAAGAATTTTTGCGAAGTGACATTCCCTGGTCTCTCAGGAGCAGCAGCCTGGCTTTAGCACTACATTCCTCTCTCAGATCCTATTAGGAACAGCAATGCAATGTACTTACACAGGCTTATGAGACTCAGACAGAGAAGCACCAGATAACTAGCTGCAATGCACCTGGATGTCTCCTTGGCTGTGCTGACTGAACTTCCTTGCCTTCTGTTGTTCCTTGTGCTTTACCAGTTTCCCACAGAGGCCTGTGCCAAGTTTAAGCTGCAGATCTTTATTTCCAGAATGTTAAAGCATTTAAGTTATGGATAATCAAAAGTTGCCTCAGGTTGTGAAGCTTCTTGTGCCAGCTGACTGAAGCTGTCAGCAAGAGCCGATGATGGGGTACATTTAGTGCAAGTATGGAATTTGCCTGTGCAAGCTCTCAAGCCTCCACAAGGGCAGGACTGAGACCAGAAATTTGCAGAAACCAAGATGCATCTCAGCCGTGATTGTTCCCTGTGACAGCTAGAGAGATCCTGTCTCCAGCCTTGCCTTCAAATGCTATCCAACCTTTCAATTTAAGATTAAAGCAAATTAAACATCATAGATGAAGCACTCTATGAAAGCAGAGAGAAGTTCACAGATTTAAAAGATTAAGTGTTATTACAGTAACCTAGAAGGGCTAAGAAACATGATCACTTGGGAGCTGCATAAACATGATGGAAGAGTGCCAGGGACTTTACCTAGAGCTGTTAAATGACAAGCAAATGTCTCTCTTGTATCTCTTAAATCTTGTATATATCACATCTCAAGTAAAACTGGTCATTTGCTTTCTTGGAATATGGCTTCCTGACTCATTTAGTTAAAACCAGTGTGGGCTGTTGTTGGAAAACAAAATTCAGTGTCATCTCCCTACCTCTTGTACTAGTGAGATGGTTTAGCCAGTTGTACCAGGCAGACAACTTCCATTTTCATTTTCCTGTGCTATTTTTCAGGAAGACCAGCTATCTGATCCAGGCAACTGAGGCAGCAGAAATGCTCCCTTACAGATGGGACAAGCCAGGGTTGCCCATTTCAATGGCGCCTGCACTTGCCTTTTCCTAAACTGATCCTTCAGACACCACAGAATTATGAGAGTTACTCCCTAAGAAATAAAAAATATTCTAAGAAAAGCATGCATTCCATACACAGACCATCTTCTGAGAATGTCTCTTGCTTCAACATAACCAGTATTTAGAAGAACTTCTAATATTTGAACAAAAAATTGTGAGAATTGTTACCTATGTGAAGAATTGAGAATTTATTCCTAGCTGCAAGGTAGACGGTTTCTTACAAAACCTCTGTATCTTACGATATACAAAGCTTCACAGTTATACAAAGAACTTAGGCTCTGGGGAGATGTTTTTCTTTGAAAAGACATTTAAGAACTCATTTTGGTGTGTAAGAGCTCAAAGTTGTTTAAGAGTTAGCTGTAAGTGGTCAGAGAAATATCTCCCTTTCCTCACAGACAAATCACAGAAGAAATCAAAAAGGGACCTGAAGCGAACAAATAGTAGTCAATATTGAAGGGATTTGGTCATTGAGTTGTGTCGCTGTCACAGGAAGATATTTAACACAACAGGCTAATAATGAAGAAGGTAACAAAACCCTTTAACTAGAAATACTCTGTGGCTGGATTAACTGATTAATAAAAGTAGCAGCCACTCCAATTAAACCCGAACTCTGACGCATCGTGTCAATTGTCATATTTCTGGACTTAAAGACAACCCAAATAATGCTTACATTCACTACATATTTTATAATCAAGTAAATTAACAAGGACACTTTTTTTTCCTGTATGTAAATAATAGAATTTAACAGCTTAGTAATTTTATAACTGCTATTAAAAACAAATGCTTTGTAAATTTTAAGATGATTTGAGGTTTTTCTTGCTTATTTGTTCCCTGTGTCATCCCACAGGAACTGAAAATCTGCAGAATGCTGCTAGTTTCAACATGCCTATTATCCAAAATCTTTTAATTATTTGCACTTAAAGTATTTATATTACATATGCCTACAGGCACATTGTATGTAAGGACTGTCTAGATCAAAAAGACAATCTGTTTTTGTGCTATTTACTAGTGACCAAACCTGCTGTTTGAGCAAAACTTGAATAGACTGAATTAAATCAAGGACAGAACAAAAAGGAACCTTAAACATCAGCTTTATAAATAGATTCCACTTTTAACACTTCACTAAGCATATAATGAAAGTTACCCACACAGGACTCATAACAGATTTCCATATGTAATTGGTTCTAAGCTAAAATGAGATTTTCAAAGCTGGCCACAGGATTTAATCACACATCACCTATTAGCATTAAATTGAAGATATATGGCAGACAGGAGGTAGACACGTATACCAATGGACCTCTTCCTACTTTGGACTCAAAGGCTATTCAATTGCTGTTATATTCTGGAATCTCTTAAATACTGTATATTTAAGTTGCTTTTGTAAAATGGAAAAAAAAAGTAATGATTAGACTGGAAAGGATAATTCAAAGTACAGATCTATGTATACAGCTTCAATAGTTCTGCAAATTATTTTTACTATTGCTTCTAAGCCAGAATCTATTATTTCAGTCATTAGCTTGGCTGAGCTAGTGATGCAACGTGCTGATAGCAATCCTTTCAGCTGTAAATCAACAATTTTTCGTTTACGTTCCTCATTCGTGATCCAGACAAAGGCTATTGAATGAATGCCTTAGCATCTTTTTCACAGTATGTTATCAAAGATCAATCACATTGGTTAATGTTCACCTAAGTGAAAAACAGAAGGGGAATACCACGCTGCTAGTAAGCCAAACATTGGAAAGTCTGGACATTTCCAAATATTTAGCTTGTACTGATAAAAACTCTAATCGTAGGCAGAGAGAAATCATGCACACACACGAAAGCAAATAACAAACCACCAAAACCCCCATTCAGAATAGAAAGAGGTTGTAACTACACAGGTGAATGGTTCTTCATTATAAAATTTCCCGCATAGAAATCATGTTAGCCTTGGAATTTTTCAGCCCAATTTCTTCAGCAAATAATCCAATTAATCACAACCAAGCCACGGCTACAGTTAGCTGTGTGTGTCACAGTTACCATACACAACATTGGTTGGTCAGTCATGGATAGCTAATGTTCACACCTATGATTTTTAAAGGTTTTTGGAAGACATAAAAAAATGAAAATAACAAGCAAATATACTTATTGCTTTTATTTTTTTTAAGCACAAACCATCAAGATGAATAAAAAGCACAATAAATCTTTCATATGTTTACTAATCTATTTAGTTACCTAGTTGTTAAAGAAGTAA
This sequence comes from Rhinopomastus cyanomelas, assembly GCA_013400115.1. NCBI lineage: Eukaryota > Metazoa > Chordata > Aves > Bucerotiformes > Rhinopomastidae > Rhinopomastus > Rhinopomastus cyanomelas. Next base: position 687,451 of record VXBP01007107.1, on the reverse strand, counting down.
CTAAAATAATTGAAGAACTGTCTTTAACCAATTAAAAAATTACTGTCAGTGTGGAAAAACCATAAAATGACAGAATCACATAATGTTAGGGACTGGAAGGGACTTTGAGAGATCATCTAGTCCAATCCCCCCACCACAGCAGGATCACCTACAGCAAGTTGCACAGGAAAACGCCCAGCCAGGTTTTGAAAGGTCATTTATACAAACTATGTTCCAGTTCCCATTTTCACGGTATCCAGTGATACCTTTGCCCGTGCAAATGACAACATTCACACTAGCACTCTAAACACCCTAAAATTAAATGCTAAATATTACTTAACCTCCAAAAAAGTGAGTTAGGCATGGCAAAAAAAAGTCATCCAACCATGAGCACCTAATTCTGGAAGTATTTTGATGAGACTATTTGGAACTGGAAAGGTTCCTACAAGCTCTTGGGTATCCAGGAGATAGCTTAAGTGGAGGAATCGGTGTGAACACTGAGTAATGCATAGCTGAAGCATTAAGTCCAGCGAGCACCTAGCACTTTCCTTCAAAAGATTGGCACTAGTCTCACTGAATGTAACAGTCTATCGACAAGGGTTCTTACCAGTGACAGACTTGGGTGAAAATTCTTCCACCCAAGGTAATTCCAACTGACTAGAGTTGGGATCTGTTCCACTGATGTCTATCTTGTAATTACCATCAGAGGTACTTCCCTGTCTATGATGTTTTCCAGGCTAGAAGGGGGAACACATGAGTACACCTGACCCTTCTTTTTCAGAACATTTACGTGTTTTATACTGGCAAGCCATTATGTAGAAAAACCAGACATGTTGCACAGGCATCAGAACATTTATGTGTATCCTTGTCTCACACATGCTCCTCCATCTGGGCACCCTAACTTCTGGGAATACCCCCAGTTGACATGTGAGTTTTCTTGAACAACCTTTTGGCAGTCCATTGAATAAAACGGAAGCTAACTGCAGCCCACAAAGTCACCCTGCCAGAGTAAGATACCTAAAAATGCCTGGATCACACCCTACGTGCTTTGTTCTGATTACAAAAAACAGATGTATACTTTTCCAGTGACTGATACTGTCCTTTTTTTTTTAATAATAATGATGTGTAGTAGGGAGAATAACAATAAAAAGAGACAAAATTCATCAGGAAGTATAACAGTCATTTACCTGAATTCTGATTGAAACATATACTGTAGAAAGGCTGATAGCTGGTTTCTCAGATTAAGTTTTGGAGAGCTTTAGACAGGAAATATTTGAACGTGTATTCAACTTTTTACACAATGCAGAATACTCTCCTACCCAATTTTGCATAAAATATCTAAAATACATGATATGAGGGTACTTCATGGGGTAAAGAGGAAGGAAATGAATCCATTCTTATTGGGAACACAAGCAGGGAAATGTCCCATTGCTCCCTCCATCCAAGTGAGTTCAAAGGACAACCTGCTTTCACAGCTGTTTGATCTTTTTGTGAGCTTTCATAGCTGTTTGATTTTCTGGCAACAATTCTGTATTTGCCTTTACATGATACTGCCAATCATAAAATCTCTACCTTCTAACCTTTGCACACTTTTTTACTTTACCATGAGGAATCTTCTGGAACGTCTGATGACAACTGACAATAAAAGGATTATCTAGATAATTGCTAGTTTTGGTGGCAGAATGTTTAAATGGTACTTCTGGGACTCCACCAGCCACAACTGCAAAGGGAAAGCCAAGGTTTGTATCCTTATGCTCACAGACTTTTCTAAACTGTTAATGAATCAGAAATAACTGATTCAGGTCAATGGATAGAAATAGGCCCAAATCTGTCAAATGTTAACACTTTTTCTTTACTACTTTTTCCTCATCTGGAAAGCAAAACCCTTCTCCAGTTCTGCCAAGTTATGCACATCTTTTTTCTCAGACAGACAAATTTAAGTTTCATGATCTTAGTGTACTGAGAAAATGATGAATCACACTATTCTTTCCCACCATCCAGATCCTGGGAAATCTAGGAAGCTGCTCAGAATATGTGCCAACTTCACTTACTGCAACCTTAGGCTAATTGCTATCATCCCTTACCCCTGCCAGCTATTCTTGACAGAAGCAGAAGCAGCAGGCTGCTCCAGCCTACGAGCTATTGCTGCAGTTAGTAAGGTGCAACCAAACTCTCTGCTGCATTTGGTTTGTTTTTCAGCTGGAACCAAGACAAACTGATAAGCAACAATTGGTGTAAATTAATGCAGAGTTTGCCTCAAAAATCAGTGTAATCCAGGTATTTTGTAATTATATTCAGTAAACTACAAAACAGTGTTTCTAATGTGCAAATTTATGTATTTACTTCCTATCCCGCTGAGGATACCAGTGTAAAATAGTTGGCTGTTCTAAAGATGCTGGCATTAGCTCTTTGAAAATGTTATCTCTCCTACAATAAATTTTGTCCACTTTCTAATCTCACTTGACAGCCAGGGATTCAGGCAGTTTTTCATGCATCCTAAATCTGTCCTGGATGACAGCCAGTTTGTTTAGTTCCCTAACACTGGGAAACGGAGTTACCAAGAGATAGGTAATTATACACGGACGTTGCCTCTGGAGCCTGTGTTAACAGCCTCTAAATAAATATTTACTGATACTCATCCATCAGGTGGAATTCTAGCTCTGCAAAGAAAGAAGAGTTTTATGGACAAAAATGTTTCAGTTGTAAGAAAGGTTAAAAATAAGTTTATGTTTTGAAAGAAGTCTTCTTGTTAAGTTATAACCAGAGATGATGAGGGCTTTAGCACAGTCTTTCTAAGACATATGTACTGGCAAGAGTTATTTTTTATACCTTCCTTGTAAGGCTATGATCATCCAGGATTGGCACTGAAATTCTACGTTTCTGTATCCCACTTTGTGGTGATAAAGACCAATATTTACTTGTTCTGCTAGTGAAGACATTGAGAACCAAAACACCTACACAGTTAAAATAGAAGTAAGCAGAAGTCCAGGCTTCAGTTGACTCAACAAAACCTCCCACAAGCTCCAAAGAGGAAGTAGTCTTTTTTTTTTTCCCCTCCTGGGAACTTAGGAGTTTTCTAGCACAAATCCAAAGGCATATTTAAGTAATTGAAAAGGGAAGGCAAAGTAAGATACAAAATTATCTTGGCAGGGAGAATAAGATTCTCACACTGTGTGGAGGTGAATGTTCTGTCTTCCTCAGGGAATTAAATATACTTAATTAAAGATTGTTTTTAAAGATCTGTTTCAGATGTCTTGCCTGTTTGCCAAGTTTGTGGAAAAAAAAAAAAAGACCTACTATCTTGAATATTCTTTTGAATTTTAATGAAAATGTACAAATGTATACAAAGCCACTCTTTTCAATCTTAGACCTTCAAGCACTAGTAAAGGAAATGGAACGAGACTTGTTACAGATAGTCAGCACCAGATCTTTAATTCTTAACATCTGCTAACAATGTACATGGAATTTGGGCTGGGAAGACTATTACTCTGGCATTTCTTCTTTTTGTCTTCAATCCTTTTGTACTTTTTTGTATAAACAGAGGATGATTTTTGAATTATAAATCACAGGCTGGTCAACTTGGTCTTCAACTAAAGGCAACTCCCCAGACAAACTGTTCAGTTCCTGAACCCTGAATTTCTTTTATAACATTGCAGATAAGCTCTGTGTCTTTACAGGAATATAAATTCAGAACTAGCTTATCTGACCTTCTCCACATGTGAGACCTAATTACCAAAGGATAATTGTTAACCACAGACTAAACCTGGATGACAGTGCAGTTGCGATTGTGTATTTCCTCCACCTAGATTACCTGTAACACATCCTCACACTTACCAGCTTAGAAGTAATTAAACAACACTGTTTGGATCTCTCAAATATGGACTGGTATAAGGTCTAACAGTGCTGAAGAACTGTGGTTTTTTTTCACATCAGTATTGTACTATATATTGTGAGACTATTATTTTCCTGATATTTTACAGTGGCTGTCTGCCCTGGCAGCCTATCAGAACATTTAGTATAAGGTGCAAAGAGAGCTGCATAAATTATACAGTTTGCATCATGATAAAGATCATAGGAATGAGCTCTAGCAGTTTTCCTCAGTCCCTCTACTGTTGTAAAGATCTTATGACCAACACCAAGCAAATGTGGTGCTCTGCAGTCCATCCAAAAAAGTTCTATCATCATTTGCTACTACGGCAACTACGAGTAGCATGAATTCCAACATACAGGGACAGATCTAGGCAGTCCTTCTCAACAGGTAATAATAATTACATAAAAGGTATTCCTGAGCACAAATATGTTAACTGACTTTATTTGCCCTATTCTACAGCAGCTATCAATTTTCAATCCTTCACTGTGAGGGTAGTGAGGCACTGGAACAGGTTGCCCAGGGAAACGGTGGATATCCCTGGAAGTGTTGAAGGCCAGGCTGAATGTGGCTCTGGGCAACCTGGCATCCCTGCTCACGGCAAGGAGCTAGATATCTCTAAGGTTCCTTGCAACCTAAATTATTCTATGATTCCACGATTCAATAAAGCTACTGTGGGTTTCAGAGTAACTCCTGGGATAGATAAGCAACAGATAACTGTTTTATCCCACAGACATAACAGAATATATATATAAATTTATGTTATGAACATACATCAGATACTTAGGAGATATATCTGCTGTATCTGTAGCATCCCTTTTGATGCTCCAGGCAGGTTAAATGCTACAGGATGGGATAAAATCAAATAGAGTGGAGAGTCACAGGACATTTTTTGCAAACTTTTTTATACATATTTGCTTTCTTCACTCACAATTTGAGGTACATATATGTATATATTTCCTCAACATTGCTGCTTTTACAGATGAATATCACACTGGGGGCTGGGTGAAACACAAATAGGAACAATAGGTGGAAGATTACAACCCCTCTTCACTGCTAAATTTGCCCAGCAGATACACCCATTTTTGTTGCATGTTTCACAGAATCACACATCAGGCATTGGAAGGGACCTCAAAAGATCATTTAGTCCAATCCCCCTGCCACAGCAGGATCACCTTGATCATGTCGCACAGGACAATATCCAGGCAGGTTTTAAATAGCTTCAAAGAAGGAGACTGGATAACCCCCCGGGCAGCCTGTTCCAATGCTTTGTCACCCTCACTATGAAGAAGTTCCTTCTCACATTCATATGGAGCCTCCTATGTTCCAGCTTACACCCATTGCTACTTGTTCTATCATTAGATGACACTGACAAGACTGCCTCTAATGACCCTCTTGTCCTTGACGTGCCTGGGGACAGCGTCTAGGATAAATTGTGCTATCACCTTTCCTGAGATGGAGGTGAGGCTGACCACGCTATAGTTACCTGGGTCCTCCTTCTTACCCTCTCTGAAGATTGGAGTGACATTTGCTATCCCCCAGTCCCTAGGCACCCCTCCTGATCCCCATGACTTAGAAAAGATGATGGAGAGTGGCCTAGCAATGATTTCTGCTGTCTTCCTTAGCACTTGCAGGAGACGTTAAGTGGGAGTGGAGTGAGTAATCATAGAAGCATTTAAGCTGGAAAAGGCCTTAATGACCATTCAGGCCAACTGTTAACCTGACATCTCGAAGTCCACCAGTATCCATGTCCACATATCTTTTAAATATCTCCAGGGATGGTGACTCCTCCATCTCCCTGGGCAGCCTGTTCCAGTGCTCGACAAATTTTTCAGTGAAGATTTTTTTCTTATATCTAAACTATCCTTGGCATAACTTGAGGTCTTTTTCTCTTGTCCTATCACTTGCTACTTGGGACAAGAACCAACATCAACCTCACTACATTCTCTTTTCAGGTAGCTTTAGAGAGCAATAAAGTCTCTTTCCTCAGCCTCCTTTTCTCCAGGCTAAACAACCCAAAATCCCTCAGCTGGTTTCTTGGGACTTCTTCCTAGATTTGTTACCTATCTTTGAATGTACTCCAGCACCTCAATATCTTTCTTGTAGTGAGTGGTCCAAAACTAGACACAGTACTCAAGGTGAATCTTGGGAATTTCTTCTAGATCTTAATGATTTTGATGATGAAAATCTTTCTTCTACTGTCGTGTTTCAGTGCATTGATAGCAGTGGCCAAGGCTAAAGCTAACTAAAAAACCCATCTAACTTGCAGCGCTCCATGACTCAGAGGTAACAAAAACCACCTAATTCCTTTTCTCTCTGTCCTCCCAGATTACAGATTGTATCTATTTACTCTATGTAGTTCCTATTTAAATAGAAGATTACCCCACTTCTGAGCATTGTTGCAGCTATGACAATGGATGAAACATCCAGCCAGGTGGTTGCTTCTGGAGAGAACAGGTTAAAATCAACACTAAGTCATGCAACTTTTAAATGGGATCATTAGTCAAGCCAGTTTCTTTCATTGATAAATAACAGATGACATAAAAGGTATTTCCAACATTACACACAAAAGCTGCTTTTTCTGAATGCATTCCAGACAGTAGCACCTGCATCAACTTAAATAGGCTTGGAACCGGAAATTTCAATGTACCAGATCCGAGAAGCTTTCAGTTTGATCCCCAAGATCTCAGCTGATAGCTTTTCAAATTATGAGTCTCATGTAAAATATTCGTGACAAAATAATTCTGTATTTTGAAAAGATGAAAAAGAAGCAAAAAATAATCAAACATTTAGTCAAGCCCATGGCCAAACTTTTTAACAGCAACCACAACACTGATGAAAGAAGGTCATTCTGCTTTTCAGCTGGTTTAAATCTTCTACATTTAGGGAAATACTTAAGGGATATTTCAGGTTTTCTTCTATCATCAGTAGTGACACCTAGAATTCTTGAACTTAAGTAGTAACAGCAGTGACAGCAGTGATTCTTTCAGAATTCAGAAGATACTTTTGTAAGCACTATTCTAAACCTACATTGTTACCTTGGAGCATGTAACAAGGATGAAAAACATTTGTCATACTGTTCTGCTGTAGGATGAACCACCACCATTACACAACTCAGTTTCAGAAACAGGGCCAGGCCACGGTCTTCCACAATGAATCTTGAGTTTTTGCTTGTTCACACTATTTTTAATTGAGAAATGTATTGCATTGGACAAGTTCTATGGGTGATGTGTTTGTATGCCATTCATGACTTAAAAATGTGGCTTTACAGATTTAACACACTACTTTACAAGAGTCTTGTATACAAAGCACTACGCTGTGTCAACAGCAGATTTAGTATACACAGTAAGTGAATATTCAGAGGCAAATGTAAGAAAACAGTGCATCATTTGTTAGCAACAGTTTAGAGTTTTAAAAAAATACCTAACCCTTTGCACACCATGTTCTGCTTCCAACAAAACACATGTTGTCAGGCAATGAAGGCAGCCTCTGGCTCCCATAAACAGCCAGTGTAGACATTTTAACAAAATGCAGGACATTAAAAACTGCAGGAGGTTTCTGGAAGAGAATTTTTCAGGGGAAAAGATTAAAAGCACAGGCAAGCCATAAAAGCCAGCATACTAAAAAAACCTGGAAGTTAAAACATGAAACCTGCATCTTCTGGCTTTGGTGCTGTTTTTACCTTCTTTTATCAGAAGATGCAGGAAAAACCCTGAAGACTTTCAGTATGTTGAACTTATTAGTCACTATAAAAATCTTATTGCTCTTTGTGCATTAACAGAGCATTTCTTGATACAATATTTAGCTAACGAGAAGGTCTGTTGTGATATTTTCTTGGGAAATGCAGAAATTTAAACCTTACAATTCAAAAAACTTGGAACATACCACTGCATACTTCTCCATAATCAAATAAAGTTTTAATGAGCCCATCAGAAGCACACTGTTTGGCTTCCATTCTCCCTAAACCTACTCGAAAATATTCATTTTCAAGATTTCAGTGGATTGGGATTTTGAACTTTTTATCACCTGTCCGTGACAAGCTGAGCACCACGCAGCAGCAGTGCACCAACAAATGTTTCCAAGAATCACGCAAGGTTTTTCTCAGCCGATCCCAACTAACACACAGTAACATAACATCAGATTTAAATAATTTTCTCACTGGAAAAAAAGGGCAGAAAAAACTTTTCCCAGAACCCGATTTCAACTCATTTCTCTCAGATTTATTTATGAAAGCTATCCAGTAAATAACTTTACTGCCAAAAAAATGTTCTTAACATTTAAATAGCAATTTTTTTTCTACACAAATTGAATCATATGCTTCCCTCTACGTATTCAAAACCAACATGAACAATTAAGCTTTAAGGCAATGATCCGTGGAAGAATAACACAACCTTAAACGTACACTGTTACTAGAATACACATACATTCATAATGGATCTATATCTTTTTGTGAAAAATACGTTTATCCAAACCAATAGACTGATAGATGAGATTACTGTCAAATGCTTTGAAATTACAGCTTATGGGACTGCAGACAAATCAAGTGACACATCAAATTAGAAACTAATCTTCCAAACATTTAAGTATGATTACAAGACAGTGTAAGCACCGGGCAGGCAATAAGCCATTTACCTCAGCAAACTGGAATTACTAATACATTATGTCTTGTCTTAAAGCAATTACACTGATATATTAGTAAGAAAAAAATATCTTTTTAAAAGTTTTTATTCTGTGTTTAAAAAAAGTTAATGTCAAAAACATCAGAGTGGTTATCATTATTTTTATTCCAATTGCTTTTCTTTCCACAGAAACCAATGTCAATTCCTTTTTGAAGATTTACTAAAATGCATTGTGTCATTGTTAAGTTCAAAAGTTCTTTGTGAAATTATTTTCCTGAGATGTATGCATTATTAGGTCTTTAAAGGAAGCAAATTGCCAGAATGGCTATTTTAGGAAATTAAAGCAACGTATAAGGTTCTTGCAGGACAATATAAGTTAAAGATGGCAAAAGTGTGATAGGACTGATCAGAATGGTTCCAATAACATAAAAAGCCAGCAACAGCATTAACACCTCAAAAACTCAAGAAAATCTTCCATTCCTATGCCTGTAAAAGTAGAAGAAATACTTTTGAGTGTCTTTTCCTACTGCTACTTAAGCATTGTACAAGAGTATCTTTCAGGGGTGATCTGTGGATACACCGCTGTCACCGCTGTCACCGCTGTTGACACGTACGGAACGTGTCAACATGGCATACATTTTTGTGAGTTCTGACCATTCATATTCGCATGCTAAAAGACAAGTCTTTCAGTATGAAAATCTCAGTTGTCATTACTTTCACATGTTCACCTACAGTGTATTTCAGTGTTTTCCTTTCCTCAAAACTAAAGTCTGAATTGTTACAGATGGTAATTTTGGCAGATGGTTGTATATGAAACGGAGTTTATAATTAGGGCAATCTGACTTGTGCAATTAAGGCAATGAAGATGTGGAAAACAAGAAGTGTCAGATCAGTGAATGATCAGTGTAGTGGCCACAGAAAACGGAAGAAACCCAAATGTTCACACTTACAGAATATATTGCCTATATGAAAATTTCTTCCTAATTACAAGAATTAGAAGATAAGCAACATATCATGCTCAGAATGTAAACTAAAGTAACCAATGCTTTTTACCTACTTAAGTGCATAATCCTTTTTTCTTTATTCGAGGTTAATGAGATGGTCTAAAGCAATCTAACAGCTCCCTGCTGATGAGAGAGGGCTCCGAGTGTCTTTTTCTCCACAGCCTCCCTCCCTCTGACATTCACTCGACCCCTCAGCAAGACAGTAAATTCAGAGACAGTGACTGGCAAATTCAGCTCAGAGACAGAAAACTAAACACTGAGGAATAAGTGGAGGAGGAGATGTGCAAGGATGAGAAGACTAGGGCTACCCTTTCTGTGGAAAAGACCTCTTGGGCTCACTCTAATATTTATCAGGCTGCATTTCAAGTCACGTTGTATCTAGTGTCTAAAGCCCTTCCAGACTGGTAATTGTGTGCAAAGATAGCCTTGCCTGTGTTAGTGTCTTCTAATTTCAACTGTGTTACACATTTCACAGTATCACAGGATCAAACAGATTGGAAAAGACCTCTAAGATTATCAAGTCAACTTCTTTGCTCTTGTGCCCAGAAAAGATGAGTGATATCCAGCAGTCATTTTCTCCACTGCTCCTTGTGTATCACTCAGTTTCTTGTCCTCAGCTTTCAGTCCCATTAACATTCACCTTGTTTCATACAACACTTTTGCCTATTTTAGGACCACGGTTTCTGTTATATTCTGTTATATTTCCAATGGGGAAACCAAGACATTTTCAAGATTAGCTTGAAAATTAGCTTATCATCACCTTAAATGTATTCCCATTTTATGTTTTTCTTCTTGCTCCTATTGTATCCTAATATGTTAGTTGATTTGTTCCTCTATAGGTACAACACGGGGACTTTTAATCAAATTTTCTTGACCAAGTATTAAAAAAGAGCTTGTAAGCATTTTTATAACTCATAAAACCTGCTGTTATTAATGCAGTTACAGTTAGTTCAAAGCATTCCTTCCAAAATGCATCTCCCCTTGCTCTTCAACACAACAAACTCCACTTGCCATCATGCCATCTGTTCTCCTATCTTCTCTAAACCTTTACAAAGTTCCTCAGAATCTCTTTTAGTTTCAATTAACCTGAGTAATTTATGTGGCTTGCACATGTTGTCATCAATCTGTGAACCTTCTTACCAGATTGAACTATATGAGGTTTCTGACAATAACAGAACATTATCTCTTAGGTTTTTGCCATGTTACAAATTAATGACTTATTCCTACACTTTGCTTTCTGTCTCTGAATCATTTTTCCCCTCAGATTGTTGTGGCAAGGGAGAAACAATATGGGGCTACTTAGGTATTTTCTTAAGTTGTTTTTTTTTTAAACAAAAAGTCTACGTAAGTAAATACAGTACTTTCTTCTTGAATCACAAATAATTGCAGTACATGGAAAACACTTATTTTACAGAAACTAGACTTTTCTAATCCTTCATTTAAACCTATTAATAGAAAGTCTCCACCTTCCTTCTACCAACTGACTTAAATATAGCAAGATCAGCTGACAACACAACAAAGGCAAGCTGTTAAAAGCAACTCTTTTTTAAACTCTGGACATATTCATTAACTCTAAAAACAAGAATTAAGGGCTAATGTGTTAAGTGTTACTGTACACATTTAAGACAATGGAGGAAACGCCACACTCATCTATTTTTATCACGTTACAAAAACCTTACCTTAGCTGTAAACTTAGCCCCAGTTATAATCTATACCCTACTCCAAACTTTAGACCTGTCCACACAAATTGTAATATCCTTGTGGTGTGTGGGTAGAGTGTTTTTTAATTTTTCTGTTTCTTTTTGATTGGAAATTGTATAAACCAACAGCTACAAACCATCAAAGTGTTTCCCCACAATTCCCCTGTGTTTCCAGGAAGAACAGATACATTCTCATGATACAAATGAAGGTGTGAGGACTCTCTGCTTTGAGTTCAGAGACACAAAGTATCTCATCTAAAACCACTGTTACAGAATTGTGACGGCAGCAACAATATACATGACAACCAAACGATGCCTCCATGTCTTGCTTGAGTAGAACTGTATGTATGTAAATTTAAACTTGAAGTTCCACTTGTGGCTTTCCTTAAAAATTGCAGAATTTGGGGGTTAAACATACAGAAAGAAGCTGAGTTAGTGTGCAGCTTGCTGTGACTACAGAGATGCAGATAAAACTGGAATCTGAGATGTCTCTGAGTCTGCAAATAGCTGGTAAGAAATATTAGGAGGTATCCTCACGACACCTGCAACAACACAAGAGAATGTAACTTTCTGAAAAAGTGGCTACTTTAGCTCAATTTTACTGACATATTTCACAGGGCTTATTTATACAAAGTGTGGCTGTAAATTGTGTATAACACATTTACATGCTGCACAGCTTTACATTTGGTCTGAAGAATTCACATGAACTAGAAAGAACCACAGTTGTCATTATTGAAACTACTACATGATGCACAGCACACTTCTTACAGATGTGCTGCCAGAAAAACACAACAGAATATGATTTCTTAGATTATTTATACACCCAGTCGTCACACATTTCCTATGATTGTTCTTATAGAGGACACATTAAGTTGCCTGGACCCATCATGAAATTTCTTCGGCTTCAGTAATTAATCTCACAGAAAACATATCCTATCATTGAGATGGTGCAACCTCCTCAGAGTATACACTTTTCAATGTCTACACTCAAAAATTCCATTTAAACTAGTTTCTTAAGCTATGTGGTTTCTTAGCAAGTTTATTTAAATGATACTAGTCAACTTTAAAGGAAAAAAATCTTCCCAGTTTCATAGCAATTGTGTCATTTAGCCCGAAATAAACTAATTCAGGTGTATATACTAAAGAGCTTGACAATTAGCCCTTTGAGCAAATATGGCTTCAACAGGAATTGAAATAATGTTTTTGGATGCAAAGGAATAGGGATCCATTTCAACAGAAATAAACCAGTGGACTAAAATCAGATTAACTGCACATATGTCCCAGACAATTTGTAAATTGTCATCAACATTCTGGTACAGTAGGAAATGTCTAAAAGTATGGTAGACAATCTGACTATTACTGTTATATGTCTAGTTGATCACTAAAACCTGTGTGTGTGAAAGTGCTGAGGAAAAAGGGATTAATGACTCCAGATTGTTTAAAGGCCAGAATCTTTTTGAGGCAAATGAAGACACCAAATCAGAAATTTCTAATAATATGGTTAGGCAACAAAGCAGAGGTACAGGAGACAGCAATCTTGCTTCTAAAATAATTTCCTTTGGTCTTAAGAAGTATCTGACCCTTAAAAAAAATAAATTATATATTAGTACATGAAGAAAATTACTGATGTTAGAGAGGAAAAGGAATTTCTTCTAGAAATGGTAGAACAGTATTTCAGAGGGCTCTTAATAATGGTATTAATAGCTTGCGAGTTTCATCACATAAATAAACACATTCCACAGAAGAGTGGATTCATTCTATTTGAGATGCTTTGGTTTTACAGAAAAACAAAATACAGTAAAACCAGGCTATTAAGTGGATTTTGAGTGGGCCTCAAAAAGATTGCAGCAGATAAACACGGCTACTGTGAAAACTCTAGAAAACATTCACCAATATGAAGCTTAGGCTACGTTGAAGAGAATGTAATGGTGACAGAGACATCTTCAGTGCTTTGTGCCAGAAGTGCTGAAGTGTCATTGTCAGAGGTGAGTATGCTGACTTAAACGCAACGCGGGCCACAAAAGGTGCATAAAGAAATGAGGCTAACATTATTAGTTTTCTGTTTGAAGGGGAGAGAAGACAGCAACTTGAAGGATGAACAATCAGGTTTAGATGTGGGCTTGAGGTATGATGAAAGAAAAAATTAATCCAGAAATGTTGGTCACAGATAAGGGAGGGGAACAAAATCTTCCTGCATCTGTGACAGAGGAAAATTGCTGGGGATATATGAACACCACCCAGTTTGGGAATGGAGCTTTACTTTTAAAAGCAGCAAGCTTTTCACTGGTTTTAGCATCCTGAAAAATAAGGCTTTCACTGCCATGCTCTTCACTAGCAAAGGAACAAATACTTAAGAAAGTTATCAAAGCAGTTTGGAACAGACTACAATTACGGCCAGAACTTTTAAAGGCCATGGATTTAGAGAATGTGTGGCAAATCTAGGGCACATTCTTTGCCAAGGAATAGAATACAGAGGATCAAAGCAGCTTCAGTGACAGTACTTAAACTTATGGCTTATAAATGTGCTTCATATTTTCTTGAAAATAAAGAATGGAATAGACATCAGAATCATATAAATTGGTGTCAAATACAGTGCTGATATTTTTTGCTACTAGAAGAGCAGCAGAAATGTAATCTGCACATTGCAGAACCACACCAATTTGAAAAAGACAGCAATTATGACTATTTGAGATATATTTTTTTCCTTCTTTTTAAAATAACCACAAAAAAAGCTCTGTTTATTCAGGAACATATTTTTTAATCCAAACGAAAGAGGGTGCCAAGCAATGTTATACAAGCTTCCTAAATTCATTTGGCTGACTAACATTCCTATTACTGCTTGCTTGAAAGTGGCAAAATTAATCTCAGCAAGAACTGACAATCAGATCCATATCAGATTAAAGCACAATGCATAATATTGTCTGCTTGCTATTTAATGCAAAAGAGACAAATTTTGCTGAGTTCACTTAATAACGAGCAAATGTAGGCTGGAAATTAGAGGTCTGGAACTTGGGACTTCTTTACAATAAAGCATTAGAACATTTGCATGTTTAAATTTCATCCTCCCTAAATTTCAAACCACTTAATTCAGTGACTTACTTTGCATATATGCAGCAGATTATTAATTTAAATGTATCACATCTGCATCCTCACTGCCTTACTTTAATCCATTACTTCAGTTAGACTACAAAAGTCAGCACCTTGATATCCTACTCTCATTTTAGGATCATGAAATCTCCATAAACAGAGTGGAATTATTTGGATCAACATTAACTGAAGAAATAACCTTCCCTACAGTCATTAAAACTTCCACTTTTACAAATGTTGTCCAAAAATCACACTTTAAAATAATTTACATAGTACGCTAGTATATTATTCTGAGTTTTCAGCATGTGCTGTAGACATCACCAAGATCATTCTTTTGTCCAGGAGCAGCCCTTACACAAAGAGCTGCAGTACGATTTAGAGTTCACTTTCTGCTCTAAACAGAAATAGACTGTCAGGACACGCACATCTTAGTTTTACAGTGTGACTTAAATTGCCAGAATCACTTTTTTCCAAACATAATTAGAGGTCACGTGTTAATAAACAAACTGAAGAATCCATCCAGTGATGATGTGCCACACTGCAAATATAAGTGGAAGACATATGCTGGTCTGCTGCTACCAGGCAAGGGAAGTAAGGGAAATTTTATATTTTTTCCTTGATGCTGCCAAATTAATAAAAAAGGTGTATACTTATTGCGGATCATCATGACATTTGAGTTAAAAAAATATCAGCATTATTAAGCTCTTCCTCAAAGAACGGGGGATTAGCTTTACCTGTTACTGAATTCAAAGTTTCACTTTAAAGAATAAAAATGCACAAGGGAAAAGCTATAGATCCATTTGACAAAGCTGTTTTGAGATGATCTTTTACAGACTTTCATTTCAGGGTGGTTCTACTGTGCTATCTTTTGCCTTCTTTCATGCTAAAGCATGGTGTGGATTCACACAGAGATCATGTCTCTACTCTAAAGGAAATGCAACCTATTGGCACATATTTCTGTGCACACTATTTCTGTGCTCAAACTGTACGTTACCTGGGTTCACCTGAGCACACATTAGACAGATTTTCCAATAAGTTTGACAGAAGGCCTGCACAGCACACTTAGGAGCTTTACTGTACACACATTAGTGTGCAAGCATAGGGTGACAGCCAGATAAAGAATACTGGACAGGTGGCTTTGCATGGGGGTGTACCACTCTGTATGTAGATACAGGTTGAATGAGGTGAGACACTTGGATTCCCTCATAACTTTCATTACTTGTGAGGGGAAAAGTGTTGATCATTTGGGAGAAAAGACACTGGAAAATGATCAGTATAAGTGATTCTGCCTACATCAAGTAGAGGGATTCCAGCCAAAAGTAATGCAGAATGTAGGTCACATCACACAATAAATAGATTGCATATACTTAACATATTCCTAAAACTATATCTAGGCTGCTTATAAAAAATTTAAGGAGATGGTAGAGTGAACTGGGCTGCTCCTTGTCTTTGGCCTTAACTGCTGGTGAAATGATGTCTGTGGATGTGATGGCAGCAGAACAATGAAAAATAGCTGAATAAGACACTGGATGAGGGTTAAAGCTAAAACAGTGAATTGAAGTCAAGTACAGTCACAGGGGATGGACATGTTTGAAAACCCTGAGCTACACAAACAGGACTGACACATTTCAAACTCAGGTGCAGACACCTGAGTCCCTCTGAACAGAGGCTTAGAGGTTGGTATGATTTACAATATGAATTTGGACTTGTAGCCTGAAATACAGTCCCTCCTGCATTCTTAGTTTAGCCACCCTCAAGACTGAACAAATAAACAAGTAACAGCTCAGTTAATTTGGTCTTAAAGTGTAATTTAGGGGACTTACAGTCTTAATCTGCATGGAGCCAGTTTGGATCTGGAGGGGCACTGAAGTTACACTTCAGATTCAGAGTCTGGGCTTGATTTTTTTTCTTTTCTTCCCCCCGGCACAAAGCATAATTGCTCATACAAGGTACAACTTCAACAAGACAGACTGGATGGTTAAGGCCCTTCCGGAGACCTAGGTTCCTACCTAAAAAAAAAAAGACACAAACCTGTGTCTCTCTCACTCCAGTGAGCATGCTCAGGCAAATTCTTTCAGATTAGCCTTTTTATGTCTGGATGGAATCAAGGTTGTTCACAAATCCAGAGTTAATCTCTGTAGACCATATTCATCCTCTTGTGACACCCCAGCCTAAACCTGCAGGCTTTGCAGAACATCAATCAGACCCGAAGCGTGCAATGCAGCTCTGCCCAGGCCCAGGGGCTGTCAGCACACCCCCCTCTCTAGCTTCCCAACAATGCTGCCCCAAATCAGTGAGACGTCAGTGAAGGCGGAGGAGCACCCAGATACTCAGAAACTCTTCACTGTGACTTTAAGAAATACCATGCAAACAGCTTTTATAAACAGGCCAAATCACAGATGGAAGAAGAGGCAGCTTTTGAGACTTGGGCCAAATACGACCTTGAGGGTCATTCCTGAAGCTTGTCTGTGTTCAGTAAATTTTGCAGTAAAAAATGAAGAAAAAGAATCAAACACTGCATGCTTAAAAGTGCTCTTTAGCAGCAGTGAAGGTTTGGGCCTAGCAGGTATCTGAAAGGTGCCTGCTTGAGAGAGGGTTCCAAGAGCTTTGACTACTGTCAGTGAGCGCTGCTGGCCCTGGAGCAGGGAGCCTGCACTCAGTCTTCCAGCCCAGTCTCGCTTCTAGCACTGCTTCAAGTGGGGATGGAATAGCTAGTGGCTCGGGACTTACCAACTTTGCAAAAATGTGTGCTCCAAAGGGCATGTGTGTAAAGCACCACAAGGGCCTCCTTCAGGCAATACCCATGGTGACATCTTAGACCTGACTGTTTTCACCTTGCACCTAAAGCCTGCTCAGTGCTGTGTGGAACAGACAACACAAACACACGTATAAATCAGAAGATTCCTAATCATATTTCAACTACTTACGACATCCATCTACATTGTTTAATTTAAACAGAGACAGAAACTAATCATTAATCCAGTGGTTATTAGATAACAATAGGAAATTAGAGGGTAATTTATTTCCTACATTACTGTGTTGCAAAATGTTAACCAATCTGAACTCCTAAACTGACTTCTATACAGACATACACCAGAAATAATTCCTTATTCACTCTACTTTCATTGACCTCAGATAACGCACATGCTGCCAGCTTTAGCAAAATAAAATACTTAACAGTATTTTTGTTTTCTCTGATGTGAGTCAAATGTTTTCTGTTTTCATTCTCACACTAATACATTAAAATCAGACATTTGTCCAATACTTTTTACATTTGTCAGTAACTAAAACCATCCAGCAATCTACACTTTACATGCTCCCTGCAGTCAGTTATTTCAGCATCAGTAATATTTACAAAGGTTGGGCTTGCAGGTTTATGTATGACTCATGTGCAACGCAAACATGGGCCAATCAATAAAACTAAAGAGGCACACTATCCCTCTCCTCTCACCTTGCAGTGGTCCATCTCCTGTTTCCAGAAGGAAACAGAAAAAAGACCATCAAAACCAAGCAAAAAACAAGAAAAAAGCCCTCCCAGTGCAGTGTGTTTAAAAGGCTGACCAACCTCAGCTTTGGCACACCAAAGACCAGGGTGAGAACAAACGCTTTCATTTTCATCTGTCAGCTCCCACACCATGCAAATGGAATTGCGTAGAGAGATTTTTCCTGCCTTGCTTCAAATAAATGGGTGTTGTGTTTACATACGGCATACTGAGCATTGCCTGCCCGAAGCCAGAGGCTGCATCTTGCCAACTCCTAACTTTCGTACAATATGGCGATTACATGAGCCAGCATACCATTAAGTCACATAACAAAACTTGGAGAATGGCACTGTCAGCTTGCAGAACTGTACCTGAATGACTGGCACACAGTGCACAAAAGATGAAGTTAGATCTCAGGGTGATGGCAGAACTGGGTCAGAAGCAGACTGGGTTAGCGGCCTCAGTCTGAACTACAAAGCCAAGAGCTGCGCACCTCACACAGATAAAAATTTACAGGCACGCAATCAAAGCAGGCAAAAAAAATTAAATAATTTAAAAAAGATCACTAAACACTCCTTAACAAAATGCTCCTCCACCCTAGAGTCTTTCAGGTCATCTGCTGTTTATTCTCCATATGACACTATATTCCAGGATGTTCTTTCCAGCTGCAGTACTCAAACTGGCCTCCCCTAATCAGAGTCAAAACTGGGCAAAAAGAGACATTAGTCCATTGCTTGTTATGAATAGCACAACATCTTTCTGGCTTCAACAAATTCTCTTTTTCTGTCTGATGAGCAGCAGACCTACACCTATTGTGAACTCTGTCTTCCAGTGCCTAGTGTTAATTTTTTAACAGAATGAGCAAGAAAGATTGGAGGTCAGAGCTCTATTTCCCCTAAAATAACGCCTCTGCAAGCTCACAACAAAGGATCAGGTATCTGCTTTGCGTTTCTGATTTAGCCTGCTGACATGAGATTGGAATTGGCACTTAGTGTACTAATTCTTTTTCCAGGCATTGTTCTGCAGTAATTTCTACAGAGTAATTTCTACACTTCAACAACACAAACTTACGACAGATAGGACAACCTAAGATGGTCATTTAACTACTAGCAATAACGTGAACATTCAGAGGCAAGAAGCTGAGACCTTAGACACTTCTGATACTGTTATTTAGAAGAGGTTGTACATCTAATCTACCACTGAAGGTCAAGTAAGTATCTGAACTAAGTATTTGTGATACCTTATCAGCAGCAGCCTTCTGAGCTAGTTCCATGAGCGACCCCTCCTTGCAGCATATTTCTTAGTAACTTAATCCTGTTTAGATTGTCTTCAAATCAAACAAAGGACAAGCAAATCAGAAGTCTGCTACATGTTTTTGCAAGATTGTATCACACCAGCACCAAGCAACCACATATTGTTCAAAATACAAAAGGGTGTCCAGACATCAGTGATATTTTATTTGTTGTAATATTAGCTTGCAAAATCACATAAACTCACTTCTGATAATAGTTTTAATTACTAAGTATATAAGCCTGCAAATCCTCTCATACAAGTAATCCTTCAATAAGATTAATTCATGGAAATAGTCCCATTGAAAAAGGATTTGTATGACTGGACTCTAAATGCTTAATCACATTTTTAAAAGCATTATTACTTACATTTAAACCAGGGGGTTACATATTTATTCAGCTGTCTAGTTTCAGAAACAACCCTTCTGGGACTGACGCTGTCGGGGAACATGCTTCTGCAGTTCCTGTGGTTTCTCAGGTTAAGACTGATTTAAATAAACTGACCAACCTGCTCACTGTGAGTCAAGCATTCAGCATGACTCTTCTCTTTCAGCACTTTCGTTGCACTGATGTGTGACTCAGCTACTCCTTCAGTTGCACAAGTTACATATGATTCCTGTGCAAGATTATCTCAAACGCCAACATCCCCGATTTATTTACAAACTATCCAGGTAATGCAAAGTCTTTTCAAGGGTCAGTGACGCAGTGGTTCTCACTTTCCATACCATGCCTTTTACAAAGTATTTTATTACAAAAAATGTTCTTTCCTGACTTCCCAATCCTGATCTTTTCCCTATGACAGTCACCAGCCCAGACAATGGCAAAAGTAGCCACAAGAGAGCATAAAGATTAAAATTTACTTTAATGTGCCAAGTACCCCAATTCCTCCTTCTTGTATGTACTTCACTTGCTCTCTCTTTGCACAAGGGTCATTGCAATTTAAGTTGAAAGTCTTTCTTGAAGTATTTCCTAATCTGATCCCCTTGGAATGCATAATAGTTGGTACTACTTTGCTAACCTTTAAAGTGAAGGAAACAATCCTTTGGAGAGCTCGGATTCTGTCACTGACTCCAAAAAGCAGGAAGCATGACTGCGTGAAGGCTGACAGATGCTTCACCACCATGACAAGAAGCTGTTCCACAAGCTACAGCTCATGAGCCCCTGAGTCAAGCCATATGGTCCTGAAAGCCAAGACTGCCTGTCTTTCCCAGTTTTTTTGGGAGGGAGGGATTGTTTCTGCTTTCCTGTGAATCAGTGGAAGTACTCTACTGGGTTTACAGGTTTACAGTTTGCATGAAATAAAACATTTGACCACTTCCATTCATAAATCCTCATTAGTTTGCTGAGCAGCTTCTACTTGTCTGAAGAAACAGCCCTATATGTATGCTTCCATGGGGTAAGATCACATCTTGTGGTTTTACTGCTATTCACTTTGATACAAAATGAAAGCATGTAACTAAGCACATATAAATATGGTTCTTACACTTTAAGAGTCTCTTCTCAACTAATAATCTATTCAGTATATTGATCAAGTTTGTATATAGAATCTGAAACAGCAGCTTTGAGGCGCAAGGCATACTTAGTCATCTAAGGGGAATAGCAATGGGTACACACTGTTAGAATTCAGAAGCGATCATTTAGGACAATACCTTACTGTACTTCAGCATCACAAAAATGAAGTCTCCCAGTTATTACTCCTTAAGCATGGGTATGTTCTCCAGTGCTTTGGCCAGCTGAGAGTTACATATTTCAAGAAGCAAGCATTTCAAAAAGCAAATTTTTTCTAATTTCTCTTGAAAAACTATTTAATTGCCAAAAATATTTCAGTAATATCTTTCCCTTTAAAAATCAAATAAAAAATTAAGGTACTTTCCAGGCTACTGGTGCATAGATGACCAAGCAATCATCAAAAAACAGATGAAGGCAAAAATTTTCTATCTTGCTTTTAACCAAGAAGTGAAGGGGAAGGCAAAAGACACCAGAGCAGGGCCGAGGGGTGCGTGTCTACACCTCGTCCTCTCTCATAGTTCTCAGAGCTCCTCACAGCTCGGCACTGAGGAGCCCTGAGGTCAGCCAGGATGGAGGGTACCAGCACCATGCAAAGCCAAGCCTTAAACTTTTTCGAGTTTCCCTCAGCTTCTTCTTGTTCCAAGATGGTTTTTCCACTAGTGTCTGTCCCCATTCTTTCGTTTAAAATACATACAGCTCGGCGATTGCAATCTCTGCAGAACTTGGAGAAATAATGGCAAGGACATCCTCCCACCCTCCCGACGGTACGAAGCGGTTCTCCACGGTGGGGCGAGGGGCACAATGCCGGGGGCTGCCCCTAACACGGACCCGACGAGGCGGCATGAACGGAGCCCCTGAGCACAACAGCCTCCGCACCGCTGCCTCCGGTTACAGGACCGCAGAATGACAGAGTAGTGGAGGTTGGAAGGGGGATCTGAAGACCATCTAGTCAAACCCCCATGGTTATTCCATGTTTTCGCACTCATCAAGCCGGTGCGACGCAGGCAACTGATTTATCGAGCTAGAGGCTTCGGAGATCTCCCCCGGCTCAGACGCCGCTCTGGCCGCTTGCTGCAACTTTTCCAGGGGCTGCGGGCGGTAATTCTTGTTTTCCCCCACCCCGCTTCCCCACGGATACCCCAACGGGCGCGGGTGAGGGCTCTGCCCCAGTCGCGCACCCCGCGCTCCCCCGCTTCAGCAGCCCACCGGTGCTCAGCGGACCCGCCGTGGGGGAAAGCCGCGGTCCATCCCTGCCCGCAGGTAGGTCCAGCCACTCCTCACCCCACCACTCGACCCCACTCACTTGTGCCTTCTTCATAAGGAACGGCAGCGCTGCAGTCCAGCCCAGCCGGCCGTGTGCAAACTCCCTTCAGCGGAACTGTAGCTCCAGCATAATGCAGCAGCCGATAGTCCACGCATTGGGGTTGCCCACGGCAAGCCCCGCGCAGCCTCCGCCTGTCCCGCTAACCCCCGCCTCGCGTCCTCTCGCCTCGACGTGAGCGCCTACAACCGACTGAAGCCACAGCCGGCCCCGGGCCACAGCTTTTATATCCCTGAGCTGCCTCCAGCAGCGGCGGCGGCAGCAGCCCAGGGAGGACACGCCTTTCCTCTCCCTCCCTGCCTCCCGCCCTCCTTCTCACCCTCCCTCCTTCTCACGAACCGGGAGCCCGGGTAGACCTCGCCAAGACGGGGAAACCCGAATAAACTTAGGGGAAGTTGGAAGCGGGAGCGAGGCGAGCCTGCTCCTTCCCGCTGCGGAAGGGAAACGCACCCGCCGTGGGGCCAGGCGGGAATGCGCAGAGGGGTTCCCTCGGTACTGACGCCTGGCATTGGAGAGTGATGGAGGG
This sequence comes from Rhinopomastus cyanomelas, assembly GCA_013400115.1. Taxonomy (NCBI): domain Eukaryota; kingdom Metazoa; phylum Chordata; class Aves; order Bucerotiformes; family Rhinopomastidae; genus Rhinopomastus; species Rhinopomastus cyanomelas. The sequence continues at coordinate 665,067 of VXBP01007107.1, read as the reverse complement.
CTTCTCTTCACACCAGCGCCCAAGAGAGGAGACCCCAGCCCACGAGGCGGGGGACTCCGACGTCCCCCGCTGTAGGCACTGGTAGCTTGCGGGGAAGTCCTCAGTCGCCGCAGCACCCGAGGTCAGTTCGGCTGCCGCCGCTGAGCCAAACCCTTGGGATGTGTTCCCCCTCGGGCTCCCTCCCGCCGAGACCCGCCACTCGGGGGATGTCCCTCGGAACGTCCCTCCCGCCGGGGCTGACGAGGCTCCGGTAGTGCCCGGTGTTTTGTACGCAGCTCTGAGCCGCGGCACAGCCGGCTGGCAGCTCCGAGTTCGCGATTTCTGTGTCGGCGCTGCCTTTCCATAATCGGCGAACTCAAGTCAGGCACCGTAATAAGCATTTCAGCTGGTGCTTGAACTCCTTTTACCTGATCCAGCCACGGAAAAGTAGTTGAGCAGTGCCTCCTAATGCTGATGTAAAGGTGATCCTGCCTGTCTTTTAATCGGCTACTACAATATGCATCCTGTGTAAATTAGTACTAGTGCTGGGTAGGGAAAAACGACACCTCGTTTTTAACGTGTGGAATCCTGCTGGCAAATCTGAGTCCTCCTTCTTGGAGAAGACATCTCTCAGGTTAACACAAAACTAAATTTTGAGTGTGCGTTAAATGGAAAGAAAAGTGGTTTATGGAACTAGCATTTCCTGAGACAGCAGTCTTCGGTGATGATTAAAAAGCCTCATAACACACACGAAAGAAAGAATAGTCTGCCCAAGTCAATGGTCATTTCCTAAGGGAGATTAGATAGGTGTGGAGTACACTGTATGACACTTAGTTAGAAAAGTCTGTCTAGTTTTAACCTAGAATTAGTAATTTTCAGAAGATTCATTTTCTGCCAGAGTAAAGATGAGCTGCTGAGGTACAGAAAGATTTTGAACCCATCCAAAACACAATTTCAGTGTCAGCACAGGGCAGATAAACATCTAATCTCTTTCTGCCTCTGCATCCAATCCAGAAAAATGGGCTGATAATTTTCTTTTACAGCATGACACCGCTGATGAATTCATGGTGGTTTTTCACATTTCTTATTACCTTACCTCAGAGTTCTTCTGTTACCCCCTGAGCTTTTTCAGACTGCTTGAAATGCATATTGTCATCATCTCTTCCTTTAAAAGGTTTTGATTCAAGCAATAGACATGCAGTGAAAGGGAGGAAGCCCATAACAACAACAACAACAAAAAATCAAGGACCACACTCACTCAAAGGCTGTTTTGTGTATCGCCTTGTGGTGATCAACTAAAGCTGCTTCCACAGTCTACACTCTTAGCAAATAGCCAGGAAATTAAAATGTTATGGCATATTTCCTCCTTAGAACAGATGACAGGTTTAGTCTCCTGGGGAAAAGCCATGAAAAGTGTGAAAGAGCAGCCTGTCGTAACAGTTACCTACCTTATGGAAAACACTTCTGATCTTTCTCCACTGTTAGTTACTACAAGAAAGCTTTAGTGAATGCCTTGTGTCCAGTTACCTTACCTTAGTTGTGCAGAGAGGATAAGACCCTTGAGCCTACTTAAGTTTCTTTAGAACCTTGGCATTGTCCACGTTTCCCCTCCATTTCTGGTATGAGTTCTTCAACCTGCACTTGTGTTTCACCAAGTGGAATAATGTCTGCTTCACCTCTTCCTTTATGCTGACAATTTGCAAGTGTATTGCTCTGACATTGACCTCAGTATGGTTTGGGAAGTCTTTTGTATGAAATTCAGAGTTCAATAGTTTAAACTCATTAATAACTTATGTCCATAACCCATAAGAAAGCCTGTTTAGTTGTGTCCATTTCCAATGTAGTACCAGCTTTTGATTTACCAGGCGAGAACTGGTTAGCCATGGACCGTTAGCACATTCAGTGGTAGGTTTCCAAAGCACAACTGCAAACCACATTCAGTCTTTTATGGCCTACCTCATTTGCATTTCTAAATGCTTGAGGGTGAACACAGGCTCCTGTCCTAATTCTGTGAAAACCTGTTTATTCACAGAGAAGCTGTGGAAAAAGTGTTGGTTGTCCCAGGTCTTCACAGGATTTTGTTCCACCCACTCAGCAGGTTTGTCCTTCACCAGGAATACCCTCCTGCATATATGGAAATAGCAACAATTGAAGCATAAATTAGGCCTTTGCAGTCTAGTGTGACTGGAGGAGTCTCACCATCTTCTGCAGATGAGAAATGGCTGTTAAGTGCTGTTTAATCTAGAATTTTATTGATTATCTGCTGTGCTTTCTAGAGCTCCAGCTGTGAGAATAACAACCCCACTGAGCATGTTGATGCCTTGGCTGCTGTGGCTGGAATAGCTGGATTTTCAGAATATGCAGAAACATATTTTTGACCCAACCAACATCTAAGCACCACTTGGTCACTCACTCACTCACACATTCAGTCCTCCCTGCCAATGGGATGGGGAAGAGAAAATATAATGAAAGGCATATGGGTCAAGATAAAGACAGGGAGGGATCGCTCCCCAGTTGTGGTCGTGGGAAAAACAGACTGTATTTGGGAGAAAAAAAAATAATTAATGTGCTACCAACCAAATCAGAGTAGGATAATGAGAAATAAAACCAAACCTTAAAACCACCATCCTCCCATCCCTCCTTTCTTCTCAGGCTTAACTTTACTCCCAATTTTCTCTACCTCCTCCCCCACAGTGGTGCACGGGCATGGGGAATGGGGGTTGTTACAGTCGGTTCGTCACATGTTGTCTCTGCTGCTCCTTCCTCCTCAGGGGGACTCCTCACTTTCTTCACCTGCTCCAGTGTGGGGTCCCTCTCATGGGAGGCAGTCCTCCACAAATTTCTCCATCTCAGTCCTTCTGCAGTTCTTCACAAACATCTTCAGTGCAGGTTCCACATGGGGTCACAAACCTTCTTCAGGATAGGATTTCACTCCATGGATCCACAGGTCCTGCCAGAAGCCTGCTCCAACATGTGCTTCCCATAGTGTCTTCCTCCATGAGCTACAAGTGGATATCTACTCCAAGGGCTGAAGCGAGAAAGTCTGCCTTCACCATGTGCTGTGCAGGTATTTCTCCTCCAGCACCTGGAGTATTTTCTTCCCTTTCTTCATTGACTTCAGTGTCTGCAGCATTGTTTATCTCACACTCCATTCCTCCCTGTTACAAGTTCCCCAGCAGTTTATTTTCTCTCTTAAATATATTACCCCAGAGGCACTACCACCACCACTGATTGGCTTGGCCCTGGCCAGAGGCAGGTCTGATTTGGAGCCTGGAAAGTTTCTAGCAACTTCTTAACTCTGTAGCTCCTCCTCCACTACCAAAAGCCCATCACAAAACCCCAATACACAGATCCAGTCTCAACCACTGAGACTGCCAGGTTAAAAGGTGCTCTGCACGACCTTGAAAAATTGAAATATTTCTCCTATGAAACCATGTAAGCTGTGAAGGCAAACACCAGTGTGTACATATTAAAAAGCTAGCCCACTGATCCCTCCTAACTTGTCAGAGACTCTACGCATGTGTAGGTCTTTGCTGACATGGAGTCTCAGGAAAGACCAGGTTTTGTGATCTGAGTGTTAGATCAGTTAACTTCTCTCCTCTTGGTCTTTTTTAAGGACATAAGGATATAGAATAATGGCTGCAAGCTTTCTTCACTTGCTTCAGACACATAGGAATGAAAAATAAGTGTTAAAATAGAGCTGTATTTTGCCAAGAAACTCAAAAGGTGCCCTCAAGCTTCTTCAGGTTTTATATACAGAAATACTTGATTGTAGAGGAACCACTTCTCTACAGAAATGAAAAACCTTGCAAACTTGCAAGATCTACAGAAAATTGTATGAATCACTTTGATGTTGAGGAAGTACATTGAGATAACTATGTCCTTAAGAGACCTTCCCTATCTTCAATACCACAAAGTGTACAAGGTGTTGTTCTGTAATTGAGAACTCATATATTCTAATCTTCTTGTACAACCACAACTAAGTATTAATACTTTAATACTGGATCAAAGTACATATTTTGAATTTCTAATTCATCCTTTTTATGCTTAACAGTTACCAAAGTGACTGTTGATTTCTTTTAAGCACCATACGTCCTTTGTGTTTATACAAATGACAAGAAGAACTTTCATGGTTATTCAGTATTACTAATCAGCAAGTATAGTGAATGACTCCATCAAGATTGGTTCCATGGGGACACCTACACCACCCTGGAGTCACTTTTATTTCACCAAGTGCCACAAGTGCACAGAATTCAAGTGGAATTCACATGGTCTGGCCTTGTCACTGGAGAAACCTCATCTCAAAATCTGCATTTGGTTTTGGGAACCTCAATACAGGAAGTTCAATGAGGTGCTGGACCATGTCCACAGAAGGGCAACAAGGCTAGAGAAGGACCTGGAGGGTAAGCCTTATGAGGAGAAATTTCTTCACAGGAGGAGTGATCAAGTAATGGAACAGGCTGCCCAGGGAAGGAATGGAATCACTATTCCTGGAGGTGTTCAAAAAACATTTAGATATGGCACTTGGAAACATGTTTTAATGGACATTGTGGCATTGGGTCAGTGGTTGGACTTGGTGGTCTTGGAGCTCTCTTCCAACCTTAATGATTCTATGATCCTATAATTCTATGATCTGGCCCTAAAGATCAGTTTGCAAAAAAAATTTGTCTGTAACTGTTTAATTCTCCATAATATATTGGAGCAGATGGGGATTTTAGGGTTAATGATGTTATTACATGCTAAAATCAGTAACTGGCCAGTTAATTTGTCAGATGGATTGGCAGACCAGCTTGTGGTAAATGCAATATTCTGGATGAACTTATATTTCCAAATTTAAAAAAATAAATAGAAATGCAGTTATTTATTGAAATGGCCCTATGAGTAGCTCAGCATCTTGTTACAATGCATCTTTAAAAACGTGCACTCTAGAAATCCTGCAGATACAAAACAAAAAGCAAGCAGTGCAGCATAAGAATGCAGCCAAGTGTTTTTAGACTACTGGAAATCTGTTCAAGGAGTGCCACCAAAGAAGATAAGTTATATCGTTGTGTGTGAGATTTGTTTGCTGAGAAGCAGGTAGAACAATCTACAGCATACTCAATTTTCACTGGAAGGAAAGTAAGCTTTGTTCATCTGACTGGCATCCTGGTCTGAAATACTGTCAAGATGTCTGATTTTTACTGAAAGCCTGAAACTTCTATTAGTGTCTTTGCTGGCTTACTCTGAAGTAAAATGACAGTTTTATTTCCATTAGGGTTAGGGTTAGGGTTACAGCAGGATAATTAGCATGCAGAAGATACTCTCTTTTTCTAAGAAAAGATTTTGGCAAGTAGGAAAAGCCCAAAATAGAAAATCGAGCTGATCCTTTTACACAGAATCACAGAACATTAGGGATTTGAAGGGACCTTGAAAGATCATCTAGTCCCATCCCCCCACCACAGTAGGATCACCTAGATCAAGTCACACAGGAACATATCCAGATGGGTTTTAAATGACTTCAGAGAAGGAGACTCCACAACCCCCATGGGCAGCCCGTTCCAGTGCTCTGTCACCCTCATCGTGAAGAAGTTCCTTCTCATATTTATCTGGAACCTCCTATGTTCCAGGTTACACCTATTGCCCCTTGTCCTATCACCAGATGACATTGAGAAGAACCTGGCTCCATCCTCCTGACACCCACCCCTCACATATTTACCAACATTAATGAGGTCATCCCTCAGTCTCCTTTTCTCCAAGCTAAAGAGACCCAGCTCCCTCAGCCTTTCCTCATCAGGGAGATTTTCCACTCCCTTCATCATGTTTGTGGCTCTGGTTTTCTTTCCTACTTAATAAAATCTTTAATAAAGTTGAATATTTTTTTTTATTCCAGTTTCTGGATGTGTGTTTGCTTTACCTTTTTTTTCCCCTTTCAGGGGGTGGTAGGACATTTCCGTCTGCGTGGTTGAGCAGATTATAATTCTGTGGGCTAACCAGGTGCTAAACCGTGACAACCAGACTCTTTCCAGCAGTTCCATGTCCTTCTTGAACTGAGGAGCCAGGAACAGGACACCATATTCCAGATGTGATCTCACCAGGACAGAGTAGAGGGGGAGGAGAATCTCTGTGGATCTACTAACCACTTCCCTTCTAATAATCCATCTCAGGATGCCATTAGCCTTCTTGGCCACAAGGGCACATTGCTGGCTCATAGTCATCCTGCTGTCCACCAGGACCCCCAGGCCCCTTTCTCCTACACTGCTCTCCAACAGGTCAGTCCTCAGCCTATACTGGTACGTGGGGTTGTTCTTGCCCAGATGCAAGAGTCTATACTTGCCCTTGTTGTAGTCCATTACATTTCTCCCTGTCCAGCTCTTCAGCCTGTCCAGGTCTTGCTGAATGGCAACAGAGTCTGCTGGGGTGTCAGCCACTTCTCCTACCTTTGTGTCATCAGCAAACTTGCTGACAGTGCACCCTAATCCCTCATCCAAGCCATTCAATGAATATATTGAATAGTACTGGTCCGAGCACCGACCCTTGGAGCACTCAACTGGATACAGGCCTCTAACTAGACTCTGTCCCATTGACCACCACTCTTTGGCTTCTATGCTGCAGTCAGCTCACTATCCACCTCACTACCCTACCGTCCGGACTGCACTGCCTCAGTTTGGCTTCAAGGATGCTGCGGGAGACTGTGTTAAATCATAGAATCATTATGGATTGGAAGGGACCTAAAAAGATCATCTAGTCCAATCCCCCGCTACACCAGGATCACACAGACCAAGTTGTACAGGAACATATGTAGGCAGGTTTCAAACATCTCCAGAGAAGGGTACTCCACAGCCCCCCTGGGCATCTTCTTCCAGTGCTCTGTCACCCTGACTGTGAAGAAGTTCCTTCTGATATTTATATGGAACCTCCCATGTTCCAGCTTGCAAATGCTTTACTCAAGTCAAGATAGACCACATCCACTGCTTCGCCATCATCTATCCACCTGGTTATGCCCTCACCAAAGGCTATCAGGTTGGTCAAGCACGAGTTTCCCTGTGGTGAAGCCATGCTGACTGTCCCTAATGACCCTCTTGTCCTTGATAATCCTAGAGACAGCGTCAAGAATAAATTGTTCCATCACCTTTCCTGGGATGGAGGTGAGGCTGGCCAGCCTATAGTTACTTGGGTCCTCCTTCTTACGCTTTCTGAAGATTGGAGTGACATTTGCTGTCCTCCAGTCCCTAGGCACCTCTCCTAATCCCCATGACTTAGTAAAGATGATAGAGAGTGGCTTAGCAATGACTTCCACCGTCTCCCTTATAACTCATGGGTGATTCCCATCAGGGCCCATGGATTTATGTACATCCAGTTTGCTCAACTGATGCCTGTCTCAGTCCTTATCAACCAGAGCAAACTCCTCTTTTGTCTCAAGTTCCTCTGGGGCCTCAGTGGTCTGGAGCTTGACATCAGGACAACCTCCAGAGGTATAGACAGACACAAAGAAAGTGTTCAGTATCTCTACTTTCTCTGTATCCTCTATCTCCAGGGCATCTGCCTCACTCAACAAGGGGACTACATTGCCTCTAATTTTACCTGCAGTGTATTTGAAGAAGCCCTTTTTGTTGCCCTTGACCTGTCTTGAAATGTTTAATACCAAGGAGGCCTTGGCTTTCCTAGTTGCATCCCGACAGACTCTGACTAGAGCCTTATAAGCATCCCAAGTGGCCATCCTCTTCTTCCATGACCTGTAGACTTTCTTCTTCCTCATGAGTTTGCCCAGCAGCTTCCTGTTTAACCACACAGGTCTTCTGTCTCCTTTCTTGGCTTCCTGTGTGTTGGAATGCTCTGATCTTGGGCTGTTAAAACTTGATCAGAGCCTGTAAAAATATAGTTGTAGCTACTTTTATTGTATAAGTAAATGTCCGTTACTTGATTACATGAAAACCTCTTTCTATGATGTTTTAGAGCATTCCAAAATGAGCATCTAAAATCTCACTTTCTTGAGGAAATTCTCCTCTAGAAAAAACTGGTACATGAAGAAGACGTCTTGACAAAAATGGATGGTGCTTGTAATCGGTGAACTTTGGCAATCTCCTTTTGGCTTCTGATGCCACTCCAGGTGTTAATAAATGTAAACAGAAATGTGAGGCTCCTTGAAACTCTTGTAAAGTTTTGCAGCCATTAAGGTTCCAAGATCAGAGGGCAACAGTGATTCAGTGATTCTCTTTTTTTGTGTGTGTGTCTTTTTTTAATGCCTGTGCTAAGAGATGTCTGACGCATCTGGAATTCCACTCAGAAATACTACCTCTACTTCTGAAGAATTACATGTGGAGTCTTGACAGTTATTCAGTTGTCCAGATCAGGGAGACCTGCTGGAATGCACTGTGATTACTCTGATGGCATACCACTGTTTCCTTCTATGGTGAGGGAGGTTGCAGGCATGAATGGTGCCCATCCAACTGTTCTTGGCATTCAGTCAGAAAGAGACCAGAGTATATATAAAGATGGACAAACGGTCTGTTTTCCAAGCCTCAAGTTTGCACGTAGCCATAGTACATAATGCTGTGGTAGTAGCTAGTTGTTATGTTCTAACAGTGTTCTTCATGACTCAGTTTACTAGAGGCCATGCAATTCTTTTGTCTTGTGTCTGAAATGATGGAACAACCATCCCTTGGGGACAATTTACTCTTATCTGCAAAGATTTCTGTACGGTGTTTTGTCAGAGAATTGGAGAGAGGTGCTCAGCCCTCTTCAGCAAATGCAGTGAGTAGTCATAAATCTGAATATGGATAAAAAAGAGGAATCATTTAGCCAACAGATTACTTATTTCCAACAGATAATTATTTCAAGATAGTAGTTTAAATGAGTTGTAGGGCTGAAATTCCATCCCTATATTTATACTAGGGGATGTGTATATATATATATATATGCACACACACTAGGGGATGTCTCTATACACACACACACACACACACTATATTTATAAATTTATATACTATAGAATATCTATCTGGACTTGTGCAAAGTGTTCAACACTGTCCTGTACAACATCCTGATCTCTAAATTGGAAAGACATGGATTCAACAGCATATAAGGAATTGATTGGATGATCAAACTCAAAGTATTGTGGTTAATGACTAATGTCCAAGTGATGAGCGACCAGTGATGAGTGGTGCTTTTTAGGGATTGGTAGTGGGATTGATATTGTTTAACTTATTTATCAGTGACAGTGGAGTTGAGCACATCCTCAGTAAGTCTGCAGATGATGCCAAGATATCAACATACTAGAGGGAAGAAATGGCATCCAGAGTGACCGTGACATGTTTGAGAGGTGGGCCTATGCTGACTTCATGAAATATGACAAGGTCAAGTTAAAGATCCTACAACTGACTCACAGCAATATCAAGCACGAATACAGACTGGGTGGTGTACGGATTGAGATCAGCCCTGCAGAGAAGTACTTGGTATTGCTGGCCAATGAAAAGCTGGACATCAGTCAACAATGTGTGTGTGCAGTCCAGAGACCAACCATATCCCAGGCTGCATCAAAAGCATAGCCAGCAGATTGAGAGACCTTTTTTGCCCCTCTACTCTGCTCTTGTGAGATACTGCCTGGATTACTGCATCCAGTTCTGCAGCCCCCAACTCAAGAAGGACATGAAACTGTTAAGAGCAGGTACACAGGAGGGCCACAGAGATGATCAGGATGCTCGAGTACCTCTCCTGTGAGCATAGGCTGAGAGTGTTTTGGTTGTTCAGCCTAGAGAAGAGAAAGCTCCAGAGAGACTTCATTGTGGCTTTTCAGTATCGAAAGATGGCTAGAAGAAAGCTGGGGAGGGACTTTAAGCAAGGGGTTTGCAACTAGCTATTTATTACAGGGAAAAAAACTCCACTGCTTATTACGTCTAAAATTCAGCTGTTTGCCTGTTGTGAGATCAGTCTGTGCAGCCCAATGCATTAACTGCATTCATACAAGCTCAAAAAACTCCCATGTTATTTCGCTTGTACAATTCTGTTTCCAAAGAAAACAATAGTTTATAATTTTTACGATACTTAAGTAGCTCCGTACTATTTTCATAATCTGATTTCAGCCATTTAGAAGTGGTGAGTATATAAGAAAAGAATCTCAGTTCCCAGATTTGTTGCCTACATCTCTCAATTTCTATTAGTCTGTGTCATCCAATTCACAGTAATTACATCCCCAGGGAGTTTCATGATAAAATGGGTTCATTTGAAAACAAAACACTGTGTAAGGAGGATTAGATATAAAAAAAAATCATTGTTTACAGGGAAAACTGAGTCTATTCTCATTCAATGAAAAAAAAGTCTTTTTGGTTTTTTTGACAGTGCATTTAGGCTGAAGAAAGGGAGCAGTACAGTGCAGGGTAGAGTGACTTCTGAGCCATATTGTGTCATTATTTTTCTCTTTGTTTGATGAAGTCTGGTTGCATTAGGAGTGTAGGAAAGACTAAACATAGGTAGGAGTAAAATGTCTTCTTATGCTGAACTCTCTGCCGTCAAATTCTTTTGAAGCTTTATCCAGATAAAATGGGTTAAGTTTTTTGCCACAGTTCTTTTATGGGAATGTTGTTTTAGATTTTGACTCACTTCATGGTTGAAAATCTTCTTTTAATTTGAAGCCAAATATATTCATTGTTAATTTCTACATGTTTGTTCTTGGGCCAAAGTTATCCTTTACCATAAATAGCTCTTTCCTTTCCTTGCTGCTTTTTGATCCTCCTGCCTAACCTACTGGCAGTAGTTACCCTAATAAAAGAAACACAGAAGGAGCATGGGCTCAAGTACTGGCATGCAACGGTCTCTGGAGTTCAGTTTTTAGCACTAGATTTGGCACATTTTTGGTCCAGCCAACTGGAGTTCTCCAGGCCTGAGCCGTCAGAGGAAGAGAACAAGCCAGGACTGGTTCCCAGCAGGCAGTTCACCCCTGTTCCGGGGTAGGGATGCCTTTGCTGTGTGGACGCAAACCATCCTCTGCCACTCTCCCTGGGGCCAGAGAATGGGTCAAGGCTTAAAGCTGCTGTTTAGATTGCATCTTTTAATGCACACACTAAAAATAGTTTTTGCAAATTCTGTTGGGAAAAAAAAGTTTGGTAAAACAGGTGTTCAGGAAATGCCCAACTGCAGCACCTGTGGAGTAAAAGTAAACCTTAATTCTGGAATTTTCTCTGTTTTGAGGTTTGGAAATACCATCAAAGCATTCTATTAACATGAAAAAAAGGAGAATGCAGAAATGACCCCATGCTGAAGTTTTCATTCCTTTGCTAGAAGGTGCTCTTGCTGTTGCAGCTTACAGAGGGAGTGAGATCTCACAGTGCCAACAAGAGGTCATAGTGCACTGAAAATCTGTCTGCTCTTGTTATCCCAATGTGTTGCTGCAGGAAAACACTCACCTACAGCATTTAAGCTGCTGAAGAAGGGAGGGCGGGGAGACCAGGCAGTGAATCCAAACCTTTTTCAGTAGACCGTGGATTTTCTATAGATATCCTTTTAAAGAGAGAAGAAGGATAATAAAAGGACTTGCTGTGACCAGTGTTTTCAGTGCAGGTATAGAGAGAGGCTCTGTTCAGAACTGGAGTCTCAGTTAGAACTATGAGAAATACAGTAAATGTGTTTATGCATAGGCAGGGACACCTTCACTAGATCAAGTTACTCAGGGCCCCAGCCAACCTGGCTTTGAACTCTTCCAGAGATGGGGCAGCCACAACTTCCTTGGGCAGCCTGTTTCAGCATCTCACTATGCTCACAGGAAAGATTTTGTTTCCTAATATCCAACCTAAGTCTCCCCTCTTCAAGTCTGTAACCATTTCCCCTTGTCCTCTCGTTGTGCACCCATGTAAAAAGTTCTACCCCAGCTTTCTTGTAGACCCTCTTTAGGTATTGGAAATCTGCTATAAGGTCACCTTGGAGCCTCCTCCATGTATTTGTTTACTTGCATTGGAAAAGACAGTTAAACTATTTTGCTTTTATTTTTAGCATCATTAAGATGGCAGTACATGAAATCCCTGAGCTCTGACAGGATAGATAATTGAGAAATATGAAGAAAAGATTTCCCCTTACCTTGCAGTTTTGTAAATAATACAAAATGAAGAACTGTGACATATACAGGAGCCTGAGTTGTTCCTCAAACTGATTTCTTGTGAGGTTAACCACTATGCTGCAGTTCTACTGGTTAAAAAGTGCCACCTATATGGTGAGAAGGTGGTGCCTTTTCCTGTTCTTTATTCTCAAGGTTTTGCAAACAGTAATAATTTTTATTTAATATATTTAATTTATGGTATCATGTTTATAACAAGAAAATGTAATTCAGTTCACTTTCATTTAAAAAGTTAATGAATTCAAAATATTTTTTTAGATTGGATCTTATGAAGAAGTTCTTTTCTGAGAGAGTGGCTGGGCACTGGAAAAGGCTGCCATGGAGATGGTAGAGTCACCATCCTTAGAGCGTTTAAAAAACGAGTAGCTGGAGCACTTGAGGCCGTAGTGTAGGGGTTATGGAGGTGTTGGGCTGAGGGCTGGACTTGATGATCCTGGAAGTCCTTCCCAGCCATGATGATTCTATGACCCTCAAGTGTTTCAGAAGGATGACTTGCCATATTCTCTCCCTTTGTTCTAGACTTAGTGAAAGTTTATTTCAGAAAGAGTAAGAAAAATGAGAGAGACACGAAGTGTAATGTAGATATTTTTGTTATTCACTTAATTTTAGTTCTATTTAAATTTTCTGAAGTTATTCCTCAGTAATTTTATTGCTGTCAGTTTCACAAGATAACTATACATCTTAAAAAACACAAGTACATATTTATTTTAAGCAGACTGAGTTTTATTATAATTTAGTTATCTTGTGTTTTCAGCTATTGTAGAATTTACAAAAGAGCATTTAATATATTTTTGGCGCTTCATTATTTGTCACATATTTAAAACTTACATGCTTATCTTTTCTCCAGACTAATCATTTAACCTTTTTTGTAGCCCTTTGTAGGAAAACAATGCCATGAGTCTGATAAATTCCATTCTCTATCTTTTATTATGGCTTGTTCTGTTAAAAACAGGCTGAAAGAAGTCATGTTTATTCTGATGGACAGGAGCTGAGCTTATGTAGTGAAGCAGGCAGCATACATCAGGCTGGTCCTGGAAATAATATGGTTAAATCTGACAGGAGACAGTGGCTAAAAATTGACATCAACAAGTTCTGTTGCCCATAATGGCAAGCTTTTGCCAGGAGCTTCGGCTATCTGTGCTGTGATGGCTTTTCCTCCTCCTCTCTTAAGCTGAGCCTTCCCCCTTCCATGTACGTCTGTTTGTCTGTGTAGGAGAAGAGTATCCTTGCCAGCTTCTTGCCTTCTGTCCTTGGCCCCGACATTTGTTGCTGTTCCTTTGGCAGTGCATGATCCTGGAGCTTTACAGCTTTGTGCTGCAGATAAATGGGCAGCTTCGAGGTGCCTGCTTCACCTTTAACACATTTACTTTCTCAACACATTAATTTTCTTTGTGAAATAAAATATGAAATCCAATTCTAAAAGGCAGAAGGCACAAATGTGGAAACCAGTGTGCTTCTCTTTAGTGTTTGAAATAACACTTTGTTAGTGAAAACAAACTTTGTAAATGAAATCAAGCCAGATCAGCTGTGCTTTTTAGTATTTCAGAGACCTTGGTCTATGGAAAAGGTAGATGTGGTGGCTGGTCCACCATACACCCTGGAGCAACAGCGAAGTGCTGAGGCATAAGGCCTTCCTAAGTTCTAGTCTTTAATAATGGATAAAGTGTTCTGTTAACCCTGACTTAAGAAAAGGTCATTAATTTTGAACCATGGTAGAGAAGGCTTACTTTGGAGAATCAAAAAGTCTGCTTCATAGAGGATAAGACGTCCTTAGTTCGCTTGGTCTGGTAGGCCAAAGGGTAAATCACACTTTTCTGTGGAGATCAAGAAAATGGAGTAAAGCAGGAGGAGGATGGTATTGACACAAGAGTGTGTAGATACAGAAGGGCAAATAGCCAGCTTAATCTGGACACAAGCAAACTGCTCAGGACTGATATTTTGGATCAGCCTTCCAAAAGGAGTATGGGGAAGAAATCATACCTGTATGGAGATCAGTCAGTGAATGAAGAGGATGGATGATACCTTGCTCCTGCTAGAGAAAAAAGAAGGTTGCAAGAGCTGGAGGCCAAGGCCATCTCTTACTGTTCTGTCAGAAGGGCAATAGTAATCTCAACTGAATGTAGATGAACATTAGAGCCTGAAATTCTTTAGTCTCTGGTTTTCCTACAAAATTAATATCTAAGTATGCCCTGTAAACAGATATATGTTGCCTCTCTGCAACAATGGGAAACACTTCCTTCTCAAGAATTGTCACCAATGTCCTTTATAATCTGCTTGTTTGATCTCTCACCAGTAGAGCCACCTGATGTGATTTTTATGTGGGAAGTGTGAACGATACAAAGGAGATAAGGACTAAAGGAGCCTCCTCTAGCTTGCACAAGGTAATGGCAAATCTTTACTTTCAGTAGGTGCTGTAAATTCTTTGTAAGTCATGTTACCATGCTGTGAATCAGGAAAAAGACTTCTTCACATAGTAAATGGATTGTTTTAAGTTGGAAAGAGTCAGGAACACCTGAGAATGTCTTAAGTAGAAGTCAGTAATGCTGACAAGAAGTGACTTTTCCAAAGTCTATTTTTAATAGAGAGTCTGATCTTTTGCTAGTGCTGTGACATAAGGTAGATCCTCAGTAGTCTGGAACCCTTCTCTCTGTGCTTTCCTTTTGTCTAGGAGAGATATGATTGTGTCAGGCTATGGATGTTCCATCTGTGTTCGGATCTCCTTAAGCAGGCTTGCCTTTTTCAATGTCCTGAGAGGGTGGAAGGGTAGGAGAAACAGAAGAAATAAGAATAGTATTGGAAACTGCTCTTATCTGTGAGGTGGTGGGGAACAACTATTGGACAGATTTAGGAATGGGTCTCACCTATATTCATTTTACACAATCTGCACTAACTCCTGGCTGAAGCACGGGATTTAAAAGGACTTCACTCAGTTTTAAGAAATCTGCTTTCACAATTGCCAGTTTTCCTGGGCTATGTGAAAAAAGGCTGCAAAACTAAATGGTTAAATGCAAAATATATTAATCCTAGTCAAAATTCCTTTAGCCAACTGAAGGTTTCAAGTGGTTTAGGCTCTGTATTGGACTTTCTTGTATGGTAAACTAATCAAAAATCCCTTCATTAAAGTACCCTTATTAAAGTAATTTAAAAGTAAAAGTTCTAATGTTGTCTAGTCTATTCAGTGTGTATATGATGGTGTATTTATTCCTTACTGCTATTTCTGTGGATGCCACAATAATAAATTAGGTCTTTGGCCAGCTATTCCAACAATTTCATTTTACTCAGTGGAAATATTCTTGATTTATGTATATAGTCACATGATCAGAACATGACCTTCTGTTTAGTTTTTTGTTATAGTCTGTGTACAATAACAATATAATGAACTTGTGCCATTTCAATGGCTCTGCTGACATTAACAAATGGTCCTGGAACACAGCAAAGATTCCTCAGCAAGATAAGATACTATAAATTTAGCTACTAGAGCACTGCAAGTGATGATGCTGAGGTTTGATTTTTAAACAGAATAGCTGTGTTAATCCGATCTCCACTGAATGCACAAAGGAAGAATTCATGGTAATTAGGAAGAGACAAATGGCAGCATTCACTTCTGGAATTCTGGGCTCACATAAGCATCCAGTAACCACTTTAGGTCTTTAGGTTTCTTACTTGGCAGAAAAGGAATTATATACAAGGGGAGCTTCAGTACTGGAAGAAGGCTCCACTCTGTCTCCAGACATACAGAACATCTACAGGATGAGTGGAAACAGGTTTATAATAATTATACAGGGAGTTGGAAACAGCTTAGTTGCCTAATATGTTCTATTTTCATTTTACATTTTTCTTGTATCTGTGTTAAATGTTCTAATATCTCCTGTAGAGCTGCAACAAATCAACAACTTAGCCTAGAAAAACAAGTTTTCCTCCGACGAAACCCTCTTTCAGTTTTTCAAAACTAGAAACTGCCAAAAAAAAAAAAAAAAGTTTCATTTTTGGGTGTTATATTCCCCAGGAAAACTTTAGCAATGTGCTAGAATTCCAGCTGAACATGAATAACCTGAGAATTAATCTGTTCTGCTCTGTGGAGGTACATGCACAATTGTAAACACCCTAAAGCTTTTAGAGCCGTGACAGTGTAAGTGGAAGATGAAGGAGAGAGATGGGTCTCTTGCCTGTGCTTTTCAGACTCAGCAAAGCCCAAGCTTATAATGATGGAAAAGAAAAGCAAACAGGATGGACTTGGCTTTCTGGAATGGTGGTGCAGGTGACAGTGGAATAGAAAAGCTGGTCTTAGCTGCTAGCTATTCAAACGAGACTGGCGGCTCAAGCTCAGATCTGCTTGTATGCTGAACAGTTCAGTTTAAGGGGTTTCCCAGGACATGAGACTTAATTTAAAAGTTGGAAAATTCTTTATCCTCTTCTTTTTTTAAAAAAGAAACCAAAATTATGCATCTTTGATTAATTAATTGTACTTAATGTTTAGTTATATGTCCCTCTACTGTTTCTTCTCTTATTTAATGTGTGGCACGGTTGCATAAACTGATAATGTCCTAACTATCCAATGCACAACTAAACATTAAATTGGCTTTTCCTCAAATTGTTATTTCTTGCTTTTTCATCTTAAAAATATTTATTGAAATCAGGATAACATTATTTTTAATATTTCATGGGCTGGGGGTACATGCCAGAACAGCTGTAATTTCTGCACATGCATGGCTTAATAAGATAACTCAAGCTTTGTAATTCTGGAGGTTTCTTGCATAGTGATGCTTTATATTATTTGTGTTTCTTGAAGGAGCAAGGATAATAAAAATACTTCATCCAGAATACAGTTTCCCTCCTTGTGTCTATATTTATAATATTTAATCCGGTCCCTAAGTATGTATCACTGACTACAAACAAAGATGTTAAAGTATGTTAATTATCACACAGATTTATTAGTGTTTTTGAACAGAGTAAAAACAGAGGAGAAGGGGGAAATAGTTGCCTTGGAATAGTAATCCTCAGGAAGCAAAGCTGAAACCCATCAGCTTACACATTTTGAAAGAAGCAGCATTTTTACCACATGGGGTGTCAAAGAGCAGAATATGACAACATAAAGGTACCAAGAGGAATTAATTGCCTTTTCTGTCAAATGCAGTTTGAAATACCTCCTGAGTATGGAAAGAAAGATCCAGAAAAAGATCATTAAACTGATGCATTCTAAGTATTGCTTGTATGTTGATATTCATATCTTTATTTTTGAATCCTACACTTTGGTTTTGGTGTAGAAATTATTTGTATTTCTTAAATGCAAAATAATAAAGCCTGATATTTTAAAGAATTCTAATGAGGACTTATATTCAGGTGGCCTAAATTCCAGTACCCAGACTGATGCTTATCTCAGACTGCTTATCTAGTAGGAAAGACTCATTGTATATGGGGTACAGACTGGCTTAATGTTTGGCCTGTCTTGCTATTCAATTTGGAATTAGAAACATCCGAGACAGCCAGGAGTGGAGTATGGCTCTTTGTCCCTGTACTTCTCAAATTTTACTAGTTGAGAGTGATTCTTATGCAACTATTCTGTTACTAGTCATCTTATGTTAAGAGTAATGACTTGAGCATATATTGTGTTAGATCCCTGAACTGTGATTATGTCAGTTCTACTATAGAAGTAAGTTAAAAATTAACTACAATGTGTTATTTACATACACTGAAATGGAAAGAAAAGTGAAAGAAAACATATTTCTTTTGACTCAAATCTATAAGACCAGATTGTCTGAGAAGAAATATCACAGCTTTTCAGAAGTTCACTCATAAAAATAATTACCCAAACATACCAGTTCTCCATATTTAGGAAATAAAGTGTCACATGGATATAGTCTTTAAACTGCAATGATTACAGTACACCGGTAGAGAAGAAAAGGCGTATTCAGAAATTATTCTAAATCTACAAATGTGTTCTTGTGAATTATTGTGCAATGATGAAAAATGATAAAACTACTAAAAGTGGTAACATTATTCAAAATTAGAAAACAACTTTAATAGCAAAAATTTATAATAAACTGCTATTCATTTTGTTCATAGGGTTTTTCAAGTCACTTTATTTATGAGGAATTTTAAACTGAGTAGTACACACTAAAATTACTTAAATGGATATTCAGCTAAGAACTAAAAACAGGCCTAAGCACTTTATGTTCCAAATAAAAATTTACTTCCTTGTGTTCCATGGAAGCAGGATTAGGCTGAAAATGTTGATTTATCAGGTATAGAGTTTCTTTGTTTGGACTTCGGAACAGGTCTTAAGCAGCTTCCAGATCTACACTAGCTGCAGTTCTGGTATGAGCTCTGGAATACTACTCTGCTCTTTTTCATCATCACGGCAAGTATGAGCAAAAAGGCCTTCAGACCTGATTTACAACTCTTTGCTAAAAACTGATAAACCTCCTCTTTAATGCTCCAGAAGAAACATGTTGTACATTTTACAATGAAAAGTGTATAATTATAGAGTCCTATTCTAAGCTCAGCTTTAGGTTACTTGGGAACTCTATAACTGCTGACTTGCTGCTTCTGTCCAAGGGACACCAACAGGGCTTCTAGAATATTTTGAGTGACCTATTGTGTCAGAGGCATGCGTGATTCTTTCTTAATGACTCTTAAGTGGAATTAATGGAATGGCATCCTCAAAGCGTGATGCTTTGTGGCTCAATAGAGAGCTCCAGCTTTCTGTTGCAAACCTAAAGAAACAGTATACCTTTCGTCACAAGAACGAGACTTTAACTGCCTATTTTCATTGGCTTGATTTATATTTCTTATGAGTTCATTCCCTCTGGCAGAGATTCAAGCAGGAAAATCTGCATCTCCTCTTTCAGGATATATTTCTTAAAAAACACTGTAACCTTTTTGTCCTGGAATTTTACAAAAGAGCAACCAGAACCTCAGCCAGTGTAAATGGGCCTCCTGTATCGACTGTGATAGAGTTCTGCTAGTGAACATTCATTGATTATGGATTTTACCTTTCAGAAATGCAGAGGACTTTTTCAGGGACCAAAAAAGCCGTGCTTGACCTTTAGAATTACTTGCACACATGGGAGAAGAGAAATGCCTGTGTTTGTTCTTAATCCCTTACTGCTTTAAAATTTAAACAAGTGCTTTAAAAATAGTTTGGGCCAGTGTTAAGCACTTTGATGGGACTAACAACATTCTCACTTTTTTCTTTTTGTTTTTCTTCAGAGTCTTCTCCAGTGTCATTGTAGCCAAAGCTAGATGTGTCAGTGCTAAGCTGACTTTGCACTGGAGAATAGAAGTGGTAGACTGAGAAAGACATACCGGTGTTTGTCTTACTACTGTCTAAATTAGATGGGGAGTGAAAAAAACATGAAGACCTGGAAAAATATTCAGAGATCAATTGTAAATGTATCTAAGCATTGTACTTAACCTGAGAAACAAAACTGATCTATGACCATGCTGTTTTTCCTTTACATAGCTTTCATTCTGACATGTCTTCCACTTAGAATCATTTTATCACAGAGCTGGCCTTTAGCACCTGACTGACTTCCTTGGCCGTGGCAATGATATGTGTCTAACAATTTTTATTGCCCATTAGCACAAATTGAGCTGCCTGACCTGGAGATCTGGGGCTTTCGCTTCATTACCTTATACAGCATTTAAATTGTCCTCCTGGTTTCCAAGTCAACCCTGCTTGGCCAGGGTCAGATATACCCCAGATTAATTCTGCAAGGTGACTTCTGCAGTCTGAGAAGCACAGAATTGTATCGTGCAGTAAGGTAAGGACAACAGGCAACACTTGTCCAGCTGTTTTAGGGCGAGGTGCCTGGAGCTAACAGGAGAAAAAGTACCATTGCTTGCTTTAGGCTTAGGCAGGATGAAGTGAATGTTCTTGTTCCAGTAAAAAGCATCCGTAGCCCTGCCGCTTGCAAAGATGATCCTGAGCTTGTCTGGTCACTCACTTCTACCCTGTCGCCTCTGTGCTGGAGGGGAGGCTGTGCAGAGTCTCCAGCTAACAGGATCTAAGCAGTGGGTGGAGAAACATGAGTCCTGGCAGGGTAGGTGATTTCTGGCCATGAGACTACCCCGCCTCTCCTCTGCTGCAGATGACTACATTGCAGTCATACCAGACTTTTCAGAAGGGTTTTGTCTCCACTCTCTGGAACAGTGGTGGCCATGGAGTATGTTAATTAGTCATATGAAGGCAAATTTTGCTGCTCTGAAGATATAGAATTTGGATTGACTTACAAACCAAAGTCTTAAGCAAGGTTTTTAAGAAAGAGATTTTCTTATGTAGTCAGATTAGAAAACCATTGACACTCTATTGAATGTAGGCTTCATGGAATCATAGAATCACTTAAAGGAAAAGACCTTTAAGATCATCAAATCTAACCATTAACAGAGCAATGCCAAGTCAATGCACAAACAACAGACTTTGTAAGTTGAAACTAGACATTCCCCACAACAAGATAAATTTAAAAGAAAACATGATCTTTGCAGGAAAGGTCTTGTAAGACAGTGTGTTGCTATCATCACAGTTGCACAAAGAGAACTCAAAGTCAGAAGTCTCTTTGCTGAGAGAAAGGGTTATCTCAGCAAACAAAGAAGCATGTGTGCCTCTATGTGTGATTCAGTGCGATAGTTTACTCTTGGAACTAAGTCTTGGTTGTCCCCACTTAATGAACATTAACTTGGTTTTTAGAGGAGCCTTTGTGCATGTGTACTGTTTTCCATTTGTGTGACTTAAACCAGAAGCATTTCTCCATGAACTTACAGGCATGCTCTAACCTCTAGTGGCATCCAAATCACTGACCAGTGCTTAAAGCAGCTATGAATTAAGTAAATGTACAGTTCCAGGCATCAGACCAGATCTGATAATGTGGAAGTAGGGGTATTGGCAGTTTCAGTCTGCCAATCTGCTTTTGTTTGCTGAATTACATGTTAATGTAGATGTAGTTTTAACTGCCTGAAGAGAGATTTATGGGCTCTTAAGTCTTGCCATGGAACTAGCCCAGAGCTAGAAGGAGGAAAGTCTATGGTAGATGATGTCTATGGGAACACCTAGAGGCTTGTAATTTACAGAGTTGCTTGGTGGGAATGTGTGCTTCATGCCATCATTTCCTGGGAAGCAAAAGGCACTCCACAAAACATGCATTTTTAGATGCTTTTTCTTCATTGCATACTCGGAGGTCTGACTTTGATCAGCTCTTGAACTTGCCAATAGTTCAAAAGCTTGACGATATAGACCTTATGTATCTTTTGGGTCTTGTTTATTGTTTGAGCTCAAAATGATGAAAGTGAAGAAATCCATGTCATAGAATATAAAAGACAATAACATACAATGAAGTGCTTTTATTGACTGGTCAATCAAGTTCTGCTTCTTGATTCCTGGATAGCTCTCAAGCTTCACTCCTCAAAACTTATATAAATTATAAAATTTTTTCTATCCTTTTCTAGAAAGTAACGTATATTTAATGTTATACAAAAATATTATACAAATGTATTAAATATATGGAGAAGAAATAGAATTTTTTGCTTGCTTGCGTATTTTTCGTATAACATTTTACAAAATTCTGATTGCATAACACATTTAAGAAAAAAAAAAAAAGAAAAACCCAGATGGTGAAAGAATAAACTTACTCTTAATGTTTTAACTTACTTTTTTTTCCTTGATTGTTTTGATTTTCTGTTGTATCCAGTAAATGAATTACAGATGTTTTCACTGTCTTCCCACTTATTTCTCATACTACGCTGTGTATTTGATTGGGCAATGTTTGTGGCATTTGAAAGTGTTTCTGCTTTTGTATTTATTTTACATAATTTATGTAATTATTTGAATACATTTCATATTACACATTGCATAGTGTATATTTTATGTTATGGGTGGTGTATATTATTTGTGATAAACTATGCGTTTGATACGCATTTTATATATCAGTTTTTGTATAGTTCTCATCATTGTAGTCTATAGATAGATGAGAAGAAAATCACTTACTGTTATGTCATGTACAGAACCACAGAATCATAGAATTATTGAGGATGGAAAAGACCTCTGAGATCATCAAGTCCAGTCAATGACCTAACATCACCACATATACTAAGTGGCACATCCAGCCTTTTCTTAAACACCTCTAGGGATGGGGACTCTACCACCTCACTGGGCAGTCCATTCCAGTGTCTGACCACCCTTTCTGACGTGAAAAAAAAATTTCAACCAGTAACATGACTGGTGCAGCAAATTGTGTTGCCTCTAAATGTATCTTTTTGGTAACAACTTCACAGTCATTTGAAAACCAGAGAATCTGAATGTTTTTGCAATCTATTTCAGTGAAAAACTCACACCATATCTCTAGACCAGTCAATCACTTGGAGGAAAAATACATTACTCTTGCATATTCTTCACATTGTTGGACTTAGCAGTCTTCATTTTTGGTGAAACGAACATGAGACCTAATTCACTGGAAGCAAGAGAGACATATTCCAACGTATTATTTCTTTCTGTATTTGAACCGTATCTGTGTGAGTTTATCCAAAGCAATGTAATTTTTGAGATGATGAAGAAGCAAGGGACAATGGGTGTAAGCTGGAACATAGGAGGTCCCACACAAATACAAGAAGGAACTTCTTCCCAGTGAAGGTGACAGAGCATTGGAATGGGCTGCCCAGGGGGGTTGTGGAGTCTCCTTCTCTGAAGATGTTTAAAACCTCCCTGGACATGTTCCTGTGTGACTTGGTGTAGGTGGTCCTGCTGTGGCGGAGAGATTGGACTACATGATCTTTTGAGGCCCCTTCCAATCCTTGGTGATTCTGTGATTTTCTGGCAATATTGGCCATTATTTGACCAGTCAGTGCAAGCATGAACTGCAACATAAACTCTGTACAGATAAGGCTTTGGTTTTTAGGTCATTGTGAATAATTTCCTTTCCTTTTGAAGGGAAGCACTCTTTGATGTTGGTGACATGCATAAATTAGTAGGAGTGGTACCAGTATTTCCCAGAAATGGATATGTAGTCATGAGGGCTATATTAAGAAGGCAAGTGAAACTGCTGGAGTCTTACTTGTTCAACATTTTCATTTTCAATAGAGTTCTCAGTGTTAAGGCAATTCCTTTAACTTTAAAATTATCACTTGACTAAGAAAAAGACTTAAGAGAAATTACTTCATAGAAAAATAACTACATAGTATAACTTTTATATACTAACTAGAATGGCTTAATACTTTAACGTTCTTTTATAAAGGATTGTTTTTTACATAAACTCAGATTTAATAGATTTTGTACAGACCTGGTCTTTCAAACAAAAATGCATTTAAACAAGGTAATTAGTCATAATTAGCATAAAGAAAAAAGAGAAATAACTACCAACCTGGGATGTAAAGGTTGACCTAATTTTTTGACAAAGCACTGATTCTTGCATTTTTAAATGTCATTAAAGAGCGTAGAAAGGGCAAGCAGTAAGAGTGCTCTGTTTGCCTGATGCTGAAAGAAACAGAAACATTTATTTTCCTAAACAAGCATTTGCAGTGCTGCACTTTACAGTACTGCATACTTTCCATTTAAGTGAGATCTGTAAGGCAGATGAGTGATTTTACAGAATATGTTAAAATTGTGAACATTTAAGGATTTTGATAGCTAGCTTCTTGCATGTGAAGAAGGTATTAAAGATTTTTGGAAAACATTAAACTTCCATATAACAAGTGTGAATGAAAGACTTGTACATCCCATGAGCTGAACTGACTCATATTCACAGATATGACTATTAGTGTAAAAAAATAGTCCCATAATTAACAGCACTGCAGATACATACAAAGACTGCTGAATTTTGACTAAGCCATTCTTGTATTATTGTGCTGAAATAACTCTGGATGCATTACTGCTGCATAATTCTGCTGTGTGCCCTTCCTGTTGAAGCCACATGTGTGTACAGAGAAGTCTACCTTCTGCTGTAACGTGACAGTACATAAGTTCTTCAAGATGTGAGCATAAATCACATCATCATCCTTACCACAGAACAACCAAGCTATGCTGTTGTCATTCCTGGGGTCTTCAGCCAGAAGAGGCCCAAAGGCTTTTCATTCAGTGCAATAATTTCTGTGATATACACATCTTTCTAGGCACTCACCAACCCCTACTTTGAGCAGACAACTATTAGAGATGACCCAGGCAAGATTATTCAATTTATGGTGCCTTACAGGTGTCAAGTCTCTTTCTGCACAAAGTGGAAGAAAATCTGAAATTACAAAAAAGTGCTTTCCTTAATATGGCAGAGTCTGCAGTTTCTGCACAGCTTCTGAGTATTGTTCCACCCCAACTCTTATTCCGCACAGCCAATTTTCTGCAGGAATAGGAATGACAGGATTCAAACTCAGGTGATTCCTGATAGCTCTCCTTCAATGCCAGGCTGCTTTGTCTTTCAGCACGCCTGCTAACTCCTTTCTGTTCTCACCATCTCTCTTCATCTTCTGCTACTTAATGTCTTAAAAATAGCACTTCATTCACCCCATGACTTCTTCTGTTCTTTATGCCAGTTCTTTCTGATGTGCATTTTGTCATTTCCAACACTTATGTGATTCATTTCTGCTTCAGTTGTGCCTAATGAAGCAAAAGCCATTCCTCCTCTCTTCTTTGTGTCGCAGACTAATTATGTGTTTGATAAGGCTTCATTCAGTAAGTACACTCTTCCCTTCTTTACTTTCTCCTTCTTCTACCTTCCCAGTAGATCAAATACACATATTCCTGAGCTAGGTTTTATAACAACTGTTTCACTGTCATTCTTTTGTTGCATTCACTCTTTCCCTTAATAGCTCTTCCTAGACTGGAGCTGCAGTATGTTCTGATCAGTTGCATACAAATGGTTGGCAGTTTTGCTACTGTCAGCTGATTCTTTTTTCTGTCACTCTTCTCTCAGGCAGTAGCCCTCTAAGTTCCCTCTACCTACAAGGTAAAGAAGTGAACCTGATTGCACTAGAGTATCTTACTGGCAAGTCTGGAGAAAAAAAAATTCTTTCAGAAATGAAATTCAAGAAAGACAAGTGATGCAAATGAAAATAATTGTTTACTAACTGATACCCAGCCAGTCCCTGAGCCATGGCTTCTCAACCATCCTTCCCCATAGTTTTATTATTATTTATTATTATAAAGTGTAGAATATCCTTTTGGTCAGTTAGGGTCAGCTGTCCTGGCTGTGTCTCCTCTCAACTTCTTGTGGGCTGCTTACTGGTGGGGTGGAGTGATAAGCAGAAAAGGCCTTGATACTGCGTAAACCCTGCTCAGCAGTAAGGAAAAGATCCCTGTTTTCACCACTCTTCCCAGCACAAATTCCAAACATGGTCCTATACTACCTACTATGAGGAAAATTACCTCAGACAGAACCAGTCCAAGCTGTATGTCCACTATGAACAAGATTGTTACCTCCTTCAAAGAATGACAGGAGGCTGTAAGGCAAAGACTCATTTCCCAGTAACACCCTGAGCTTTTCTGCTGTGTACTGTATTTGCTCATTTTTCTACTAATTCTGTTCTTTCCTGTAATTACCACCAATTTGTCCAGTGCAGACTATAAAGCAGCTATTGGTCCCAGAGTCTGCCCTGAAACCCATTTTAAAAACTAGCGTCAAATTTACCCTCTTCCAGTCCACAGACTCAAGCACTTCTAATTCAGAAGTTGCACATCACACTTAGTAGCTGACACATTTTATCCTGGAGTATCTTGACAAATGACATCTGGTCCTGGCTGTTATAATTAATTTTATTCATTTATTCTGTGGCCTCTTCTACTAACACATTTGGGTCAGCTCATGTAATGAGTTCCTGGTTAGAAAAGGTTTCTGGCCTGAGAAACTTCTTGTATCCATCCACAGTGAATACAATACAGCATCAATTTTGCTTCTTTTTTTGAAGCCCTCTCTTCCTTCAGTTCTCCTTTTATCCTTTAAGTATCTGCTGGCTCTTCAGACTCCCTGACAGACTTCCTGTGCCTGATATCTTTGAAAAAACATTTATTGTTATTTTTTGCAAACTTTCTTCAAGTGGTTTTCTGGTTTGCCTTACTGTGTTTTTATATTTGACCTGCCAATGTTCCATTTTCTCTAGTTTCCATATATGGACGGCACTTCAACATTTTCAAACATGCCTTCTTGCATTTACTAATCTTTCTTGCACTGCTGTTTAGCCGTGCTGGCTTCCTTTTGCTTTTCTCAAATCTTTCATGACAGGAAGTATGCACATCCTTTTTACCTTCAGTATAGCCTCTAAATTGTGCTCGTGCTGCTGGCAGGCATTTAACTCTTTTAGTCAGCTTTTTATCATATTTGAGCTACTCTTTTTAGCAATTTTTTTAGCAAGCTTCATTATTCTTAGGTAATTTTGCTTTTCTAGCTGACCACAATCAAATTTACTTTTTCCTGGGTTTTTTGTTGTTGCTGCTGCCAATATTTTGAAGTATATTTTGGTCCCTTCCACAGAGTTGTTCGCTGTCAGTAA
The DNA here is from genome assembly GCA_013400115.1 of Rhinopomastus cyanomelas. Taxonomy (NCBI): domain Eukaryota; kingdom Metazoa; phylum Chordata; class Aves; order Bucerotiformes; family Rhinopomastidae; genus Rhinopomastus; species Rhinopomastus cyanomelas. Next base: position 638,543 of record VXBP01007107.1, on the reverse strand, counting down.
ATCTTGATGAAGACAGCTGACTTGAACTGAAATAGACCATATCTCCAGAGGGTAGAAACACACAAAATATTTGTCTGGTTTCTTAAGTACCACTGTTTCCTCTAAAAGCTTTCCTAGAATTCTTAATTTTTGAATCAAACTTTGCTCTAAGTTCTGGGCTGGAGTTGGGCTGAATGAGTCCGTGTGGTTCAATCTGTCGCGTCAGTGTCTATCTGTTTAAGAGTATAAGTGAAGCACACAAGCAATGATTTAAAAAACGTTTTAGTATATCTGGTTAAACTCTGTTGCTGAAGCATACTTCCTATGTGTTGGCACAGTCATGTGCTAGCAAACATCAGAAGTGCAGAACTAAACAGGCTGCTTTGATCCTAAGGAGTCACCTAACTTTGAGGAATCTTTGTGAGACTCTTTTAAACACAGTTACAGACATTTTGTCTCACTGCATTTGATCGGTCTAATTTTGTAATAAGTAGCATATGCTCAAAACACATGAAATAGAGTGTACAAAGTGATTGATTTTGTTCATCTTTATTTATCTTTTATTTATCTCTCATAACTGACCTGGTGAAATAAACTGGTGAAATAACCTAGTGAATTTAGTTTAAGAAGCAATGTAATATATATGAAAATAGCAATTTTCACTGTTGTCTTAAATGAACTTGAGAACAGTTTTTGTTAGTAGCAATAGCCACCTCTGGCTGTATTTATTAATATAGGATGCACTTCATTGGTGGCTGAACATACGGTACAGAGGACAGCAACTTAGGTTGGCTTGATGCTCCTTATAGAATGAATAACCTTTATTTTCTTTAAAAGGTAAACAGCACAGATCCATCTTATTCCCAGATATGTTCCAAGAGCACATCATAACAAAATAAATCCACATAGGTATGTGAATTCTGTCCCAGTTCTATTAATCTAAAAAGTTTCTTCCTCAGCTAAGCAAAAGAAGACTGAATGTATTTACAAGTCTTCTTCAGCCCAGCTGGAGTTTTTGCTTAGATAACACTGCACAGCCCCAGAAAGGGACAAAAGATAGAGTGTTTAGACTAGATTAATCTGGCCATCCCTTGCATTCATCTGGTTGTGCCAAAAAGGAGTCAGTTCAAAAATCTACACTAAGAAAAGGACATTTCACTTCTTGTTCTTTTTATTTTCAAAAAAGATGTTAATTTTCAGCTGGGCTGTTTTTCAGATCACCATGATATCAGAAAAGAATAGGAACAGGTAACAAGAGGAGGAGGAAACAGCAAACAGAAGTTCTGGAGTTGTATCTGACACATACAGACGTGATTTCACTGCTAACTAAGTCTTGGCACCAACGAACATTGGCAAAAATTTGTGATTGCTTACTGACATCTTCCAAGGCACCCTCTATCCATTCTTAATGGCAGTTGCTATAAATAATAGAATCATAGAATCATAGAATCATTAGGGATTGGAAGGGACCCTGAAAGATCACCTAGTCCAATCCCCCTGCCACAGCAGAGAATTTATGGAATCAGAATCACTCAGGGTTGGAAGGGACCACAGGATCATCCAGTTCCAACCACGCCACAAGGCTGGGACACCCCTCTCCAGAACAGGCTGGCCAGAGCCTCATCCAGCCTGGCCTTAAAAACCTCCAGGGATGGGGCCCCAACCACCTCCCTGGGCAACTCATTTCAGGCTCTCACCACTCTCATGGTGAAGAACTTCCTCCTCACATCCACTCTAAATCTGCCCATCTGCAGCTTTGCTCCTTTCCCCCTAGTACTGTCCCTACCTGTCATCCTAAATAGTCCCTCCCCAGCCTATTTGTAGGCCCCCTTCAGATACTGGAAGGCCACAATAAGGTCACCTGGGAGCCTCCTCTTCTCCAGATGAACAGCCCCAATTCCCTCAGTCTATCCTCGCAGGAGAGGTGCTCCAGCCCTCTGATCATCCTCGTGGCCCTCCTCTGCACATGCTCCAGTACATCCACATCCTACTTGTAATAAGGGCTCCAGAACTGGATCCAGTGCTCCAGGTGGGGTCTCACCAGAGCGGAGTAGAGGGGGAGAATCACCTCCTTCGACCTGCTGGCCACACTTCTCCTGATGCAGCCCAGGATCCGGTTTGCCTTCTGGGCTACAAGTTGAGCTCATGTTGAGCCTTTTGTCCACAAGCATCCCCAAGTCCCTCTTCTCAGGGCTAATCTCCAGCCAGTCACTGCCCAGCCTGTATTTGTACTTAACGTTGCCTCGACCCAGATGCAGGACCTTACAATTGGTCTTGTTGAACCCCATCACGTTGGCTTGCGCCCACCTCTCCAGCCTGTCCAGGTCCCTCTGGATGGCATCCCTTCCCTCCAGCGTGTCTGCTGCGCCACACAGCTTGGTATCATCAGCAAACTTGCTGAGGGTGCACTCAATGCCTCTGTCCATGTCACCAACAAAGATGTTGAACAAGACTGGTCCCAGGAATGATCCCTGAGGGACTTCACTTGTCACTGGCCTCCACTTGGACATGGACCCATCGACAACCACTCTCTGGGTGCAGCCATCAAGCCAGTTCTTTACCCATCTAGTGGTCCACCCATCAAACCCATGTTCCACCAGCTTGGAGACCAGGATGTGATGCGAGACAGTGTCAAAGCCTTTGCTCAGGTCCAGGTAAACCACATCAGTCGCTTGCCCCTCATCCATTAATGTTGTGACCTGTTCGCAGAAGTCCACCAGATAAAAGAACTTGAAACAGCAAAAAATAGCTGGGTTGAACAAGAAAAGCTTTTGCTTCTATGACTGTGGTACAAAAATATCGTTTTAAGGGTGGATAAAGTTATATTTTTTGCAAAAAGAGAAGAGTAAGCAAAAGTCTTCAAAAGTTCCTTGCCTTCAATTATGTTTTTTTCCACCTGCTTAATAAAATTGGAATTTTTTCTAATTCCTGCATTCTCTCACAACCTTGCTAGAACTAGTGTATTTGCTGAGACACCCCAGGTTTTTTCCCTATATCTGCAGTTGGCAATTCTAAGCAAAACTGGGTGAAGCGTGACAGCGGTTTACGCTGCATGTTATATTTTTAGGAAAGAAAAAATAAGAACATTTTCTTTCAATGAAAGGGCAAGCTATGAGAAAACCACTAGACCTTGTGCAATTCAGATGATTATGAAATCTTCACATTTTTGATCAGAATGTGATGTATCTAGCTGCCAAGTCTGGACCTCACGTCTTTATTGTCCAGTAGAATAAGTCTCTATTTATTGCCGAAACTACCGCCAACTTAAGAAAATGGAGTCAGTGCAGGATTACATGTCCTACAAATACTGTTAGCTCAGATGGGAACCTCAGAGAGTAAATATCCACTCTTATTTCCCCAATCACCTATTGTCTTTGTAATTCCATGTGACTATTCTGTGAGTTTTACTTCAACTTATTGCCTTATTGAGTCTCTCCATGTTCTTTTTAGACAAACAAAAACAAGACCAAAAATTGGTTAATTAGTTTGTATTCCCAGTTTTGGTGGCTGGACCACATTGCATCAGAGGCTACTGCAGCTGCAGCTACTTAGCAACAACAAAGTAGTCTGAGTTTACCAAAACTTACTTCTACCCAGTATTCCTTCACAAGGGTCAACTTTTAAGGACTAATAGTGCATTTTAACCCCACTCTTACTGGATTATTTCCTATGTGGTTTTTGATCAATGGAGCTTCAGCTGCAGAACATTCTAGTAAATGAAGAAAAGACATCATCTAGTTGCATTCAAAGCACAGGTGGCTGTACAGTACCTCTGGTTGAAGTCTGACTATGTACAAGTTCATTAACTACTGGTTTGTAGTGCGTGTTGTCTGGATGGCTGCTCTTTGACTTTGACTGTAGAGTAGTTTTGGAGTAGATTTTTGTGTGCAATTAAATAAGAATATAGATCTTTGGCTTCACTTCCTTCCTTAGTTTTTTTCCCATGAAATAAAACATCTTGTTTTGGCCTACTCATTCCAGAATTTGAAAATCACTTAAGATTGCTGTCGAGATGTGTGTGAGAAACACTTGAAACATTTTAGTTTGATTACCACAAATACAAAGCAATGTTCTATAAATTTAACTTGTGGTGAGGTGCCAGAAATAAAATCTTTTTGATTTTCAGCTGAGCTACCTTCCTGGTACATCTTTAATGACTGTGGTACATGTTGAGTATGAAGGTGTTAAATGAAGGAAGCTAATGGTGAGATCCATTAAAAACTAAATCTCTTAACATGATTAGATTTAGTTTCATTTAGGAAGTGAGACAAAACTAACAGAAAGAGGAACAATATTTTATGAAATACAGAAAAACATTCTAAAAAATATTAAATTGCAATCCGCCTGGATGTGTTCCTGTGTGACTTGGTCTAGGTGATCCTGCCGTGGCAGGGGGATTGGACTAGATGATCTTTCAAGGTCCCTTCCAATCCCTAATGATTCTATGATTCTATGAAAAGAAGGACTCATATTTTTTAACTGGAGGGACTGGATAGTGGTCACATTTCTGTCATAGTTTCGTGTTAATACCTGTAACCTCAGAACAAAATTATTTCTGTAATTACTCTGTGAAAAAAGGCTTGTTTCAGCAAGTCCCTGGCCTGGCCAAGCACCTGCAGGAGGGAGCAGGTTGTCCCAGGACCAACATGCCAGTAGGTGGTCGAAGTGGCTGTTGTCCTCAGTGGTATCCTAGGAAGCCCTTGTCTTCTGCCGCTGAGAGTTGAAAGTCTGTTTCAAAGTTTTCATTAGAAGGCTCTCTGCTGAAGGTGAGGACAAGTGGGGTCCTCCCTAGGGAGGGGCATGCTGACAGGGATTTTTATGTCAGTCAGGAAGAATTTGGGAAGCACCATGGAGATTTTGAGGAAACAGTTTGAGAAGAAGGGGGCTGCAGTCCTACTGAGGCAGTCCAGAGAGTTACAAGTCTTGTGGATTTGAAGTGTGACTCCTGACATTGTGCGGACTGTAAGAGGAGTGAAAGAAGAGAGCTTGGTTCTTGTGAGAATCATTTTTACAGCCAGCTAATTGTATGACTGATGTTCCTGGTGAGCTGGCTTTGGTTTTTAGTATGATATGTCACAGAGCACGACAGAGAGCACTGATGATTTAACTAACAATGGATGGTGCTGTGAACATAATGAATGAGATGAACTGACCATCAGGATTGGTTTGGGTTTCTTTTCTGATTAACCTTAAACTTTAGTTCTGTATTTCCTAATGTTGCTGCAGAATTACACTCGCCTTAGTTGTGTTGTTTTACATAACTAAGTTTAAGATATTTGTGATCATGTTGTATTATTTTGTATTAGGCATGGAAATGCAGCATCCTGGAGACTGGCATTGGGAGAGATTTAAAATTAGAAGACAAAAACAGCACGCTTACTCCAGACATGTGACATCTGCATATTAGGAACCAATGTTTATTTTAATGTCAAAGTCAATTTTGTTAACATGTTTTTGTAACTAGTGCTGAGTGAATTAAGTATCTGGGTTGTAAATGCAATGATGGAAATCTGAAGATATAATCATATAATGTATTAACAATTTGTCATTTCCTCTGCCCTTTCCATTCTGTTTTCCTATGATTGTCAACACTTCTGCACAGGGACCATGGATTACATTGTACTCCGGGCTGCAGTGCTAAGAGAGCTCTGAAGAATACCAGCAGCAAACTGCCATGGCACTCCAGTTGGTTAAACCTCTGACATACAAAGCACAGGAGTTTGTGCTGGATTTTGTGACTGTGACCGGGCGTGTTCTGATTCTATATACTTAATTGAAAATGCTGGAACTTAGATGCAATTTTTATCACTGGAATCTCTATATCCAGTCTTAAAAGTTTTGAATATATTTCAGTGGATATATTTCTACTAACTTCAAATAGGATTTGCACCAGTTCTTTGACACACACATGAGAAATCCCACTGTGTGACATTTCAGAATGAGTATGTAAGGCTGGCACAGTTACAAGAACATTTATTATTTGTAAACTCAACAGATACAACACAAAAAATCAGAAACTTAATGCCAGTTCCACAAAGATCCACCTTTATAAACAGATTCAGGTAGGAATAAAATAGGTCTTTCAAATACAGGCAGAAATCTGAGGTGAATTTTAACAGTTTTTTGCACTTAACTTTCTTTTGGGGAGTGTAGGCTAAGATGCATGATGTTGTCAGTTAGGGAATTACTTCAGTTCCTTCCTGAGATGGGAATGACAGAGATACTATATATAACGTCCAGAAATTAGAGGAGGAGGAAGTTACACCTGTTAGTAGTGTGAAGAATAATGTAATCATCCTTGCCTTTTCCTCCCTGGAAATTACTTCAGAGGCAGAAAACTGTAAACGTACTTATGACTCTGTGGATGTCTCCTCTGGCCACCTCAGAGGTTAAAGTTCTGCTTGGTTCTACCTCTGTTACCATGCTACTCACACTGAATTTTGCAGCAAAATTATAGGAGACCTTTAAGTTGCATGATAGCATTTTTTGTAGAGCTACCAGAACTGTGTTCCTAGAACTGAGCCACTTCATTGTGGTATTTTCTTTGATTCTGGCTAAGTGTATAGCAAAGCAGATTGTGCAACATTCTGTTTTTATAGTTTCTGTATAAACACATTGAATAGATTTTTAATAAGAACTACATGATACAGTCATTTATTAATAACAGAGAGTTTCTACATCTGTTTTGTTAATTCTGGTTATGAGAAACTAAACATTAAAATTCTAACACATTACCAGAACCAAGCTGAGTGAGACTCAGGCTGTGCCAGCTCTGCTTCAGACTTTCAGAAAAGATGTCTCTTGTGAATACATATGTTTCTGCCCATTCATTTAAAGCATCTCTTCTCTTCTTTTTCATATGTCCTCTAACTTGAAGTCAGGACCATTCCTACCTCTTTCCCACCCAGGGTTTCTTTTCCCAGTCTTATTTTTCTGACACAGAAATCTCTATTTCCACTTTCAGTCTGTCTTGTCATCTATACATATAACTTCCCAAAAATTATACTTGACGTACGGTCCTTCTCTGGACTCCATGTTCCTCCTCATAAATCCTTTTTCAGATCCTCAGATGACCTTCCTAGTCATCACTATGTCTTATCTAGTCCCCACAGCTTTGAGAAAGTTGTCCATCTCATTTCCAAGCTCTCAAACCTTTCCATCCCTCTTGGTCACACTGCCCTGATTGCAGCTGTAGATCTCAAACTGTACCAGTGCCACATCCAATAGTCCATAGGTCCTACTTCCAGTTTTCTAATTTGACTTACCTAAAGATTCAGAAAAATGTGAGTACTTTCCCAAATATTCTCTCAGTAGGCACATAACCAACATCACCTGCTGGTTAAAAATTAGGTATTCATACATTGTATACAGTTACCTCTGTCCTTGTCTTCTGAATGAGGTTTTTGGGTAGCAGTTGTTTAGAATTCCAACAGTCTTGGCAGGGCTGAGTAGCTGGTTGCTGTGCTTTCCTGAGATGGACAATGAAAATGCCTCTTGTGCACTTCTTTCCTGCAGAGTCTGGTCCATTGTGGTTTCCCTGGTGCATCTTCGAATTTAGCCCTGCACACAATGATGTCTCATCCATGTTCTTGTTCAAATGCTGAGTAGCCCAAAGTGTCTTCCAGGATATGGGACACCTGGACTTGCTTCCTATGTCTTTGTATGTCGCAGTCTCTGTAGAGCACTCTGGAGTAAGGCTGTCCTTACTACTGAGACAGTTGGCTAATTCTAGCCTTGGGTCCATGGCTCGATTAAGAGCATATGCAGTGTGATGGAAGAATTTGAACTCAAAGGTGAGCTAGGAGTCTGTGCTAAGATGGCAGCATAGAGGCACCCTCTCAGCGTCTCCTGTTGTGTCTGCTCAGGTTCATAGGGAATAGGGCAAAGAGGGCAAGGAAGAAAGTGAGTGAATGGAAGAGAGTATATCTTCCAGACTATTCCAGCTGGAATAGCAGCACATCAAAAAATAGCACATCAAAACAGGACATAATACACAACAAAAATGATCAAATTGCCTGACTAACACAAGGAGAGAGTGTCCTCCTTTCACTGTGCATCAGAATTCAGACTCTGGCAAATGACAGTGCTGCTGCAGAACACTTCTTACAGGTATCACACAATGCTGTCTATTGAGATTTTAAAATATTTTCATTGTGGTTTTCTAAAGCATGATCATCCCTTATCATTTGTATCAATGTCAGAACAATAATTTCAGAGACTCTGTTGTGTTTATTGCCATCTAAAAATGTGTATAAAAGTAACAAAACACAACACAGCCTTAAAATCTTACCTGTTTTTCTGCATTTGATCATAGAAGCTCAAAAAAGGAAAAGAAAAAACCAGAGTCACACAGATGATGGCCTTCATCTGTGCTGCTAAGGACTATTATTTATAATTATATCACTTTGTTAATCGTAGTGGTCTCCATTGTTCTAGTTCTTTTGAGAGTCTGCTTTACAATGAAGTGCTTCTTTATGTTGGGGTTTTTCATAACTTTAATCCTCAGAACTTTAATTGTGCTTGTGTTCTTAGTACCTTCTGCTCCACTAAAATATGTCAGCATGGCTTCCCTGATTTCAAATAAACTCATTTATACTGGCTAAGATTTTGCTTGCAAGAGTTTGAACATAAATAAAAACTGTAACTTGGAATCTTTTCCTTAATATCTTGTAAATAGGTATAAATTACATGTATATAAATGATGTATTATAGAATAAGCCCATGCCTTAATATAAAAATAAAACTCTCTATTGATTTCTTCTTGTAAGCCTTCCTCCTTTAAGCACTTTAAGAAATTATTGTCTGAATGCTTTCTAGTTCATAGCTGTTTTTATTTTTCTGGCATACATTTTATTCTACAAGTAAAGGAAGTCTAAACGTCTGTCTCTTGATATACTTTGTCCATATTTCTGACTTGACTCAGGTCTTCATAGTAATGTGTTCCTTTCAAATGTATTGGAATTCCTAAATGAGTACAGCCTGTGACTTTTGTTTTTTAGCTTTTATATATTGCTGATGTTCCATGAGATAGTATTTGCAGGGAGCTAAAAAAGACTGAGAAGTATGTAGTATATAAAATGTAGACAATACAAATAAATTAACAGATGCTGTGATTATATATTTTTATATTTTGTCTTTCTGTGTACATAACAAAATAGCAACATGACTGCCCTTTATCCAGTTTTGAGTTGTCCACATTCTTAAAGACATCATCAAGAATCTTAGGGAAAATATTGTGGATTCTTTAAACAATATTTGAATGTTGTAACGAGTTAAATGAATTTAAAAGAATTATGTATTTGTTAAGTGCAGCTGTATAAACAATAAAGCATTCATAATCTGGTGTCACATTTCTGGAAGAGCAGGAGTTGTCTTAAGGTAAGCCTGAGTAAATGCCAGGACTTAGATTAGTAGGCAGGAGTACAATCTTTGATGGTAAACTATACACTGAATTGTGTTCAGTGGAGAATTCAAAGTATGTATAGGAAAGTCAGAATGACAGTGTAGAAATGAACCTCAGTTAAGAATACATTTCTGACTAGGGGTCATTAAATTAAAAAAGAAAGGATGCTTGTTTGAGTAAACAAGTCCAGAGATGAAGATTTGAACAAATCTCTCTGTCCATTCAAGAAGAAATAAAAACTGTGTTCTCTAAGGTGGTTGAAGACCCTGTTAAGTAAAACAACAAGACTTTTATTTAGAGAACAGTACTTTCAATATTACTCATATATTTTGCTTCTTTTGTTTTGTTAAGAATAGCTGAGGTGACAAAATCAGTGCTTAAAAGTTATTAAAATAGGTTTTTCTGTGAAATTTCATTCATCCTTCTTTCCCCTTGTGTCTGCATGTTATGATATAATATTCATCTACAGAAGGTCATGCCCTTTTTTCATAACCCCCTTGTCAGCTAGCTGTAGGGATTTCTAAAATTTTGGTGAGACAGAAAATATATTTCACTGAGGGAGTGAAAAACTAAAGTAGCATTTTCATTACTGATATGTGCTAGAATAGTGCAGGAAGTGGTAATTTTTGCCTCAAAAGTGTTTGAGAACAAAAAAGTATTCAAGACTGTGGTGAAGGGGCAGTGTCAGGCCCAATGCTTGAGTAGGTGTCACAGGCAGACTGAGAGTGAAAAGGTGTAACTGGCTGTCCTGTCACTGCTTTTGGTTCCTGGTAGAACCTAACAGAAGGACAGGCAACCAGGGAGCTTTGGGAAAGAGTGCAAAGAAAAGTATGCAGAGATGAAAAAAGCCAAACCACTTGTAAAGCATCACAGCAAGTGATGATCAGACTTTCTTGGCATGAATACTGCATCCACACAAAGATCCAGGGTGCTTCCTCCCCCCACTTCCCCCACCCATTTCCAATCCTGGTCTTCCATCTGCTTTTGGACAATATAACCAAAGATTTCTATCAATGAAAGCTGAGAATAGAAAACCGTATAGCAAGCTTCCGACTCAGGATGGAGGGGTAAAACACCAAAAGCATAAGTTAGGCTGAAAGCAAATGAGGGTATGTGACATAATGAACGGGGTGTAAAGGCAGTAAAACACTAGCAGGGATAAATGGCTCGAAGGACTGTTGCTGCACTGTTGCAGGGAACTGGGGAAATGCATCGCTTGGGAGCAATTCTCTCTGAGATGCAGAGTGCAGAATCATAGAGCACTTTGGACTGGAAGAGGCATTTAAAAGTAATTTAGTCAAACTCTCCTGCAATGAATTGGAACATCTTCAAACAGACCATGTTGCTTAGAACCCTGACCAACTTCACATGGAATGTTTCCAAGCACAGGGCATATACCACCCAGTGGACTAGTTCCAGTGTTTCACCACCCTCATTGTAAAAAATTTCTTCCTTAGATCCAGTCTAAACCTACCCCCCTTACTTTAAACCCATTACCCCTTGTCCTATTGGTACAAGCCCTACTAAAACAACCCTCCCTATATTTCTAATAGGCAGCTTTTAAGTACTGAAAGGCTACAATAAGATCTCCCTGAGCCTTGTCTTCTCCACGCAGAATAATCTGCCACCATAGCAGAGGTACTCTATCTGTCCGATTATTTTTGTGGCCTTCATCTGGACACACTCCAATGGGTTGACATCTTTCCTGTTCTGAGGGCTCCAAAGTTGGATACAGTACTCTAGGTGAAGGCCCTCTCCAGAGTGGAGTGTAGTAGCAGGATCACCTCCCATGATGTCATCCCATGACACTTGACCTTCTGGTCATGTTCTTTTGGATGCAGCCTAGGATGTGGTTGACTTTCTGGGCTGCAAGTACACACTGTGGACTCATGCCTAGCTTTTCATCCACCAGTACAACCAAGTCCTTCTCTTTCAGGCTGTTTTCAATCACTTCATCCCCCAGACTGTATAGGCATCTGGGACTGCCCCAACTCAGATACAGAAGATTGCACTTAGTATTTTTGGACTTCTCATGATGTTTGTATTACTACTTGTATTACTGGGAAATAAATTGTTGAAAATCTCTGGATATTTGATCAATTAACAAAATAATCATACTCATGCTCAGAACTTTTACTACACATCAGTCAGTCCTTGTGCTCCAGACACTCTTGGGCTGGGCCTGGATTTCCCCTTCAGAGCCAGGGGCAAGAAGGGAGTGGTGGGGAGAGGTGGAAGGGAGTGAGGTGTACCTGAAGCATTCTCCCTCAGCTAATACGTTGCTGCTTTTCATCTCCTGGCTGCCAGACCAGTTCAATGACTCACTGAGTGGGTGTCCCTGAAGCAAAGCTTACATGCCATCTGCTTTTTCAGCTTCTAATATGTTAGTGCCCCAGTACTGCCATGCACTCACCGAAACTCATTTTGCAAGAGTCTGATATATTTGCAGTGTCCTATTTATCCTGAACAGATCCTTGAGGAGAAAGAAGAAAAAGAAGGATCCTGACTGGACCTCTGGTCATCCCAGTCTGCAGATGGTGAGGAAGGCCCATCTTTGGTATCCTCAATCATTTCTCATGTCATCTCCATTGTTCTTACTCAGAATGGAAAGGGAGACAGCAAATTAGAATTTTAGAGTGTTGTCAGTAAAAGGGACAGGTAAGTTATTGTGAGTCCACATTGCACAAACACCTTTCAGGGTTTATGTCTTCAGTTTTGTAAAAGTGCAGTGATGTTCATCTGCCCTTATTGGATGTCAGAGACCAGCTGGTAGTGTACAAGAATGAAAGAACAGGAAGCAGAGAGAGATTCATTAATAGATATAAACACCTAAACAAAGGGACCTAGCAAAGATGAAATGTTTGCAGTTGACCACTCCTCAGAACAGGTTTGAAAAATATACATCAAGAATGTTCTTAAGGGTGGTTGGTTCAGCCTTGAGACAGTGGACTGAGTTGGATGACACTTCAGGATTCCTTATTCTTGCATTTTTGATGTCTGTGTTCTATTTAAATACAATGTATGCAAGAAAAAACGTAAGATGAGGGTCTTTTTTTTAGCATTATTTTATTTACATGAAATACTACCAAGGACAATCTAAGGACAGTGATTCCTTCCAGAAAGACCAGGTCCTCCTGTAACAACAAAAAGAAAAGAGATAAAATGTAATAGAGTCATTTAGTAGCAAAATGCACAGCAAAACAAAGGATAGAAAAAATGATTTGAGAAGCAGTTTGTGTTTGCTATCAATAGTAACCAGAGGAAAGCATTGCGAAACAAAGCTCTCAGTTTTGTTTGTATAAGCTAAGCTAGCTATCGTGCTGGGGATTATTGCAGGAGATAAAGCTTTAAAGTACATCAATACCAACACCCTTTTTAAACAAGTTCTTGCAGAAACTTTGATGGAGAAGTCAGTATGCATGTGTAAGCCTCTGGACATCTTCAGTTAGCTAAACTGAAGAAGATGAAATAACTAATGAGGGACAACACATTGCAAGTGTTTTTATGTGTTTGAAAATTAACTTCATGTTTGTTTAGCATAAACTTTTGATGCTAAACTATTACTGTTATCATATATCTGACACCTACCCAAGAAGAAAATATTAAAACCCACCAGCACTTTTTCATGCTCCATATTTGTATGTGAAGAGCATGTACAGAGCACCCAAACTAAAATGCATTTTATTTGGGAAGAAATCAATTTTTTCAACTTCTTTGGCTGTAATAGCTGAAGAAGTAGAAGACTTATAGCATAAGCTATACCACAGAAATGTGGTACAAACAGGCACAGCTAAAGCTCCATCTCTCTTGTTTAATACAACACAGTCTCTATCCTGACCTGCAACAACCCTGCTTTCATTTGCAGCTAATTCTTGCTTTTTTGAGGAGAAAAAGGTCATAATTAAAAACAGGAATGCAGTTTTGCACATCAGACAAGGGTGATGTAGCAATACCAGGGTCTCGTTCATGGTTTTGGTTAAAGACAGAGCTAACTTTCAGCTGGGAAATTTAGTCATGACCCTGTGAGCTTCACATATAGAGTTTGCAACGTTATCCCTTACATTAAATTTTTTAAGATATGCCTATGTGGGACATGAGGGCATTTGTCAGTCTATAGCTAGCAGCTGGCATATGGGGAACCGTATTTAATTTTCTTCATAACGATGAGAAATGTATTAAAACAAGAAATGTCAGAGGTAAAAAAGGTCTTATATTTGTGCAGCTTATGAACATTGTAGAAAGAGAAGTGTTTATATTCTAAGAAAGGTCTGGACTTAAATTAAAAATATTTTTTGGATGCAAGTCTGAACAACATGCACAAAGATGTACTTTAAATAAGACCCTCAAACATAAATATTAATGCACTCAACTAATGTGTTGTCTACCACTCTGCCAAGGAATATTATCATGATGAAAAGTACATGGTTCACCCTTCTGCTAGGAACAGACTACATTGGAACACTCCCAGTACAAACACTAAGAGATACAGGGAGACACAATGACATTGAAACACTGACACGTGTGGCTCTTTCTCATGTCACTCTGGACACTGTAGAACAATGATGTTTCTCTACATCCTGAGATGCCATTATTTTCATTTTCCACAATATTTCTGGACTGTATAGGCAATGTCTGTCACCTTCAAGCAGAGACAGCAATATTTAACCCTTTTTTGATTAAAAAAATCCTTAATCTACGGTTTCCACACAAACTCTTTTGGTTTTCTGGACAGATAGGCCAAGGAAATTAACATCTAAAATTAGGTATCAGGGTTAGGTATATATAAAGGTCAGCAGTGTAAGTATCTCTGTTTTAAACTGCTATAAAAAGACAACATCAGTAGGCCCCAGTATTGGTTTTTCATATTCACAAGTGACTATACACAAAGTATCATTATCAAATATTTGATTTAAAATGTGATTAATTAATTTCTAGTTACAATGGAGCACATGCTTGGCACTGTCCTTGAGCAAGGAATTTCTGAAGTGTGAAGTCCTTGCCTATGCTTTAAAGCTAAACTCCAGCCAAATTCAGGACAAGTCTGAATCCACCAAATAATCTGCTCTCCTGTCAAATGTGACAAACAATGGAGAAAGAGGCCAAGAAATGTTGCCCATATTTCTTGAAAAGCCATTCCTACTGATCAGCACCTGCTCCCCCTGCTTTGTTTCATACAGGATCACTTTCTCCATTTAAGTGATTTGATAGAAGAGAAGAACAGCAGATGCTCTGTGAATTACATTGTGAATTGATAATTTGATTTTGAAAAGGAAACAGGAAATACTTTCTTTTGTTTAAAAGAAAAATATTGGTTCAGGGCCCGTGTCCCCGTCTCTATGTTCAAATGACACAAATTAGAACTCCTCCCCCAAAAAAAATTTCACAAAAAATTGGGATTTTTTGTCTCCTTTTACACTGGGACAGTTGCATGCATGCCTGCATTTAAAGACTTAGCCAAAAAATCAGAAAAGACAATTCTAAGATTAATAGTTAAATATTTTATTAAAGGTTTTGTCTTAAGATGGAATGAAAGTAATTGCAGCAGGAATCTGGAAAGCATCTCATTATCATATTTATAAAATAACATTTCCCTTGCATCTTAATGGTTTCCTTTCACTAAATGCTTAGCTCTGTATTCCAGTGCTGTTAGATGGAGAGAACAAATGACCTAGTCAATTCTGAAATACATTAGTGATTATAAAGCTCTCATCCTGTAGAAAACTATATTTCTGTATAGATGCAATTCTAATCTAAGTACATTGTCAACTTTATATCTGAGATCATCTCATACCTACAGAGGCTCTAGATTGACCTGAATCCACCAAGGGAGCAGGCTTCAAAATTAATTAAATGCAGGCTTAAAAAGCACAGAAATCACTACATAAGTAATGTAGAACATGTTAAGCAATGACTTTTCGAAGTTTATCAGCAAGATCTTTTCTGTAAAAAAATCTACCCATGTTAATAAGTAACGTGTTATGAAGAAGTAATGAAATTGCTTTATAGCAAGTAAGTATAATACTGAAACATCTGCTGTGGTGGAAAAACATTAAATCAAACCTGGAGACCTCACTGTAGACTTATCCACATAAATTCTACAGGATGTCTCAACTTGTCATGTTTAGTGTGATTTTCATGCAGCAGATCAAAAGTATTTTAACAGAAAAACAAAGGGGAAATATCTCTGGTATTTGATGACTATAATTTGCATAGTTGTATTACCTATTTTAGCTTAATGAAACCTGTAAGTCTTTAACTTATGTACTGCATAACAAGCTATGCAATAAACAAGCTATACCATCACCCCTCCTTGTGAAAATAATGAATCATGAATCCACCTTCTTGGCAATAACCTGCTTTCTGTGAGGTGGGACGCTATGCTGGTTCAATCTAGGATAGACATAACTTATAGTAGCTAGCATAGGGCCATGTTTGGGATTTGTGCTGAGAACAGTCATGGTAACACAGCGATGTTTTTGTTACTGCTAACCTGTGCTTACGCAGCACTGAGGCTTTTTCTGCTTCTCGCTCCGCCAGAAAGCAGTGAAGGGAAGTAGTAGAGGGGTGGGAGTCAGGCTCTTCTTCCAGGCAATTAGTGATAGGATGAGAGAAGAGGGCCTGAAACTGCCAGAGAAGGTTTAGGTTGGATATTAGGTAGCAATTCCTAGTGGAAAGGGTGGTTAGACACTGGAATGGACTGCCCAGGGAGGTGGTGGAATCACCATCCCCGTAAGAAAAGACTGGATGTGGTACTTGGTACTATAGTCTAGGTGATCCTGGTGATGTTAGGTCATCATAGGCTGGGCTTGATGATCTTCAAGGTCTTTTCCAGCCCAAATAATTCTGTGATTCTTGAGTTTTATTATTCCTTCTTTTTTTTCTTTGTCATTGTATTATTACCACTGTTCTTACCTATTATTATATTTCAATTATTAAACTGCTGTTATTTTAACTAACAAGTTTTCTCACTTTTACCCTTCCTGTTCTTTCCTCGCATTCAGCCGGTGGGGATAGCAGGTCGTGAGCAGACAGCTGTATGATGCTTAGTTGCTCTCTGGGGTTAAACCTTACATAGGCCTAATGGGAAAGTCTTAATTACTTTGCAGGATGTGTAATTTCATATTTATTATTCAGTATGAAACTTTGTTTTCACCTTCAACTGGGTATTGTGCATTGTGAAGCTTAATAACCCTGTAGATGAAAGGCTTAATAACTTTGGAGAGAAGATAACATGTGATGATACAAGTAGTTCAAACTTGCTCTTAATGTTCCACAATTTTGTCTAATCTTTCATCCTTATCAGAGTGTCATAGTGCCTGTTCTATTTCTACCCAGCTGACCTTTTCCTGTAAAATCCTGAAACTGTTGCTTAAAGAAGGTTGAAGTTCAGAAATTTTTCATCTACGGAATGAGAAACTGGACAGAAGCTAACAACCCAGTCTTTGTACAACCCCACTTTTATACTTTTGATGCTATTTGTGTATTGTCCCCCAAATTGCCTTCTATCCTCCCATATTCTTCCAGCTTGTTCTTTGCAGAACACTATTTTGCCATAATCACATGTAAAGAATATAGTCCTAGCCATTTTGGTCATACTTTTACTTCCTCTGCCTACATTTAGTAGCTTTCTTCTCCTACATCATATCGATAGAGAGTCATCAATAGGATGAAGGCTTGAATGTTAGCCAAACCTCTGCATGTACTACCCCCACTTTTTCAGTCATGTCTTGTTTAATCCTGAAAAGCTGGTTCTTCACACTCTGACCAGTTTATGCTGCCAGATTCCATTGCGCAATTGCTCAATTTTTTGAGAAGTACTTCTATTTTTCTTGAACAGTCACACACACGTGAATTCCCTCTCCAAAATCTCTGAATATGACTAATTAATTCTTTGTCTTCTCATTTCTTCTCCAAATTCTCTTTTGCCATATGCCAAAAAGGACTAGACAGACTTTCTGGAATGAGATGCTATCAAGAGTGCTAGCAGAAAAAAAATCTGTATCTAGATGTAGAGACTATAAATTATTACTGTAAATAAAGCAGTAATGAGCTGAAGAAGAAATTATGTTTACAGCATAGTTATGCCCCATAACACAACACCATATTTTGTCTGATATGTGTTTTAAAAAGCATTCTAAAATACTGTAAAAATTAAAGCAAGTGTGGCAGTGAATCACAAAAAATATCCTATCTGTCAGGAAGCTGTACAGTTCTAAGAAGCTCAGTGTTTTCACATTATTAAAAAATAAGATCAAGCAATGTCTTAAGGAAGCTTCCCTCATGCGGGAGAGACAGGGCCATTCTGTGCCTATTACTGATATTTGAGATAATGTATTTTCTATTATCACTGTAGGGGGGTTTGTGTCTCACTAATATCCACATGAAATAATGGTCAAGGGATCATTTTCTTAGAAGACTGACATGAAGTGATGTGCAATGCTTGTGGTTTTTCTATATTAGCTCTCTGCTCTGAAAGCTGTACTTGGTACTTGACTTCTAAGAATATGAATGGGGATACTTTAATTCTGAGAATATGGGTGGGATTCTGTTGGGTTTTTGTTGCATTATGAAGTTATGTTCTAATTTACAACAGGGCTTTTCCACAGAAGTGGTCTGCATATTCTCACTCTGTGAAAACATGAGAGAGCATATCCTTCGCAGAGAGAGGAATAACCTCCCTAGCATTTATCAACATGCGTCTCAGGGTCAGAACATTGCATACAGGTAGTTCCTGAAGAGAAACTGATGTGGCAAACATTCAAACTTCAAGCATTGGTGTACCTTGGGATAACTAGTTTGACTGCTCATGTCTTTTTCTAATTTCAGGAATGTTTTCTAATGTATTTGTTCACAAACGACATGATGGCTACTATACTTAACATGAATTTGAAGCATGTAGTAGTATAAAGGCGATGTAGTACGAAAAGCTATTTTTCACACAGTGTGAAAAATAGTTTTGATAAAGTGAGAGAGCAGTTAATAGATTTTCATGAGCCCATATCAACTAACCTAACTGGAGATTGCATCTGTTTTTAAAACAGAAGAGAAAAAGAAAAGTTTTCTTATTGCCATCGTAAACTTCATAAATTCAATACAAAAGCAGGAGCAAGAGCCATATGTGGTCTTCAGCCTCTTGTTGCTCATACAGTGCTTCTGATAAACACAAGAAGCTTCACACCTACATCCTTATACATGATTTTTAATTTTATGATGCTATCTTGCAGTGTTTCAGTGTGGTGCAATTAATAATCAGCTATTCATCTTGAAATCAGTTGTGCAAATTTCCTTGATTTTTGTGTTGATTTTGAAAAATATGTCCTGTTTGGACACCTGTAGTACTCAATTCTATATACTTTATCTGTCTGCCTAGCTATCTCTTTTTGATTTGTGATTTTTTTCAGCCAGAATATCTTACAAACTTGTATTAGTGGTATGCAGCTTCCTTCAGGCCTTTTTCCCTTGTAACTGACTTACATACTACAGATTCTGGATGTTAAGTGAATCTTTATTTCTAAAGTGTTTGATATTTGCTCATGATTGTGCTTTTAGGCAGCACTAAGGCTTCACTGAAATTGCTTATATCATTCATTTCAGCGTTTTCATTAGTTAACATCTAGGAGATACCCTTCCTTGTCTTGTCTGCTGTGAAGTTTTTATCTCTGAAATGACTATCTTTACTGTAGATTCACTTGCACAGAAGATGTTTTTGAGGCTTTTACATAGATGATGTAATTTAGAAAACTTATTATAAAACACCACACTGATCACAGGTTTTTCAGCATAATACAGTAATACTGTAGTTGTCCCTGATGCTAGTGGAGCTTCAGCAATGTTAAGAAGGAGTATAGCAAATACCGAAATTGGAACAGCGTATTTCTGTGACCTTGCTTCAGTCTGTTTTTTGGTCAATTTAAGAACTCTGGTTTTAAATGTAAATCTTTAAGTGATTACATGTGTTTAAAGGATAGAAGTTTGTTTTACAATGCCAGATTTTAAGTGGTTCATTTGCAAATAGTCTAATAATTACTGTTGGCATTGCTGTGAGCAGAATTTTTTCTAATATAGCACCAGGAACACAACTTGGAAAACAATTTGCCTTTAGGTAACTGTCCAGGGAATTTTAATGGCTGAACAGGTGTCCTGTTAAAGAGCTCAACCTGTGAATCTCAGTTGTCAAATCTGCTCCCATAATTAAGATGAGTCACTAAGACAAATTCCATATCATGTTTGTTTTCTTACGAATGGAGAAGAAATGTCTGGATCATGTATACTTTGAGAAAAGTCTTTAAAATAAATGACTGTTGCATTTGGAGATGTTTTAAGTTCGTTCTAATTCTGGCCTGGATGTGAATTCAGAAAGCTTTCTGAGAACAATTGAGCTGTTGAGTTCTGTGGGAAAGGCACAGATACCATAGGATGGTGCATCTTCCTGTCACGTCCAGGAAAGCAACTAGCTTTCAGCCCAGTCAGTCTTCAAGGCAACAGCAAATACTCTTCTTATCAGTCCTTGTCAACTCATCCATTTCCTGGAGTGGCAGGAAAAACAGTAGCAACTGCCAAAACTTTTTGGGGCATCCTGGAGAGAAAATTAGCTCTCCAGGGTATAAATGCAAATGCTCAGACTGTTTCAACCAAATGAAGAGTGCAGACTGGCAAAATAATGAACAGTTGCCTGTGATTATGGATTACAAGGTAATCCATTTTACAGCATGGAGAATTCTCACCCCGCATTTTCATGACACTTCAGTTTTATTTGTATTTTAAATTTAAAATTTAACTGTTTTCATTTTGATCAAAGGACATTAAAATATTTCTCTCAGCCAATAGTCCTCTGTCTGCACTCCCACACATAGTAGAAGCACCATCATTACTTTCCCATCCAGCAATGCCTCTTCTGTATTCTTATTTACCTTAGACTCTGTCTTACAATGCATTTTGCAAATAGATTTTAAATAATTTTTAAAACTTCTGCCTTTAAATTATTTTATGCTGTACCAATAAAAGACTTTTCCCATGAAGTCCATAGGTATCACATCCTCAGTCCTAATGTGGAAGACTTGCTGCAAGCAACTGCAGGTACAAATCTGAATTTACACATCTGTGTATACAAATGAAAGTGAATACAAATTCACAAATTCACAAAAGTGAATACAAATAAAAATGTTGAAAGATAGTAAATACCTTCTGAACATTTAATAAAGACGTTATTGCGCCTATCTAGGAAATATCTTTAATAGGCTTTTTGAGATGCAGTGGTTGGGCACAGGAATGGGCTGCCCTGGGTGGTGGTTGAGTCCCCCAACCCTGGATGTGTTTAAAAGTTGCTTAGATATAGTCTTGGGAGATCTGGTTTAGGGGTGAACTTGTAGACTAGGGTTGATGGTTAGACTCAGTGATGCTGAGGGTCTTTTCCAGCCTGAATCATTCCATGATTCTATTTATGCCGACAAATGGAAAGGATTACATTATTGTATAACTTTCTTTTTAGAAGGCTTTTAAAAGTGTGATATACCAAATATAACTTAGAAGGAAATTCTTTCTTCAGTAACAAGAACTTCATCAAACAAATTTTCTTGATTATTGTGGCAATTGTCTAATGCATGGAAAGAGAAAACTGAAACATGATAGGAAATGTACAGCTGGAGAATTAATATATCTGTCCTAAATAGCATTTTCCATTTCAAAACTGACCTCATCTGAAGAATAATTGCTAGAAGAACCTTTTCAAGAATCTTTTGAGGTCCCTTTCAATCCCTGATGATTCGGTGATTCGGGGGGGGGGGGGGCAAATGTTTTAAAAACAAAACAATTTATCCTGTATTAAAATTAAATTAAAAATCAGATCCACTAGAAATGAAAATTTTCAGATTTTTAATTTGCCACATTTCCTCTCCTCATTTTGACCTCATAGTTCAATAAGAAAATGCTCTTTATTGTCTCTGTTCTATCTGTGATGCTGATTTCTTCTCTTGTGTAATGTCTATGTGCTCAATTTAAAAGTAAGATAATGAAAACTTGACATTTATGTTTCTTTCTCAAATTTCCATCATTAATTTTTCTCTGTAGCTGTTGGCAATGTTCCTGAATTAATGTATATTTTTAGGTAAGGCAACCAGCTACGCAAACTTCCTAGAAAACTTACTGACTTGTTCAATAATCTATTTTCAGTATCTAAATTTACCTGACTGCTTGACTTGGCCTTAAATACATTGGCTCAAAATACTGCTAATGTTACTTTCAAAACTTAAAGTTTTCACCTTTTGAATTCTTCCCTTAGTGTCATTACCAGCTCACTTTATTTTAAGCAGTAAGTTTGAAGAAATATGCAGTAGTAAGCTTACCATTCTTATTTTATATACTCTTCAAAATGTTTAATCTAATTATTAAATAATAAATCTTACAACTTATCAGGTACTCCTTGTTACGCAGTTTCCCCAGGCTTCCTTACAATTTCTGTACAAGTTTTCCCGAAATATTTGTGTTGTTTAGCTTCTCGTCCAAGATTATCAACTTTCTCAATATTGTAGGCTTGTCTATATCCTAAGAAATATTTTAAGAATTATGTGTATTTGGTAGAAACCTACTTTTCTGTAAGAAAAACTTGTAAAACACAGTTTTCTTTCTCTAGGAATTTGGTTTTTCTTCAAGAATCTGAACCCTTCCAAACCACACCAAAGTATTTTTCAGAATTTGAATGGTTGCCCATAACTGTCTAGATAATCACTCTGTACTTTGAATAAGATACAGAAGGCTCCCAAACTGTATGCAAAATGAAGTTGGTTTAACTGGAGTCCATGTGTGTTCTGTTTTCCTCTTAAATGCTGGATAGTGGATCACTGTCTTCAGAAGAAGACTCCTCTCTGCATAATCCTCCTGGTTTTTAGAGTTTGTTGCCAGGTTTTAACATTAAACTCCAAAGGACTAGATCAAGATAACTAAGAACAACTATTGGTTTTGAAAGTTAGACAGTGTGAAGTACTCTTTCACTGACCAAGTTCGAAGAAAAAGGAGAAAGTACCAGAAGCAGAAAACTGGATATACAAGTGAGACGAGATCAGATTAGGAATCATGAGCTACAGGGGCAGAGATCAGAAACACCCTAAGGGAGCTCTAATCTGAGATCAAAGAAGAGTTGTATATTGCTTAGGAAACTGAGACAAGGAAAAGCGTGTAGGTGTTTTATCTAGATTTGTATACTTATCCTAATGTAGAAGGCGTAGGGATTTGGTGTCCTTATGAAGCCTGTAAGACTGTTGGCCACAGTTATCATTTGCCCTAAAGAAGTGAGCTATCCTGCCTGGGTTTTTTCTTTCTGTTTTTTTTTTTATCTGTAGTCAATTCTAGTCTAACAGTTGCAGTGCTGTGAGGTTGTGTGGTCTTTGCTTTATGAAGAGTAATCGTTAAGATCTAGAACTGAAGAAGCGACTTTGGTCTTCAGTGTAGCAGGACCTGAAGAGAACAGCCTGATGACTGTCCCTTTGAGAAAGCAGTACCCAAGTTCATGTATCTCAGTATGTTTGTAGCTGTCCTTGAAACATGGGTCCCCACCTCAGTGACTGCTACCCTGAGTGTTACTCCTGTACTTTTTCCAGGGGAGGGAAAAGAAGGAAAAATTAACCCCCAAACAACCACTGGGCATTTTGCTGGACAACTGTGTTTTCTCTGACACATTACTGAAGCAGTACCTTAGAAAGCTTCAGGGGTGATGCAATTGAATGAGGCTGTTTTTTCTGCATGTCCTCCGTCTTAATTGAAAACGCATCTATAAAACAATTCAGTTGTAGTCTATTTACAGGAGACACCTACTAGCCATGAATTTAAACACTCATATAGCAGCTGGTAGATATGAAAGAGTAAGAAACTTGTCAGAACAGATGACATGAGGATGGAATTCCCTATATCTGTTTTAACCTGTGGAATCACCTTTTCCTTGATAGCAGTGTCTCTGTGATGTAGTGAGAGGCTGCAGTTTGCAACAGTTTGTGTCCCTTGTACATTTTCAGAAAAGTTTTCTCTTCCTTTTTGTTTCATTTAGGGGTTTGCAATAATATGAACATTTATAATAAAAAGTATAACTCCTTTCTGTTACAACTTCTGTTTCTTTTTGTCCCGTGTTGTATGGCAACTGTGTGGAGCAAGGTTGTTTATTAAAAATTCCAAACCAACAGAAGTGTATATCCTTAATACTGAAGTTTATTATATCAACACTAAAAAGCCACAGTACTGGAACCGCTTCCAAAACTGTTCTTTAACTACAGCCAGAAATATACCCAGTATAAAAAAAATTACAGCTACCTGTCTGAAAGAATGCAAAAACCTTTGGAAACATATATGAAAGAGTTTATTATGATTATCAGATGATTAAACTATCATCATTAAATACATTAAGTGCTTTGAGTAAATCACTTTTTAAAGTTACTTTTAATAGATGATGACATGATGTTTTAAAGATTCTCCAGGAGAAATTAACTGCTTCACGCATTTATAAAAAGCTTCTAGACTAAGATCAGAAGTGAAATAAAGAAGATCAGAGGCTTCTATAGTTTAATTCTGTGAAGATATTTATCTTCCAGCAATAGGTCTCACGGCTGTCTGTACAAAGTTCTCTACAAGTATATAATTCTCAAACTCAAAGTGTCACTGGGTGGACTTGTACATGAATGGACAGTCTTGGTATATTACAGGCAAGTCACATGATTGTTTAGCAGATGATATCTGAATTATTGCTTAAAATTAACACATCTTTCTTAGGAGAAGCACCAAGCAAATGTGGGTCTTTCTTAAACACCTTTACCTCATTCTACAAAAAGGGTATGTAGAAATCAACTCCAATGATCAAATCCTCTGTTTTGAGGGCTGCTCTTGCAAAGTCTTTGTAGTGTGTTGCATGGGTGGCTATTGAGAATGGGATACCATTAATGTTTTTTAAAACAGGGATTACAATTGCAGTAATCTGTATCTTTTCCTGTTATAGATAATATAAGATGTACTGAAGAACACTACTGATTACTGAGTATTCAGAAGGTTGTTTGTGGAAGTAAGTACATCAGGTGTTACTAGAGGGACCCTGCATAATTGTTTGGACAACTACATTTGAATTTGATTCTCCTTTTTTGGGGGAAAAGGGACTAATATGGAGCATCTGTCATTCATCTTGTGGTCAGCCTAGCCTCAAACCATGACACACATGGAATTATCATTAAATATCTTTCCAATATTTATTTTTATTATTATTTGTAGATTAGAATGTTAGGTTTGTCTTATGTGCATGTGTTTAAAGCTGTAGACTTATCCTTTGATATCATAAGATTCTCTTGCTCTGAGAACATTTTTTATAGTGTCATCATTATTATTTTCTTCAGATAGCTATTGAAATAATACAACATGAAAGCATAAAATTTAGGTAATTACATATATACTGTATGGTTTCATTAATTAGCTAACAGCTGAAATGGAGAATAGTAACAAGATGTAATTTTCCTCTTTAATCAGCTGGCAGTTTACTCTCTTTAAACATTTTTTCCTTTAAACTTGTGTGTTTATTATTCTTTCTGTTTGTGCTTTCCTTGTATTTTATTCAAGTGCTTTCCTTCACACAGTGTAGCTTCTCAGCTGCAAGTTCTCCTTCCATTCCTTCAGTATCTTCTAAAATCCAACTTGTTCGTTATCATACTGAGAAACCAGGAAACATGAGACCAAGATAGCTAGTCCAAACTTAAATTATCCTCCTGTCCTCCTGTATGCATATGTATTAGATTATACAGTCTTTAATTATGTGTTTAAATATGGTTTTTTCCATATTTTCCATCTTCCTTTAGTGTAGAATGAATGATAGCTTTAGAAGTGGCCACCCAGTCTTTGATTCAGTATATGCTTCATTACAATAAACAAGGCTACTTCCCGGTTCACTTTTACAGAAAAAGAAATCAAGGTTCTAAAGTCAACTTATGAACATGCCCAAGCCTAACACCCTAGAAATCTCCCTCAGGTGCTAAAAAAGTCCTGGAGCACCAAAAACCTACCTCAGGGAACTCTGTACAGAGCACAGTGATTTTCATAGCTCCCGAAGGAACTAATCTTTTGCTTTTATTCTGTAGGGCATACTTACTAGAGCTGCTTCAAGAGACATAAGCTCATCCTGCTCCTGTTCAAATGAAGCAAAGCCAGGAGACTGAGTAGCTATACCCAGGAAACCTCATCATCTCTGCTGCAAAGTAGATTTTGTTACTTTCCTCTTTTTCACATGGTTCCATGAGTCTTCGGTAGCTAGCTCATGTGACTTCACTTTGTATTTGCGTTTGCTGGGTAACAAGATTAATGCCAGTGCTATATTGTGCAAGTGTGAACTTTGAGAACTAACTCTGATCTGGAGATCTGGCAGTTTATTTAGCCTATTTTGGAGTGCAAGTTCTTAGTTATTTCTGATTTGAAAATGTAACTCTTTCTCTCCCTCCTGATTGGGGATGGTGATGTGATCTCTTCCATCATGAATTATCATATAATCCTTTGCCTTTTATTAGTACTAATTCTGGAGAAGAGGAGAAGATTTGGAGTGCACCCTTTATCTTTAGGTTTTCTGAAAGCTTCTACTTTGACAAATGTGCTAGACACCAGTTGAGATCTCCCAGTTTTCCCTGAGCATTGTTTGTAGACACTGAAAACAACCTGACTTGCATCACAGAAGCTTCATATAAGGCACCACAAACAGAGAAACATGTATCCTGATAAAAGTCCCTCTAAAAATGCACAAATAAATTATGTTACTTGGTATTTCCATCTGTTTATCAAAGAATGTCCACTTTTTGGATGTTTCTATCCAGTAACTTTCTGAAACTGATCCATGTACCGTAAAAGAAATACATTCATTATTTGTGACTCAGCAAAAGAAACCCATACTTTCTAATGAAAATAGGTCCAACATGTTTTGCACATGCAAATATTTTAGTCTTTCATGCCCTCATATTGTGTTTGTGAAAAACACAGGTGAGATGCATCATGAACACCAAATTCTAAACTGCTGAAAATAATTTTTTATGTTTATCCAGGGAAAATATGGAGAATAAGATACTGTCATTTTACGGGAACATGTTATACTTAGCCTTTGATGGAGAAGACTGGATTCTCATTTGGAGAGCACTCGAAAAATGTATTTTAAGGAACCGTAGAAGCAGCAGCATAGAAATCCTCTCAGAAAATTTCTGTAAGATGAACTTTTAGAGCACAAGGTTAAACATCTTAAGTAATGTTGAGGACCCACCCTCTGTTTCCACAGGACATGTTCTCATTCAGGAAGTCTGGTGCTAATTACTTTGAATCAAAGAGCCGGACAAGCATATCCTTCCAGTTCGGAAGATCTACATCTGTCGGGGTTGAGAAAGGATTCTGCTAATGCTCAGGTAACTTCTACATGGGAAAGTATTACCACTCATTCTTGTGTTTAACAAAAGCTATTACTCATCAATGAGTCACAAATACATGGAGAATAAATGAGACAAAACAGCCCTTTCACGGTTTATCCTTTTTTCCCACATATTTGTCTACAAATTTTCTGGGGTTCTGGATTCTGTAGGTTAGGAAGACAAAGAAACAACATGCAAAATAAAAAATAAAAAAATACATTATTAGGGGTGTTTGATGGTGATTTGATGAAACTGAGTTACTCTGACAAACAACAAAAAAAGTGCTCTGGATCTGAAAGCTAGTCTTAGGAATTCCACTGTGAAAGGCTAAAGGATGAATCACACATAATTTTAAGATTCTCTCCAATCTCTGAGAATTTGAAGTGGTTGAGGTTTTCCTAGAAGACCTTTCCTACATAGACACACTGTCAAAAAATATATAATTTCACATCAGATTTGTTTAACATATATTTTCTGAAATCGAATAATATAAAACTGTATGTTTCTACAAATAAATCTTACATCTATTGAGTGCTGCTGTAAAGATTATGCCTTTGCCTATTGAGTTACAGAATGGTTTAGATTGGAAGGGACCTCAAAGGTCATCCTGTTTGAAGCTTCTGGCATGGGGAGGGACACATCTCTCTAGACTTGATTGCCCAGAGCCCTATCCAACCTGGCTTTGAACACCTCCAGGGAGAGGGCATTCATCACCTTCCTGGGCAACTTGTTGACACTCATACTGAGGAATTTCTTTTTAAGATCTCATGTAAATCTACACTTATTCAGTTTGAAACCATTCCCTCTCCAGCTTTCTTGTAGACCCTCTTCAGGCACTGGAAGGCTCTGGCTGCTCTTAGAGCTTTCTCCAGGCTGAACAACCCAAAATCCTTTAGTCTGTCTTCACAAAATAGATGCTCCAGTCCTTTGATTGTACCTGTGGCCCTCCTCTGGACTCAGTCCAACTGTTCCATATTTTTCTTATATTAGGGAGTCCAGAACTGGACACAGTGCTCAGGAGCATTCTCACAAAAATAGAATCATATCATCATTAAGGATTGGAAGGGACCTCGAAAGATCATCTAGTCCAATCCCCCTGCCACAGCAGGATCACCTAGACCAAGTCACACAGGAACACATCCAGGTGGGTTTTAAAAATCTCCAGACAAAGGGACTCCATAACACCCCTGGGTATCCTGTTCCAATGCTTCGTCACCCTCACTGTGAAGACATTCCTTCTGATATTTGTATGGAACCGCTTATGTTCCAGCTTACACCCATTGTCCCTTGTCCTATCACTAGATGACACTGAGAAGAGCCTGTCTCCATCCTCCTGACACCCATCCCTCACATATTTATAGACATTTATAAGGTCACTCTTCGGTCTCTTCTTCTCCAGGCTAAAGACACTCGGCTCCCTCAGCCTCTCCACATCAGGAAGGTGTTCCACTTCTTTCATTATCCTTGTTGCTCTACGC
Source organism: Rhinopomastus cyanomelas (assembly GCA_013400115.1). Lineage (NCBI taxonomy): Eukaryota > Metazoa > Chordata > Aves > Bucerotiformes > Rhinopomastidae > Rhinopomastus > Rhinopomastus cyanomelas. Next base: position 610,284 of record VXBP01007107.1, on the reverse strand, counting down.
TGGACTCCCTCCCTCCAGAACTGGACACAAAACTCTAGAGTTGCCTATGAAGTTGGGGATAGCAAATGTCACTCCAATCTTCAAAAAAGGAAAGAAGGAGGACCCAGGTAACTATAGACCGGTCAGCCTCACCTCCACCCCAGGAAAGATAATGGAACAATGTGTCCTAGATGCTGTCTCCAGGCACATCAAGGTCAGGAGGGTCATTAGGGACAGCCAGCATAGCTTCATCAAAGGGAAGTCATGCTTGACAAACCTGATAGCCTTTGATGAGGGCATAACCAGGTGGATAGATGATGGCAGAGTGGTGGATGTGGTCTATCTTGTCTTCAGTAAGGCATTTGACACAGTCTCACATAGCATCCTCACAGCCAGACTGAGGTAGTGTGGACTGGATGATCAGGCAGTGAGGTGGATGGTGAACCGGCTGCAGGATATAAGTCAGAGGGTAGTGGTCAGTGGGACAGAGTCTAGTTGGAGGCCTGTATCTAGTGGTGCCCCAAGGGTCAGTGCTGGGAACAGTCCTGTTCAAACTATTCATGATGACTGGGATGAGGGATTAGGGTGCACTCTCGTCAAGTTTGCTGGTGACACAAAGCTGGGTGGACTGTGCTGCCATTCAGTAAGACCTGGGCAAGCTGGAGAGCTGGACAGGGAGAAATGTAATAAAGTGTAACAAGGGTAAGTGTAGAATCTTGCATCTGGGCAGAAACAACCCCAGGTACCTCACTAGAGATGTTTAAGACCCGCCTGGACTTATTCCTGTGTGACTTGGTCTAGGTGATCCGACTGTGGCAGGGGGATTGGACTAGATGATCTTTTGAGGTCACTTCCAATCCCTAATCGTTCTATGAGTCTATGATTCTACCAGTATAGATTGTAGAGTGACCTGTTGAAGAGCAGTGTAGGAGAAAGGGACCTGGAGGTCCTGGTGGACAGCAGGATGAACATGAGCCAGTAATGTGCTCTTGTGGCCAAGAAGGCCAACAGCATCCTGGGATGGATCAGAAGGAGGGTGGTTAGCAGGTCAAGAAAGGTTCTTCTCCCACTCTACTCTGCACTAGTGAGACCACATAGAATCATAGAATCATAGAATCGTGAATCAATAGTGATTGGAAGGGAACTCGAAAGATCATCTAGTCCAATCCCTCTGCTGGTGACACTTCATCTGATGCAGCCTAGGATACAGTTGGCCTTCTTGGCTATGCCTACACATTGGCTGCTCATGTTGAGCTTCTCATCTATGAACACCCCCAAGTTTGTCTCTTCAACCCTGTTTTCCATCCTTTCAGCACTCATTATGCATTTGTGCGTGGGATAGCCCTGACCCATGTCACACATTTCTTTGTAGCCTGAAACTCACTTTATGCTCTTTCTCCAAAACAAGATATTTGTTTTACTTCCAAAACTAGTGATGATTCCATCCCATTTGTCAGTTTTCATTAGCAGAGAACACAATTTGCTCTTTTCAGCCAGCCAATATTGCAGCTTTTCAACACATTTAGTATCACAGAATATCTTGAGCTGGAAGGGACCATAAGGATCATGAAGGCCAGCTCCTGCATCCTCACAGGAATACCTAAAACAAAACCATATAACTATGATCGTCATTCAGATGCTCCTTGAACTCTGACAGGCTAGATGCCATGACAATTTCCATGAGGAGCCTGTACCAGCAACCAAACAATGTCTCAGTGAATAACCTTTTCCTAATGCCCCATCTGAACTTCCCCTGATGCAGCTTTGTTCCATTTTCACATCCTATCACTGGTTGCCAGAGAGAGGAGATCAGCACCACCCCCTTCACTGCTCTATTGAGGAAGTTGTAGACTGCAATGAGGGGACTGTTCTCCAAGCTAAATAAACTAAATGATCTTGTCTCTCTAGACCTTCAAAATTTTTGTCACCGTCATCTGGACACACTCTATTATCCTGAGGCACCCAAAACAGCACACAGTACTCGAGGCAGCATCGTACCAGCACAGACTGGAACAATCACCATCTCTAACCAACTGTGTTGTGCTTGATGCACTCTTGGATATGGTTGGCCCTTTTTGTTGCTAGGGCACACTATTGACTCATATTCAACCTGCCATCAATCCCAAAACCCAGATGTCTTCTCGTGGGGCTCCTCTCCAGCCTCTCATCCTCAAATTTGTATGTATAACCAGGATAACCCCATCTCAGGTGCAGAATCTGGCACATGCTTTTGTTACATTTCATACCGTTGGTACTGCCCAGCTCTCTAGACTATCCAGATCTCTTTATAGGGCCTCTCTGCTCTCAATGTAGCCTGCAGCTCCTCCTGATTTAGTATCCTTTATTGAAATAATTTATAAAAACATGAAAGAGCACGAGGGTTTTACTAAGATTTTAAACAAGACTGCTTCTGATTTCTCTCACATGGCTTCTCAAAAAAATCTTCCAATTTAATTCTTCGCCAAGATTTTTCCTTCAAATTGCCATTTGCCATGATGGCATCAGCAATGGAGACACTGCTATATTTACAGGCTTGGGAGAAAGTGGCTGGAAAACTGCTTGATAGAAAGAGATTTGTAGGTATTAATTGATCATTGGCTAAATATGAACCAGTAGCGTGCTCAGGTGGCCAAGAAGGACAACAGCATCCTGCAGAGGGCCACCTTCACTAGATCAGGTTACTCAAGACCCCATCCAACTAGGCTTTGAACACTTCCTGGGATGAGGCAGCCACAATTTCCTTGGGCAGCATCTCACCAACCTCATAGGAAGGAATTGTTTCTTCATGTCCAACCTAAATCTCCCCTTTCAAGTCTGTAACCCTTTTCTGTTGTCCTCTTGCTACACACCCATGTAAAAAGCCCTCCCCCAGCTTTCTTGTAGCCCCCTTCAGGTATTGGAAAGCTGCTATAAGGTCACCTTTGAGCCTTCTTTACTCCAACCTGAATAACCCCACTTTACTCAGCCAGTTCTCACAGGGAAGGTGCTCCAGCTCTCCGATCATTGTAGTTGTTCTCCTCTGGACCTGTCCCAAGACATCTACGTCCTCCTTACATTGAGGACACCAGAACTGGACACAGGACTCCAGGTGGAGTCTCACAAGTGCAGAGTAGAAGGGGAAAATCACCTCCCTCAACTGACTGTCAATGCTTCTTTTGATGCAGCCCAGGAGGATGTTGGTCTCTTTTCACATGTAGCAAGGGATAGGACAAGATGAAATGTCCCAAGTTGCACCAAGTTTATGTTAGACATTAGAAAAACCTTCTTCACTGAAACAGTCACCAGGCCTTGGAACAGACTGCCCAGGAAGGTTGTTCACCATCCCTGGATACATTTCAAAGTCACACAGATACCTAACTTAGGGACATGGTTTAGCAGAAGGCTTTGTAGAGTTAGGTTAATTATTGGATTTTGTTATCTTGGAGGTCTTTTCCAACCTAAAAAATTCTATGATTCTATGAATACCTTTTACTTCTATAGTGGTTGTATCCACATTTTGTATCTTACATTTACATCACACACTCCTTTCAGACAGGAGCCATTGTATTCTATTGTGAAGCCCCTAGTGAACTGAAATATATTCCTATGCTACCATATACCCCAGAGTTACCATATTATAGTAGTAGCACTCTAATAGTAACTTGAACCTTTATGCTCAAGAAAATATGCAGTGATTCCTGTGCAATATACAGTCCTTCCAAGAGTAGGACTTTTGCAGATTGCTGAGTATCACTTAAATACAAAGTGCTTGCAGAAAAAGAGCACAATCTGTTCTCTGTGTCCACAGTGGATAGAAGAAAAATGATAGTTGTAAACTGCAAGAAGAGATCTGGCTTTAGTTTAGGGAATAAAAATTATCAGTAAGGAAAGTGAAACACTGGAGGAGCATAAAACCTGCATTCTCAAAATCGTGTTAGGAAAGGTCATACAAAAATCAGCTGAGGATGACAGAAAATGGTCTCTGGGCCCCCAGGAGTCCAAAGAGAGATAATATTAATGTAATGTGATTCAAGATTTCGAAAGACCTTGAAATAAAACATGACTTTTTAAAAAGGGGATATTTAAGAAACAAAATAATGATGGATCATGCCATGTTCAGAATTATGAAATGTCATATAGATCACTGTTATTTTGATGTGTGTTTTTTGTGTTCTTTGTTGTGGTGATATTTTTATACTTTTTCATTTAGTCACTTAGAAAGGTCTGAAAATGTCTATTTGAACTAATCCCACTCCTCGGTTTTTTACTAGACAGTTATCAGTCTCCAAGAAGGTAACTGGGGGTTTTGCAAGCTTTAACTAAAGGGGCAGAAACACACTTTAGTTTAAGTAGGTCATAAGCAAAAAAACTATGAAAAGCTTGGGTTTATGGATATATTTCTATTGATTCCAAATGTCCAAAGCTTCATACAAGAGACAGAAAATGGGGTTTAAATGGGGTTAAAAGTTTGATAAGAGTTTTATCAGAAGATGAAACTACTTACATTTGTGAAGATCTGTGTAAAAGCTAAATTCGGGTCTTGGAACTTTGTCTACATCAGCTGTCTGCAGTAGTCAAAGCAATGGGTACAGAAATAGTCAATGAAATTAAAGTCCTAGGCTGCTTTACTGTAGACACTGAGCTGTTGTACCTTCGGGGAGCCGTGGTTCGGTGGAATGGAATTTTGATCTTCATAAATGAACCTTATATTTTCTTAGTTAAACTGAAAGCAATCCTGGCGTAGCTGCTTTTATGACTCACACAGTTTCACTGAACTGAGTAAAAATCTCTTCCGCTTTCTGCTAACTAAATTTTAGTCAGCAGATGCTTTAATTTCTCAAACATAGCCTTTTGCTCATCTTGCCAAATCCACAGTACTTTAATTTTTCTTCTGAAAATGTAACGTGGAGAAAAATGTATGCTTACTGGAATTCAAACCCAAGAAATTTAGCACACTTTTACTTGCATCATGTTTGTACAACACCTTTTATGATCCACATTAAACAACTATAAGCTGGCACTGAGACCGTGAGAGAGGAAAATAAAAAATGAGGGTATGTTAATGATTTTTGTTTGATCTAGAAAGCTTTTGCAATTACAGGATTCCTATCACCGCTTTCTTAATGAAGACTAAATGACAACAACAGCATTGCTGCTTTGATATTTTTAGGGGTTTTATCTAACACAAAAAGTGCAAAAGTCATAGTTCTAAAAGATAGTTCTACACTTTGTGTGTTTCTGTTCTATGTCAGTTCTGAAATTTCAGATTTAGAAACTACTGGTGGACTTATATTAGTCGTTTAGATATTCTGTTTCTGTCATGGCTGATAACCAAGAGCTTAGACAATATCTACTTATCTCCACTGGCTCCCTGATTCATTGGGAGAAATAAACACAGTTTTTAAAAATCACCTTCCTGGTAAGATTCAATGTCCTGATTTTGGCCTGGACAGAATTCCTTTTCTTCCTAGTACTTGGTGCAGTTCTGCAGTTTGAATCTCATGTGAGAATAATGTTGATAACAACACTGATGTTTTAGTTGTTGCTAAGTAGTGCTTATCCTCAGTCAAGAATTTTTCAATGCTGATGTTGTCATTTACTCTTCATTAAGAAAGCGGTGATAGGAATCCTGTAATTGCAAAAGCTTTCTAGATCAAAGTAAAATCATTTTCGTGTTCCGACAGTAAGGATGTACACAAGAATCCGGAAGGGAATGTGGCCAAAACAGGTGAGCTGAACTAGCCCAAAGCATACTCCATACTGTAGGACACCATGCTCAGTATGTAAACCAGGAGGTGTTGCCAGATTGCTGCTCAAGGAGTATCCGGGCACTGGGTGGTGAGCAATTGTGTTGTGCATCACTTGTCTTTCTAGTGTCTTATTTCTGTCTCTTTTTCTTATCTTCCTTTTCATTACTATGATTATTATTGTTATTATTAATTATTCTTTTTATTTCTTTTATTTCAATTACTAAACTGTTCTTATCTCAACTAACTGGTTTTACTTTTTGTTATTCTCCTCCCCATCCTGGGGGCGGGATGGGAGGAGTGAGCGAGTGGCTGCATGATGCTTAATTGCCAGCTGGGTTTAAACCCCAACAGTTCTGTTTCATTTAACTGTTGGCACACCCCACCAAGGCAGTGTAGGCAGAGTCCTTCTGGTGTTGGCTAAGTAATAGTAAGAAGATTTTGAACCTGAAATTACTCTTTTTTATTGCTAGAAGGGCAGAAAAGTTGACAAAAATACTTATTTCATACTTAGTAAAATATTAGTTTAAAGCTGGTACTTGTTTGGATTTTTTTAATTATTCCAAAATATCCATTGTAATTATTTTGGAAATTATATATATCACTTGCATTAATTCATAATTTTGCCTTACAATGCAACGTTATTAAGCAGATGATACTGCAAAATATTTCGTTTTTTCCAGGAAGTTGCCAAACCAAATAGTTCAACAGAGATAAGGATGCCGCAACCCCACACCCCCAGGTCCCACTGGTTAGCAAGGCTGAGCACGGACAGCACTCTTGTAAACACACATACACAATGCTACAAATACACATGTAAACACTTCCAGCCACAGAATCTCAGAATCAGTGTTATTGGAAAAGACACCAAATACAGGGGGACGAAAACGTCCCTACTCTTGCTAGCCACATTATTTCTAATACAAGCCAGGATGCCATTGGACTTCTTGGCCACCTGAGCACACTGCTGGCTCATATTCATCTTCCTGTCAATTAGAACCCCCAGGTTCCTCTCTGCCAGGTGGCTCTTCATCCACACCTCCCCAGGCCTGTAGCATTGCAGCGGTTTGTTGTGGCCCAAGTGCAGGACCTGGCACCTGGCCTTATAGAAGCTCCTGCCATTAACATTGGCCCATTGCTCCAATCTATCCAAGTGTCTCTGAAGATCCTCCCTACCCTCTGGCAGATGAACACTCTCACCTAACTTGGTGTCATCTGCAAACTTACTAATGATACACTCTGCGTCCTTATCAAGATCATCAATAAAGATGTTAAACAGAGATAATCCCAAGACCGAGCCCTGAGGCCCACCACTGGTGACAGGCCGCCAGCTGGATTTAACACCATTAACCACCACTCTGGGCCCGGTCGTTCAACCAGTGTTTTATCCAGCAGACTGTGTGCTTGTCCAGGCCATGAGCAGCCAGCTTATCAAGAAGAATTCTGTGGAGAACAGTGTCAAAGGCTTTTGAAAGTCCAGGTAAACAATATCCACAGCCTTTCCCTGGTCCAATAGTCAGGTCATTTTATCATAGAAGGAGATCAGGTTCGTCGGGCAGGACCTGCCTTTAATAAACCCATGTTGACTGGGCCTGACCCCCCTGGTTGTCCTCTATGTGAAGTGCGATGGCACTTGAGGAGATGAAGGTCATGCATTCCAGGACCTTCCCTGGTACAGAGGTCAGACTGAAATGCACATAACATAGACAGACACAGCACTCACAAACATGGCTAATGTCTCACCTAGGCCACCCTCTCTCTCTGAGTAGGATTGAGGGGAATATATATATATATATATATACGTATACATACATACAAGGTAGATCCACCTAGGCAGCTGGATTTAAACATTCAGTCAAACCAGTAGTAGCCCTTAGATTTGAGTCCCCCCAATCTGAATATATGGAACCCCAAATCTGCAGCCCCCCCATTCACTTGCTGCTACAGACACACACACACAAGCACACGCACCCTCCAGCCAGTCTTGTCCGCAGAATTCATCCAGACCCTAAAATCCCTCTGACAGCAAGGACACTCCTTGTCCCTTCTGTAGCCTGGTGTGTAACACCCTAGTATTTTTCAAATCCTGAGCATTAGTCTACTAGAAAGAGTTCAGAAAATTAATGAGACTTGAATATTCATGTTAATAGGTAGCTCATACTGACTTCAATGAGCCACTTGTTCCAAGAAAATGACTGTGATTAATATCTGCCATATTTCACTGCAGTTTAGCACATCACTGTGATACTAGGATGGATAGTAAAGGAGCTTCTCCTGTCTATTTCTTCACTTTTTCATGAAATACAGTGAAAAGGAACTAATCCGCATCAGTGATACGTTCTATGTTATTTCTGGTTATGTGGGGGGTTTTTTCATTCATGCATAATTTGAAGGTAGGGGTAAGAATATGTTGTGCAATTAGTAAGCATTAGTAAGTGTGACATTGTCATAACTTTAAACTCACATAGACAACACAGAGCAATGGATGCTGGAGTGTTTTGTTCATATTACATGACTTTTATCTTATATGATGGAGTGAAGTTCCTACTGGTATGTATTCTGTGTAATGGTAACAATGGTATGTGGGTATAAGCTCTCCCCAGAGTGTGGTGGTATGGTTAAAGTCCTGAATCTCATCTTTTATTTACAAGATAATTAGTCTACAAAAAATGGCTTCTGAACCATACTGATTTTTTCCCAACACCCAATTGGTTGGGATATTTGTGGGCTGTTCAGATGGACGCAGCAATTTAAATGCAAAGCTCTGATGCCAGCGTCACTGATCAGTGTCTTTGTGACTATATGCAGCGGCTGCTAGGACAGTGTGTCTGGTAGTCAGGATTTTTCCATTAGAATGAGCGTGAACAGTCACTCAAACTGTGCATCTCTGGGATGTTAAATGCAATTAATATGGTCTGAGTGTGATATGTTAGAAAAGTGAGGAATGTTCAAGGAAATGACTACCTACAGGATATTATTTGCAAGGTAGGATATCAGTGAGTTTAAGCCCATGACATCACCAGAGTGATTATTTTGTTTGTAAGACAGAGCTTTAGCCACTGGTTCTGTTCATTTTAGTTCAAATCCAGCCTTTGTTACTGCCATAAGAGCATGGCAATCCTGTGTGACTTGGTCTAGATGGTCTTACTTTGTCAGGGGGGTTGGACTAGATGATCTTTCGAGGTCCCTTCCAATCCCTCATGTTCTGTGATTCTGTGATTCTGTGAAGATTAAGCAGTTATACACTTGTGAAAATGAAGGAGTAATTGAATATTAAAGTTCCTGAGACATGTCCTCAAGAAGCATGGCAAGAATAATAAAACCTCCAATGATGTTGTGTTGCATTATATGATACTGTAGAAATTAAGTGTTGACACTTCACCTTTGATTCAGCCGATCGTACTCTGTGAAAAATGCAGTTTGTTAGTCAGCAGTACTGCTGAGCAATCATCCATCAGTGCTTCACTCATAAACTATTTATTATTTTGCCTGTGGCAGTCCTGTAAAATAAGAAATTATTTTAGAAAGAGCCTTGATCTTTATTAAGATTCTGTTAGCCCCTATCATTAGCCTGTCAATCATGCACAGAAACTGCGGTGGGTCAATGTATGGCCATAGTTCTCATCACCACTCACACACACCTACAGTTTGGTTTGTATTTAGAAGAGTTAGCTTGTTCAGAAACTGTAGAATGGTTTCCATATAAAGTTTGCATGTTGCATATACACATAGGGCAACGGAAGTTTTCCTCTAGGAAACAGATAGCGATCAGATTTATACAAAGATATATTTTATATTCGCTGATCTGGTAGTAAATTTTATGTTGCACCTGATGATCTTGACAAACATTTTTTATCCTTAACCTTAGATGAAATCTCAGCTAATGTTCTTTCCCAAGAAAAGTCCCAATCGTAGATTCCAATCTTCTTCTTCAGCATGCATTTCCCACTCTTAGGGGAGTTTTACAAGGCAGAGGAAATTGTCATAGAGTCGTAGAATCATAGAATGGTCCAGGTTGGAAAGGACATCCAAAGGTCACCTACTCCAACCCCCCTGCAGTAAGCAGAGATATCCTGTTGGAGTGTAGTGTAGGGGAAAGGGACTTGGGGGTCCTGGTGGACAACAAGATGACTATGAGCCAGCAATGTGCTCTTGTGGCCAAGAAGGCCAACAGCATCCTGGGGTGGATTAGAAGAGGGGTGGTTAGCAGATCAAGAGAGGTTCTTCTCCCCCTCTACTCTGCCCTGGTGAGACCACACCTGGAGTATTGTGTCCAGTTCTGGGCTCCTCAGTACAAGAGGGATGTGGAGCTGCTGGAGAGAGTTCAGCGTAGGGCAACAAAGATGATAAGAGAGGTGGAACACCTCCCTTATGAGGAGAGGTTGAGGGAGCTGGGTCTCTTTAGCTTGGAGAGGAGGAGACTGAGGGGAGACCTCATTAATGTCTACAAATATTTGAGGGGTGGGTGTCAGGAGGATGGCACTGGGCTGTTCTCGGTGTCATGTAGTGATAGGACAAGGGGCAATGGTTGTAAGCTGGAACATAGAAGGTTCCACATCAACCTGAGAAGGAACTTCTTCACGGTGAGAGTGACGGAGCACTGGAACAGGCTGCCCAGGGGGGTTGTGGAGTCTTCTTCTCTGGAGATGTTCAAGACTCGACTGGACAGGTTCCTGTGTGTCTTGGTTTAGGTGATCCTGCTGTTGCAGGCGGATTGGACTAGATGATCTTTCGAGGTCCCTTCCGATCCGTAATGATTCTATGATTCTATGATTCTATGATCCTCAACTAGATCAGGTTGCCCAGAGCCTTATCAAATCCTCACCTTGAGTATCTCCAGGGATATGGCCTCAACCACGTCCCCTGGGAAACCTGTTCCAGTGTTCAACCACTCTTATGCTGAATTATTGTTATGGTTTGAAAGTTGCCCAAACTTTCAAGTAACTGGATTGGTGCCTTCATGAATAAAAAAACCTAGTACAATGATATTCCCAGTAAGATGATTGTACATATTTGCAATCATACAAATATGTCTGAGGCTTGGACACTGCAATAAAGGACTAAGTCATTACTTATGTGACCTAGAAGGACACAAGGGACTGACTTGTCTGAAACTTGGACCAAGTCTGAGATTGTGATAATGACTTATGAAAATAGATGTAGAAAAGGAAAGAAAATATAACTGAAAATACAACTCTGCCATTTCTGTATAAAATTAATGAATAGGAATTCATGGAAATTTGAGACAATTTTAAGCTTTTATGGTCTTCTTATACATTACCCACAAAGCTTCTAATGATTTGTGTTTGGTTAGTAAGATGCTGTCTTTTGAAAACAAATCTTTTTCTATTGTTTTATATTAATTTTCTACTTTGAAATTAAACTACTGCACTAAGCTGATATAGGTAGTCTGGGCCTGAAACACGAGGAACAGAGCAGTCTATTTAGTGAGCAATGGAACTGTGGGAGGCAGATGGCATCATGTTTTCTAAGACCTACACTGGTTGTTTCATTTCTTTCTGAAGCTGTTCAGGATATTATCTAACATGTAGTCCTACAAAATATTGTGTTATTTCATGTCATATTACCACAGCAGCTTCCAGGATAGAGCTCAAAAATCATTTCTTCACACTCTTCTCTCCCTTTTTCCTTTTCTTTTCTCTTATACATACATGCAGTGAGATGTGTTCTCTATGAAAGCTTTGGGACTGTAAACTTTAGCTCTAGTGCCAATTGAGTGTGAAACTGTCTGAGTACAATAAGTCAAAAAAAGGTGTTAGAAACACCCCACAAAGGTGAGAAGTTGGAAAGGAGTCTCTATATATTTCCTGTTTGCTGAATTTCCAATTAAGTTAATGTTGATGTTATTTTATGTATCGTGTCATTAATAGATTTTTAGAGCTTTGAATAAGTCCATATTATTATTTATATTAAGTAAACATACCTTATATTCTATTTATAATGGCAACGTATAACGCCATTTATCCTTGAATATTTACTGGGTCTTTTATCTAGTCCAGGTGGGATGAATTTACTTAGTTATACCTGTTAGTCACATATTTCTGGAAATACAGCACAAATTACTTTTTATTTGAACTTCCCTCAAGCTAAAATAGGGTAGATTTAGATTGGATCTTAGAAATTTCTCACTAAGAGCATGATGAGGCACTGGGACAGGTGGCCCAGGGAAGCTGTGGATGCTTAATTCTGGAAGTGTTCAAGGCCAGGTTGGATGGGGCTGTGGATAACCTGGTACAGTAGGAGGTGTCTCTGCCTGTGGCAGGGGAATTGTAAGTAGATGATCTCTGAGGTCCCTTCCAACCTAAATCATTCTCTACATATGAAACCAATGGCAGGTGCAATTAGAATTATTAATTATTTTTCTTTAATAGACGATACTTTCATAGGTTTTGGAAATATTTAATAGTGAAATACATTGTATTTAAAAAAAAAGAAGCCTACTTGGATAATTACAACTAAGCCATATATCTAAAAGGAGGACCATAGCTCTAGACAGAATTTCCACTCTCATTATGTCTACATGTTAACACTCCTTTACTATTGTTTGATTGTATATATCATCATTTAATATTTTACAACATATTTCATTAAATGACCAAATAGACCCAACCTCCTTCAGACCAAATAGTCCCAGCTGAGCTCCTTAAGGCTTGTTCTCAAGACCCATCACAACCTCACTGCCCTTCTTTGGCAACCACGATATCTTTCTTCCATTATGAAATTTCCACTAGCATTCGTAATTTAATTTGACAGGTAAGGATTAAAAGACAGATTTGAAAGCCCACACTTATTATTTGATTTTGCATTTTTTAAACAATGACCAGTGAAAAAAACTATTGTTAATATACAGGAAAGATTTTTAAAAAGAGCAATTCTATCATTTCTACTTGCCTGTACAATGTTTTTAAAAGTAACAGAGTGGAAAGGAATATCGTAATAGCTTCAACTATAACTGGGTACAGAACAAAGGAAAAGGGATATCCTGTGTAATGGCTTGCCATTTGTGTGTGAGGACGATTTTCTTCCAGGTCTTACCTAGATGTGCTTCAATACTACCGATCTTGTACCTGTAGCCCAAGTATAACAGTAAGTGCATATAAATAGTAAGGCACAAATATTTTTTAGGAGTTACAGATAGACTACCATAAGAAAATACTGTAAATACTGCTTTTAAACATTCCAAGTCTTAGAAAATTAAAAATATAGTGAAGCTATCATTAAAATAGTAAGTGATGAGAAGGTATAATTTTTTCTGTCTCATATAATTTTAATAGATAAGAAATAGAGGCTTTTTAAAGGCATCGTATTATTTTTTTACAGCTGATGGCAGCTCTCCCAAGGATGCTGTTTGCACATTCTGTTGTCACCACGATGGAAACCTAGTACAATGATCCAAAACCATTTTGCATTATATTAATGTTCTTAGAAAATACTCATAAACTGTCTACTATTTACCTCCAGGTGGAAATGCATCGTTCTATGTCATGCTGTGCTAGTGTAAAAAGCATGTAAGTGTGAAATGCTGGCGTAGACAGAGCACAGAAAAAGGCTAAATAATAGTTAATGGTAATTAACTATGGTACAAAGTGTTTAGCTTGGGAATCTATCACTTAAAATTCTCTTTTGTAGGCTTGTTTTAAAAATTATGGCATAAGAAGGATATATGCTGACCCAGGCTCTGTATTTCAAAGATTGTTGTAAACTATGCAGCTACAATCTGGTTTTTACTTTCTAGCTATATAACAAAATTCTTCTTGGAAGAAATAAGATTATTTGAAATTACATGATCAGAACAGCTCCCAATACATTTCCAGCTATGAACTTCTTAGCTATAGAAACAGACATTTTTTAATGTGCATTGCTAACTATAAGATAAAAGAAAAATATGATGTCTGAATTCTTATTTGAGCATAAAACATTTAAAAAATTTTTAAAGACGCAGCTATGTGTTGAGTAAGTGGTTACGCTTAAAAATCAAATTATGGCATGGGAAAATACTTCTTTCAATATAGCAGATGCCTTTCAATGTCTTCAGGGGAAGCTGAATGATTTTACTGACATCAAAAGGATGTAATTAAACACCTATGATGGCTAAACAAAATAATAGCAAGTAGAGGCTTCTTCACATTACATTAGGTACTTATACTCTCACAAATGGGTTGGGCATTTCCTCTAACAGCTAAAATATAAAATTTTATTTGGATTAATTAAAATTTGTGGTGAAAATAGCATGTATATTTGTTCATCATCAGAAAAATGAAAGCAACTATTTAGCTCTAAGTGTGGTCTTGCCGCTTTGAGCTGCTTTCTAGTATAAAAGATGTTGCCTGCCTACTAAGTACTGCAATTGAAAACACAAAAATACAAAAGAGGACATAATATGGCTAGCCTCTACAGAACCCTGCTAGACAAGAATTCTCAGTTGAGAAAAACTTTAGGAGCCAAAATTTCTTTGCCTAAAATTTTGAGGCCTGAAATTTTTATTCATCAACTAAATAGAAGGTATAGTTTCCATTTTCAGTTTCTTCGATCCTGCATTTGTCTTTTAATTTCAAGTTTGTCTCTAAAGGTGCCCCCATGCTGAGATCCACTACCTATCATCAGATGTAAACTGCTTCAACTTCTCCTTACCACTACCCACTGCCTGTAGAGAAGGTCTACGCGTAAGACAAATTGTTTAGATGTCTAGCTTTTATGCGGCTGAAGTTGCATAAGACTGGCATTATTTTAAGATGAAAAGGTACATCTTGTCTACAACACGTACTTGATCAGCTAGAACATGCCCTAGGTTAAGACTCCTATTTTTCTATATTAGTATAATATTTTTATAGGAGAGGTAATACAATTTCTTCTAATACATGGAGTAATTTTCCCAAATTACTTTGTTGATTTTCCAGCCTTCAAACCTCAGATTTTGTTTCCTTATTAATTCCCCAAGGCACCATAAGAACGTAATATTTTCACAGTTTTCTGTCTCTGACAATGGCCAGAAGATATTTAGAAGAAAACTATAAGTAGAATAGTTGGATGCAATTCTTTCTATCTTCTTTCCCTCTCCAACTTCCAAGCCATCTACCTATAAGCAGGTTGGGGATTTCCATTTAGCTGAAACAGAGGGTGTTGATGATGTAAAAATTAATTTGCCTTTCAACAACTCATGTTATTAGTACTGTTCAATAACTTTCAAAATTAAATCAATTCCTTGTTTTTGAACACTTTGAGAATGGTATCCTGGTGGGTATCAGTAAGGCAATGGTTAGTAGATAGAGAGAGGTTCTTCTCCCTGTCTACTCTTTTAGAAACAGTCTCCCATGTCATTCTCCTAGACAAGCTGGTGGTTCACAGTTTAGACAGGCGGATTCTTCACTGGGTGAAAACTGGCCAAGTGGCTGAGCCCAGAATGTTGTATTGAATTGAGCTAAATCAAGTTGGTAGCCATTTACAAGTGGTGTTCCTCAGGACTCAGTACTGGGCCCAGTCTTATTTAACATCTTTATCAGTGATCTGGATGAGAAGATTGAGTGCAGCGAGTTTGCAGTTGACACCAAATTGGACAGGTGTGTCAATCTGCTTGAGGGTAGGAAGGCTTTGCAGAGAGACCTGGACAGTCTGGGTCAATGGGCTGAGATCAGTTGTATAAGGTTTAACAAGAGAAGTGCCGGCCTCTACACTTTGGTCACAACAGCCCCATGCAATGCTAACAGGCTTGGGGAAGAGTGCCTGGAGTACTACTCAGTGGAAAATGACCTGGGGGTGGTGATTGACAGCCAGATGAACAGGAGCCAGCACTGTGTCTAGGTGGCCAATGGCATCCTGGCCTGCATCAGAAATAGTGTGGCCAGCAGGACTACAGAAGTGACTGTCTGTCTGTACGTGGCACCAGTGATGCCTCACCATGAATATGTGTTCAGTTTGTGACAGTTTTCAGGACCAGCAATCTTAGGAATAACTTTAGCCTGTCGCTAGTAGCGTCAGACAAACTTTCTTGTACTTATAGTAGAAGAGAAGATTAAAGGTTACACAGGTTGAAGCCCCTTCAGCTTACTCCCAGGGTACATGGAGTAAATACATACTGAGTATAGATTTGAATAGCAAAACCAAAGCCTGAGGAATTAATTACTACTATGATAATGTGCTATGGACAAAATCCCACAAAATTGCAGGCCAGATCTTGCCAAAATTCTCGATTTCAGCTGGCAGACCACATTAAAAAAATTATGCTTCAATTGTGTGACCAAGTTCTGTCTGCATTATGGTAATAGGCGAACAGTAGCCTATCCCACTTTTAATACCAACTTCAAAATGAGATTGCTAGTGTGATTGATTTTGTGGGAAGACTCACAAGCCTACAGGCATTTTATTAAGGTGCTTTATGGAAAGAAGCAAAAAATTCTGACATGAAAGCAAAGGAATAATCTCTGGCATGAATATTTAAAGTTACTTTAACATGTCAACATGAACACATATTGAAAAGATCAATATTATGGGAAAAATAATCTGTAGAGGGCTAGCTTCAGACGTTATGAAAAGGCATAGACACTCAGAGCATTTTCTCATCAATAAAAAGCAGATGAAGCAGAAAACTTGTAGCCTAGGAAAAGTGGCTGTTTGGAGAAGAGACAGTTGTTTTGTCTTTTTGTATGTACTCTCTAAATCCTGAAAACAGAATCCTTTAGTGAGTCAGAGAGATGAATCTGGACAACGTAGGTCCTCATCTTGCTAGCAGAAAAGCTCATATGTATAACATTTAGTGCAAGAGAATGCTGTGTGTGCTGTGTTCAGTATTGCTAGTCTGTGGCTTATAGGACACGGAAAGTAGACATGCAAGTTACATAAGGATTAAAGAACTGTCCTATGCCTGGAAAACAAAGGAAAAAGCACCCCCAAGAGCTTCTCCTTTGTTATCCTAGCTCCTCCGACAAGGTATTGTTACAATCGGTAAATGTTCCTGTATGACTCTAGCACAGCTTGCTATTGGCAGTCAACGCAGACGTTATGATTTTAGATGATTGTTTGCAAAAGCTCACTGCAGATACAATGGTGATTTTATAATTCAGAGAATAGCCTACCTGCTACACAAAGCAAGCAAGAAGAAAGAAGGCTGGCAAAGGCGTTCACTTGTTTAACAAGCACATGTTGTTATAGGTTGTCTACTCACATTTACAGGAACTGAAGGTCTCACACGATTAATTCTAGAACATCTTCAAAATTTCGAAACACCTTTGTTTTCTAAAAATCTAAACCTAAAGCATAATGGTTACCAGGCTGATGGAATGCTAACAGAAACCTCATTCTGACAGACAGAAGGAATAGGAAACAAAACTAAAAATAAATACTGGCAGAGTTATGCACGATCTTATCACAGAATTGGAATAATTCAGGCTAGATAGGACTTCAGGGAGTCTTTAGTCCCATCTCCTAAAACAGGATCAACTCTGTGACCAGACCAGGCAGCTCAGGTCGTCATCCACTCAGACAAACCTGTAAGGATAGATTGCCCAACCTCTCTGGGCACTCTGTTCCAATCCTTGGTTAGTGTCAAAGAAAATTCTTTTTCTTATGTAAATGTAGCACCTTATCTTCCCTTGTTCTCCTGTCACACACCTTCGTGTATTTTGGCTTCATCTTCTTGATAAAGCTGCTATTAAGTCCCCACAAAAACTCCTTCTCTTCATGCCAAGAAAGTTCTTTCCTCAGCCTCTTCTCTTCCTTCATCTACGTTCCAGTGAATTGTATTTACAATGTGCATACAGGATTGAATACATAAAATATACCTGTAATGATTTGAAAAGATCTTATCATAAAGTAAAAAACACCTATAACTAAATCAGCTAGTAGGAAGATTTTATTAAGATATGAAAGACATTTGGATACTACTTAGGAGCATTTTACTAGATGTTGTCCAGCTTGCTATGACACTATTAGGAAAACTATTATAAAACAAACAAACAAGCCAATGAAAAAACCACAAACAAATTAAACTAAAAAAGAAAAAGCTTCGTCATCTAGAAAGGAAATGAAGGAATTAATAAAGATACTTCTGAGTGGACGATAGGAGAAACCAAGGCTACTCAACCTCAACCAGAAACTAGGAAGTATGGGAAATGATAAAGATCAAAGATATGAAGAGAAAAGATATGGCAGAAAGGATAAAAAAAAAAAATCATTTTTTAATGCATATTAGGAAATAGAGGAGTTGTAAGAAGTTATCGTTTGTTTTAGTTGTAAACATGTACTGAAAATACACTGTTAGAAAAACATTCAAGAGATTGATCTATTCAACAGCTGTTGAATATCTAAACCAAGTAATCTCGATGTTTACAGGCCTGACCATCCAACTTTGTTTAAAGGCAAAATAGAAAGTTTTTAGTACTGTACGTTATTAATAAAACATTGAAAGGGGCTAGTGCTTTTGTTTTGCAGAGATTTATGAAGAGTTGTGGCACTGCACTAGATTTTTACTAGATGGATTAATGTTAGAGCAACACCAAGGGTTCTGTCATTGACTTAGAAATGACAGACCTGCATTTGCAGGCATTACTTACTTTATCTTATACTTCAACATTTTCAATGTATTTTATAAATGATATGTTATTAAATTACCACTGACAAAGTTGCAGCTGTGACAACAGTAAACAGGCAGACAAATCAATTGTACTTAGCAAATTAGATCATATTAACAACCTGCATACTATCAAAGTATATGGGTGAAATACCACTAAGACTGAGCTTCTGGATAAAAAAGACCATGTGTAAAAGGTACAAGAGTACTGAAAAGAGCTCAGGGAGCCCCTGAATATAAAAATAATGGATTAAGCTGTACAGAGAAACAAAACCAGTTTATAGTACTTATTTTGGCATTGTTTTACTGGAATAATACACCCAATCAGGGGACTAATAGTTAAAAGACTAAATTGAAAACTGAGAGGCTAAGAAGTTGTGACAAGCTTGAACTAATATAGGCTTTATTTCCTACTAGAGAAGGTGGAAAGATGATGCAATAGCGTAGTCTTTCCTGAAGATAATCTCTTAGTGATAAATAATACATAATGTATAATTAAGAGCTCATGCTCTGAATTCTATCAGACAACATAATATTTAAAATTACGAATGAAATACAAATAATAGACAAATATCATTAGTGAGTGTAATTTGACCATGGAGAAATTTACAAACATATTTGTAGGTATTTTTCTTGACTAGAAATATTTTAATTGAGGTTGCCCTACTTCATCCATAGTTATTTGGACTGGATGCAGTAACTGACATAGGAATGTCTCACACCTTTTCAGGTGAAACAGGCTGAAGATGAACATAAGTGTATTTCACAGACTTAAAATGGATTAGGTATGGTAACACAAGGGAACACCATATGGTTGATTCATTAGGGTGAAAATTAATTTCCGGACAAGCTGGAGCAGTGGAAGCTTGTGAACCTCATGATGTTCAACAAGACCAAGTGCATGGCCCTGGACCTGTGTTGGGGCAATCCTCAATATCAATATAGGCTGGAGGATGATGGGACTGAGAGCAGTCCTGCAGAGAAGAACTCAGGGGTAGAGTCAGATGAAGGCCTTGCATGAGGCAACAATGTGCATTCACAGCCCAGAAAGCTAACTATGCACCAGGCTTCATCAAGAGAAGCACAGCCAGGAGATTGAAGGAGGTGATCCTCCTGTTACATTCCACCTCGGTGAGTCCCCACCTAGACTACCGCACCTAGCTCTGGAGTGCTCAGTATAGGAAAGACATGAACCTGTGGGAGTGTGTACAGAGGATGAACACAAAACTTATCAGAGGCCTGGAACCCCTCTCCTACAAGGACAGTCTGAGGGAGTTGAGGTTGCTCATCCTGGAGAAAAGGTGGCTCAGCCTAGACCTTATTGCAGCCTTTCAGTACTTAAAGAGGGCCTATAAGAAGAATGGTGACAGTCTTTTCAGCAAAGGATGGCTTTCAATAAGTCCAAGTGCCGGGTGCTGCACTTTGGCCACAACAATCCCATGCAGAGCTACAGGCCGGGGTCGGAGTGGCTGGAGAGCAGCCAAACAGAAAGGGACCTGGGGGTGCTGATTGATACCCGCCTGAACATGAGCCAGCAGTGTGCCCAGGTGGCCAAGAGGGCCAATGGCATCCTGGCCTGCATCAGGAATGGTGTGGCCAGCAGGAGCAGGGAGGTCATTCTGCCCCTGTACTCTGCACTGGTTAGGCCGCACCTTGAGTACTGTGTCCAGTTCTGGGCCCCTCAGTTTAGGAAGGACATTGAGGTGCTTGAGCGTGTCCAGAGAAGGGCAACGAGGCTGGTGAGGGGCCTTGAGCACAAGCCCTATGAGGAGAGGCTGAGGGAGCTGGGATTGTTTAGCCTTGAGAAGAGGAGGCTCAGGGGGGACCTTATTGCTGTCTACAACTACCTGAGGGGTGGTTGTGGCCAGGAGGAGGTTGCTCTCTTCTCTCAGGCAGCCAGCACCAGAACAAGAGGACACAGTCTCAAGCTGCCAGGGGAAATTTAGGCTTGAGGTGAGGAGAAAATTCTTCACCGAGAGAGTCATTGGCCACTGGAATGGCCTGCCCAGGGAGGTGGTGGAGTCGCCAACTCTGGAGCTGTTCAAGGCAGGATTGGACGTGGCACTTGGTGCCATGGTCTAGCCTTGAGCTCTGTGGTAACAGGTTGGATTTGATGATCTATGAGGTCTCTTCCAACCCTGATAATACTGTGATACTGTGATACTGTGAAAGCCTGTTGCAACAGAACAAGGGATAAAAATTTTTAACTAATATTGGGTAGATGTAGACTGGATCTAAGGGTGCCATTTTTTGTAACGGAGGGGGGGTGAAACACTAGAAAACGTTTTCCAGATAAATGATGAAGGCCCCATCCCTGGAGACATGTCAGGTCAAGATGTGCAGGGTTCTAGACAACCTGATCTGGTTGAAAATGTCCCTGCTCATTGCAGGAGGGTTGGACTAACTGACCTTTGAAGGTCCCCTCCATCCTAAAACATTCTGTGTTCCTAAGATTCTACAGTTCAGTTATATGGTTCTACGACTCTACAATTTTATGAAAATGTTTGTGGAACAAGTGCTCTTTACTGTTCCACTGGCAGTTAGAGTAGCTTCCCGGCATAAATTGTAGTATTGATTGCTAAGTGCTAAAATAAGCTTATCAAATGCAAAGCAAGTAAATGCTGTGACTGTGTCACCTATCATCAACCTCAGGGTGTGCCTTCTGTGTTACTGATACTCACTTCTGCCATCAAACCAGCTGATACACAAATAGCTGACTGGGGCTTTATGGAGGTTAGGTTTGGCACATACTGATTTGATCACACAAAACATTTTATGTCAAGTTAAGCACAAGTTTTCTGTGGATGATTGGGAGGATGAGCATAAATTTTTAATCTTCCTATAAGATTTCTCTTTTTTTTTAGAAGAATGTTTAGGCTTTTTTCTGCTTGTTTGATTTGAATGATTCCTTCATCTTGTGTTGTAATTATGCTTTGTATCTGCATCTTTGGATATTTCTTACCAAAGAAATTTCTTCAACCAAGGCTAATATCTTGTAAAGTGAGTTCCTTGTAAAGTATTTGCTTTGAAGGTGGCTGCTGCATCCCATTGTTTTTGAATGAGGTTAAGCTTCCTTTAAGTTAGATGGTAAGTCTAAACACCTAAAAGTGTTCTTTATTTTAAGTACATGTAAAACGATGTGTGAATGAAGATGACAAACAGCATATGAAAGAAAGTAGCAGCAGATAAGGGCCAGAGTGCAGAAAACACTTTTCTGCAGTGATAAAGTAGAATATTATTGCTTCCCCAACAAAAGTTAAACAAGTTCAAAAGGTAAAAGGGAACACTGCTTAAGACCAGTTACACTCATCAGTGCACTCCACAGGTTAAAATGCTTGTTAGAGTGTAAAAATAAACAATGATTTTTTTGTAAATAAACAATGTTCTTTCTGTAAGGAATATGCTTGTCCGATAATTTGTTTAAGACTGAAATATTAATCTTCGGTTATAATCAAATAATACCTTGTTGTGCTACAACAATTTTTGCTTCCTATGGGATCAGGTCAGAGTTGTGGTTATCTTTTCTAAGGCAGACTTGTATTTCATTAAATGTGGTGTGTCAAGCATGCTGGGCAACAGATAACAAATGTACTCTATAGCCCCAAACCATTTTGCTATTTCTTAGAGTCTCTTTGTGTCTGTATTACCCTGCTTTGTAAAAATTAAGCTTCTGCTATGGATGACTTTGGACTTCTGCCAATGATCTGAAGAATGACAGAATTTGATTATAGGAAAGTGAAATAGAATTCAGGGCAGAAAGATAACTGCTATGGTAAAAGCAGAAGCTAACTCAGAGCACATATGAATAATAACATTAGTTCAGTGAATTATGTGGAAAATTATTTGATTTGTGTATGTAATTAAGTGCTCCCAGGTAAGTGACCAGGTAGTTCAGGGAATGACAAATGCAACATTTGTGACCAAAGTAACATCAGCTTTCAAAAGAATATAACATGGCAGACATATGAACACAAAGAAATTTAATCATTTGCTGTTTGCTGTTTTTTGGCTAGTGCATGAACTGAATGTGTGGTGATACAAATGGCTCGTATTTGACTGTACGCTCACTGTATGGATAATAGCCAGTTAAGGAGGGCATGACAAAAATGAGAAAGAAGGCAGTGACCACTGGAAGAATATGTGGCAGAGTGTATTGCAAATAACAGAGTACTCACCTGGGGAAGCAAAATGTTTTAATCTTTCTATTCCTGCCTCTCCAAGAGTCAAACATCACGTTTTGCTGTTGGTTAAGCACTGCAAATGCAAGCATAACACTGGTGTTGGTTGGCAAATTGTCTGTGTCCAATCAGAAAATTATTATTCTGTGAGCAGCTACCTACCTTGTGCATGATTTTGCTACAGATATTTTCTTTATAAATGCTTTCATCAGAACAGCACTCGATGTATCAAAGAGTACATTAAGACATAAATTTTTACCAGGGAATTTTCTTATTCTGTATCAAGAATCTGCACAAAGAAAAGCATTTGGATCCTGTTATCAAAGCATTCCCTCGACATTTCTGTTCTACATTTTCACTACTTCAGGAGACATCTGATTTTTGTAATCCCATTCAGCAACTTCTCAATAAATCTTCCCAAAAGCATCATGTAAATAGATGCCTGTTTAGATTAGCTTGTCTTGAGTTTGTTTCTAAATTCCTGACCACTTGCACAACAGTAATCCAAACAGTTGTAAATCTGCTAGACCATTATGACCAAAGCTAAGAGTATTGTCAGTAATTCAGCTTGATAAAGTGTGGCGAAAAGACACTGTTCTTTCTAGGACACCATCGTGGTTTCATCTGTTGTACTCGCTAAGCCACACTTTTTTCTTTCAATTTGGATAGTTTGTCAAAGATGCTGAAATTCCTATAAACAGGGACTGAAAAACCAAGCAAGCAAGATAAGGTACTTTATAATGCATTTTTCGCTCAGAAAACTTTATTTGTCTGAACAATTGTTTTCACTCTGTTTATAAATGACCGGCTGTAGTCTTCATCAAGTTATGAGTTAGTAATGTTGTTCCACGATGAGAAATTTCATTACATCTTATAAATTCAAAAGATGTATTAACTGGCATAACCCATTTATCCCATGTGTTTGCATACAAAATAATAATGTGAGCACCCATGTTTTTTTAGGCATGCATTTTCATGAAATTTTAAATTCAATTCTGTATTGATATGTATGTGAACTTGTGCAATGCACACTCTGCAATGACTGTAAAGTACCTATTGGTACATTACTGCTATACATATTTAATTGCAATAAGTAGTGTGCTTCTGTGAGACTTTGGGTTTCTTTGTTAAGTTTGGAAAAAGCAAACTTAAGTGCCTTCCAAAAGACATGTGAAGAGCTAAAACCACAATTCATCATTTGAACCACAGGTCTTATAATAGATTAATGTTCCTTCTTCAGTACTATTTTTCTGCCTTTTGATTTCAGTGCATCTCAAGAGTATTTATTTCAATGGCATTTTCCACCAAAATATCCTTCTACACCTGTAGTTTGAGCCCACTGTACCTAGAACATAGATTCTTGTACCTAGAACGTAGAATACAACAGTGTGGTGGGTTGAACTTGGTTGGCTGCCAGACTCTCGCCAAGCCACTGTCACTCACCATACACAGTTAGACTGCAGGACAAAATAAGATGGAGAAACTTGTGGGTCCATATGAAGACTAGAACACCATTTACCATTTATCATCAAGGGCAAACTTTCCTTGGGGAAAATTAATTTATTGCCAATTATAAATAGAGTAGGAAGGTGAGAAACAGACAAAACTCAAAATACTTTCTCCTACACTTGGATTCATCTTGACTCTTTAACCCAGTCCTTCCTGCTAAGTGGTGCTGAGAGTTGGATAACAGGGGCTTTCAGTCAATTCATAGCAGTTTCTTTCTGCAGCTTCTTCCTCCTCACACATTTTTGCCTGCATCAGCATGGGTTCTTCAAGGCTGAAGTCCTTCAGGATAAACCCTTTCCAGCATGGGCTCCTCTTCATAGGCCATAGTTCCTTCAGGACACAACCAGCGTGTTCTGTTGTGGGGTTCTCACAGGCTGCAAGAAAACTGCCTGCTCTGCCATGGTCCTCTCCACGGGCAGCAGGCAAAATCTCACAACCAGCACCCAAGGTACCTCCTCTCTCTCCTCCTCATCCCGTGCAGGATTGCTTCTCACACACTTTTATAACCAGCCCTCACTGACTGTGTGATACTTTGTTCTTACCTGAATATGTTTTCTCAGACCTGTCACCAGCTTGGCTGATAGGCTCAGTGGTGTCTCGTGGAGAGCTTGTTTTGGACCTGTCTGAACACAGCTGTGTGTGGCACGGGGCAGCCTATGGCTTCTTCACACAGAGGCCACCCTCAGCAGCTCCCTTGCTGTCAGCACCTTCACACCGGCACCCAATGCAAACACTACATTAAATATATTCAACCAGCATAAGTCATTAATAGGGTCACTTAGCAACTAGCAAAAAATACTGATATGCTCAGTCAGAACCGTCACTCTAATATTTACTCCTTGATTACTTTCAAAATATAATCTGCATTTTAGTTTTGTAGATTTTAATATGTGAAGTGTTATTGAAATAAATGTCTGTTTGGTCTTAATAATGCAAATGGATTTGTATTCACTATGGGAAATGTTATATTGCCTCAGTGTCTGTGATAACGTTACAGAGCATCCTAAAGGAGCCAGAAGCAATGTAAGACATGATGGATAGACGCTTGATGTGGTCGGCTTAATCTGTTTTCACTAAGACTATTACTAATTAAAGGTCAGTAACTCTTTTGTTAGTTACAGAAATGACTTTAGGAAATTTCTGTTGATCTTCAATAGACACCATGATCTCAGTAAAAACAGTTCTTTTAATAAAACAAAATGGAGAACAGAGTGGAAAAAAATCTTAACCATTTTGCCTTACAAATAATTTATATACTCATATCCAGAGTCACATTTCCATTTTTTGTTTGTATGCATGCATCTCATTTAAATTATTCTTTTTCTATCTGATCAGAATAACAGATGCGTGAGAAGTTATTATTTGTCCTCAGTGCCTCTAACTATGTAGTTCACAGGAACGGATTTTCTTGTGGTATTATTAGCACTGCGTTTCTAGAAGCAGCAGCTGCCCTATCTATGCTCGTAAATACACAATGCATTGTAAAACAAATCTCTCTCTGTCTTTTTCTCATTAGAAATACTGTCCAGAGCAATTATTGATTTATTCATTAACTGTTTTAAATATCTTTTCTCTCTTTTTTAAAAATAATTAAATAGTTTTTATTGAGGTTTGTTTGCTAACAAACCTGATCTTTTTTCTACGACAAGTTGACCCAGCTACTGAATGAGGGAAAGGTTGTGGATATTGTCTATCTTTATTTTAGTAAAGCCTTTGACAATGTTTCCCAGAGCTTTCTCATGTAAAAAAACTGTCTACCCATGGTTTGGATGGTCTCTGCTGGGTTAAACACTGGCTGGATGGCTCTGGTGGCTGGTGACAGGCAGTGTTTTCCAGTGTTCAGTACTGGGCCTGTATTCTTTAATATCTTTGTGAATGATCCAGATAAGGGGATCCCATGCAGAGTTACAGGCTGGGGTCGGAGTGGCTGGAGAGCAGCCAAACAGAAAGGGACCTGGGGGTGCTGATCGATACCCGCCTGAACATGAGCCAGCAGTGTGCCCAGGTGGCCAAGAGGGCCAATGGCATCCTGGCCTGCATCAGGAATGGTGTGGCCAGCAGGAGCAGGGAGGTCATTCTGCCCCTGTACTCTGCACTGGTTAGGCCGCACCTTGAGTACTGTGTCCAGTTCTGGGCCCCTCAGTTTAGGAAGGACATTGAGGTGCTTGAACATGTCCAGAGAACGGCAACGAGGCTGGTGAGAGGCCTTGAGCACAAGCCCTGTGAGGAGAGGCTGAGGGAGCTGGGATTGTTTAGCCTTGAGAAGAGGAGGCTCAGGGGAGACCTTATTGCTATCTACAACTACCTGAGGGGTGGTTGTGGCCAGGAGGAGGTTGCTCTCTTCTCTCAGGCAGCCAGCACCAGAACAAGAGGACACATCCTCAAGCTGCGCCAGGGGAAATTTAGGCTTGAGGTGAGGAGAAAGTTCTTCACTGAGAGAGTCATTGGCCACTGGAATGGCCTGCCCAGGGAGGTGGTGGAGCCGCCAACTCTAGAGCTGTTCAAGGCAGGATTGGACGTGGCACTTGGTGCCATAGTCTAGCCTTGAGCTCTGTGGTGACAGGTTGGACTTGATGATCTATGAGGTCTCTTCCAACCTTGATAATACTGTGATACTGTGAGTGCACCCTCAGTAAGTTTGCAGATGACATCTAGTTGGATGGAAAGATGACCTGGTTGAATGAAAGTAGGGAGGCTCTACAGAGGGACCTGACAGGCTGGATCAATGGGTCAAGGTCAGTGATATGTGATTCAACAAGGCCAAGTGCCAGGTCCATCACAACAACCCCACGCAACATTACAGGCTTGTGGGAGAGTGGCTGGAAAGTTGCATGGCAGAAATGGACCTGAAGGCATTGATTGACAGCCAGCTAAATATGAGATAACAATGTGCCCAGGAGGCCAAGGCCAATGCCATATACAAATACACAGATATCACCTTTGAAATACATGCCAGTTCACACACGAGATTCTTTATAAATTCCTTTGATACTGTTCTGGGAGTGGGGGGGGAGACAAAATGCAATAAGATTCTTGCAGCTCATTCATTATCTATAGATACCTACCTTCTCCTAAGTAAGTGACACTGAGAATAAAGGGACCTCAGATTTCTTCAGAGAAACACACAATATTTGAAATACAAGGCCGAAATAAATTTAAATTAGAAAATTTACAATGAAAAATTTATGTTATTAAATAACATAAATAGTTATTAATAACAGTTTATTTACAATGGTGGTAAAAACCCTATCCTGCTATTGCTAGGAATCCTGTAGTTTTTGCAGGTTAAAAAAAAAGGTGGTAATTGTTAAGGTCTTCTCAGGCATAGAGATAATATATTCAGCACTATATCACAATAAAAGTGACAAATGTTATCTCTCTCCTAGTTTTATCTTTTAGAGGAAACAGTAAGACTATATGCCTTTATTGCAAAAGAATTCAAAGCATTTCTGTTCAGAGGCACGTAGCCGGCCCGCTGTATGAATAGAGGCAATAGACAGAACTGAGATAAGCTTTTATACCAAAGAGCCATGTATAGGTATTGGTTACTTAAAATGAGGAAAAAACCCCATTGAAATGAAGCTGAAAGAAATAAATAATTTTTGAAGAAAATTTTTACCTAGTGTATTCATAAGTAGGATCAAGATTACTTGGTTATAGTCACAATCCTCATGCAGAGCAGGTAGATAATTTACAGAAACCAGCGGAGCTATCTTTTAAGTTTGGTTATTGGTTAATATTCTTCTGTGCTTTATAAGAAACACAAATGTATGAATGTAACCTAATATCTGGGTTTGTGTATACTTCCACTAATGAACTTTATGTAGTTAGTGGAAAAGTAGTTAACCTCCTGCAATATTCTGCTTGCATCATGAAACTATTTGGCCCCGTATTTTTACAAAATTGAGAGATGTGTAGGTATCTGTCAATTCATCATATTGATAGCTATTGTCTCTTATCTTCCAACTGTTTTTCTGAATCAAGGTACAAACAGACTCCTTTCATCTTTCATCTGTTGGTCTAAATTGGTATTGCTTTTCTTTACTAACAGCTGTGAATAGTAAAGTATAGGAAATCAGGAGAGTGAAATAACTTCTTATTCCTTCTCCACATCACCAGAAAATCTTTACCTGCTGTCACTTTCTGGAATGTTCCTGCTCTGTTTGCTGTGCATCTTTTCTCAAGCATCTTCTTTTTCTAAAAGTTTTTATTTCCTTTGTGGTATTCAGCCTGGAGGTAGTGTTTAAGATTTGTAGTATGCCAAGGTTTTCTTCACATGTTTCATTATGGTTGTTGCCTTTCTCTGCAGCAGCAGTCTGTGTTTATAACTTAGCAGTTCAGTTTGTTTGCCCAACTCCCTTCGCATTCCTGGGACTTACAACTCACTGCAATATTAGTTCTTGTTGCCAGGGCACTTTGTGTAACATTTGACTCTATTTTAATGTACACCTATTTTTGGAGTGGGGCAATGAACAGAGCTTTGCCTTAGTCGTTTATTTTGCTCAGACATTTATTTGGAAGATATTAGTTCTGTTAGGGTATCCACAGATGACAGATTTCTCCATTCATCGGTAGTAGACCAAATATGGCCAAGACCAGAAGCTCACGGCTTAAATGTGTACAGAGAAAGTCTTATACTCTGTGTGTTAGATTAGTCCCAGAGAATCTGCACTGGTAATATGTGTTCCCAGTTTCCTTTCTTTTACGGTATGTTCAGTTTCTGTTCTGTGAGAGCAAGTCAAATGTAAGGTGCTACTACTTGTGAGTGGAGTACTGTAGTTTGGCACCATCTCAGTGCTTTGAACTAATATGGCTAATACACCTGATGTTCACCAACATAAAATAGTGTAGCTCTGAAGGGCTAGCACAAAACAGCTAAGCCTGTACTGTACACTTGCATAACTGGTATATTAATGCTTGCCTTTGGCTGAACTGTCTGATCTCTTCTGCACATGCTATGCAGTCTCAAGCGAGGTTGCCCCAAGGCTCTTTTGAGCTGAAACTCATGCAGTCTTTGGCTTCTTTAGCATGTATTACATTAGCTGAAAAATACAGTGTCTGTGCACAGGCAGCCTGGGCTGGAGACTAAGAGGTTGGCTTTCCCAGCTGTGCTGTTCAAATCCAAGACAAGAATTCCCACTGGGGAAAAAAGCAATAAAACATTGTCATCAGTTAAACGAAGGACAGTTTTTTGTACTAGGAATCTTTTGTGTGCCTGTGTTTGAACAAATCTTGGCTTCAAGTCTCAACTGGAATGAGGTGCCTGATTGTGGACAGCAAAGCAGTCCATAATAATTGTAATCGTGATGCTTTTGTGGAAAGACCGTGGTTCATTAAAAGACAAAATAAAATGACAGGTGAATGTGTCAGGATGGGGAAACTAATCAGTGTTTTCACACCATTATAAATGCCTAGATTTGCTGCTTTAGGTTTTATACAAATTGCACGACCAAACTCTTAATGTATTCACCACTGAACTTAATCAGTCAGTAAATCCTGCTTCAGATCTTGTACCTACTTCTTATTTGTCTATTATTTTAGTTGATGAAAACCAGTATGTTAAAACGATTTTCTAAAAATTGAACTCTTTTATCAACAGCAGTAATTTACAGTTCAATTACTTCTACCTTTTCTTTTTGTTCAGTCCACAGACCTCTGTGTCTCGTAGACTTCATTCTGTGTAATACTGCAGCTGCATAGATTGAATGTTATTAGTGCAAAAATCAAAGACATATAAGGAACCTCTGAAGCTAGTTTTACCCTGGATGATCAAGAGTGGTTTGGGAATGGAAAAAGGACTGGTACATCAGAAGGAATGTATTCTTCTTCTGGACTTTGCTGTACAGCAATCTATCTTACCTTATCTAACTGGAAAAATAATTTTCAGGTTTAGATAATAACTTCTGATGTCCATATCATAGAAATGAATGACAGCATAATGCCTGAACCACAACTCAGGAAGGTAAAACTATTTCTAGGCACATGAGCATGGACAGTGTTATCAAATTGTTCTCCCAACAGCCATAAAAAGCAGACAACAAAATTTTGTCTATTCAAATCCAGTGTTTCATCTTGTACAACAGTGCAAGCAAGCATTCACTGTTCCTCTTTTTCAGTGGGTCCATCTGATAACAGAATTCCATGTAGATGTGCTGAAATCTCCAAACCTAGGGAAGGGAAAGGTTGCTTTGCACAGTTATTGTCTTAAATTAAACATAATTGTTAGCACAAAGCCTTCCAACAGTTTTGGAATTTGTATTGTCACTACATATCTCTCTAGGGAAAGATGGGAAGATGTGCAATACCACAAAAAGAATAACCATGAAAATAAAAACTATGGTTAACCAAAGTAACTTTCAAATGGGTTTATGTTCTTTTAAACAGATTTTATTTGGTTATCTGAGTCAGTTATCCTAAGTGGAGACCAAACAGTGGCATATTCTACTTTTACACTTGATGCTTCAACAGTACAAAGGTTTGGCAGTGGATAACTCGTACTTTATCCGTCTTTGCATGTGGTAAATACACTCAGAGCCTGCCATTTGCCAGTGTAATGACAATTCCTGTATTCCCTGACTGCCTGGAGGAAAATGTTTAAATACAACATTGTTTCTGGCTGAGGGGCAGTCATCTAAAAGGCTTGAAACTTAAGCCTCTTGTTAGTTTCACAATATCTGGGAGATCTGGTACAATGTGTTCCTGCAAAAGCTCTGCTTAAATATGTGACCAGTTTGTCTCAAGCTGTGATCGAGACAGAGAGCAGGCAGAGGTGTTTGATTTAGGTTCTACAGCAAGGTATTAAAGGACTGAGGCAACCTGACAACTGATCATTTTAAGAAAACATAATTAAAATTAAATGTGTGAAATCAGCTGGGCTCTGCAAACTGCCAGGGTTTAATTCCTCTGTTACGAACACAGCACTGGAGGCCAGTTGGTTAGAGGAGGATACTGTGAAATGTAGATAGAAACCAACTACAGTGAGTTTTCCTCCACTCTAATGTATTTTGAGTGGTGCTGGTATGGAAAGTCTAGAAATATCTGGCAGAAGTATGATTATGAAGTTAAAAGACAATGTGTAATGTCTTGCCTGTTCTTGGTGGAACAATCTGAAATCTGAAGTAGGTCAAATTTCAATTCATTTTTTAGACTTGACCTTGCACTCAGTGGGCACTTAATCGCATCACAAAACCACTGGATGATGTTATAAACACAAATTTTGAAACAGACCTTTTGGGACGTTATCTTTATCTTGGCAGCTAATTTCTGCCGGAAAAGGTCCAAAAGAGTTCAGGATAAAAGTTCTTCTGTACTTCTTAATCTTCTCTTGTATCATGTGCACTCATATATTGATGGCTTGACAGCTGGACATTCCAATTTCATTGATTTTGTCTTATATTATGTTGCTGTAGTTTCTTCTATATCTGAAGACATACAAAGAAAATGTGACTAGTACACAAACAAGAGATGAAGACTCCTACCCTCTGGGCAATACATCTGATTCTCAGTCAAGCCACTGTCGTTTTTCCTTCCTTCGTTATCTTCACCACTCTGTCTTGCTACTGAGGTTTAGCAGCAGCCAGTGAATAGCCTTTCTGTGTCAATGGCATTAGAAAGGACTCCACTACAAAAACTTCAATCCAAATGGGGAAAGAACGTGGAGTGAATGGTAGGATCTGGCCAAAAAGGATGTGAACCTGTTGGAACATGTCCATAGGAGGGCCATGAAAATAACCGGAAGGCTGGAGCACCTCTCCTACCAGGGCAGGCTGAGAGAATGAGGTTTGTTCAGCCTACTCCAGGGCACTTCATAGCAACCTTCCCATACCTGAAAGAGGCCTATAACAAGGCTTGGGAAGAACTGCTCAAAAGGGCATGCAACAATAGGATGAGGGTAATGGTTTTGAGGTAGAAAAGCATAGATATAATCTGGAGGTGTGGAAAAAAGTTCTTTAATATGAGGATGGTGGATCACCTGAACAAGTTTCCTAGAGAGGTGGTGAAGGCCCAATCCCTGGAGATGTTTATTACAGGTGAGGCTTGATGAGCAACCTGCTCTAGTTAGAGATGTCCATGCTTGTTGTAGTAGAGTTGGACCAGATGAACTTTGGAGGGCCCTTCCAACTCAATATATTCTATGATTCTGTAAATAAGATCAAATCCAGAACTATGAGACATGGGGTGATTCTTTTCCTTAACTTGTGTTGTTCTTAATGAGAAAAAACATGTAAACCATGTGCTTTGAGCTGAATTAAGCGCAACGGAAATTCTTGGCAGCATTAAAGACAAAGAATCATAGCAGAGCTCCATACTAAGAAAGCATTTAATATTCAATCTTCTTTTTTGCTTTTACATTTATTTGCTTTTCAAAAATAAAATATTGTAGAGTGCCGCTGGGGTTGGATGGATGGAGTTCTGGGTTGGAAATTGTGAGTTTTGCCCCTTTAATGGAATATCTAGTAGAGTTAATACCCAAATTTTAAAGCTCTTCCCAGTTCTGTATACAAGGCAGCGCACATGAAATACAGGGACTGAAAACTAACTTAGTTTTTCAAGTTTCCTTTTGGACATATAGAACTGATTTTACCTTATTCAAGCCCAAGGAAGCCCTCAAGGTTGGTGGCTGTTGAATAGCAACCTGGGTCTGTGTGAGGTTTGGGAGGTCTCTTTTGACTGTTGTGGCAACTCAGGATCATATGGACCATGAAGAGACATTTCAGTAATTCCGTGTGGGCACTCAGGGCCCACATCCAGGCAAGGTTCTGCAAGAATCCAAATAGAGGAGGTGAGGACATCTGCATATATGAGACACTTCCATGGAAAAGAAAGAAGTGATCAGAAAAATAAGCTTAAAATTAAATAGTATTTGGGTGTTTTCAATCAGATGCAGCAAAAAGGAGCCTGCAGTAGACAGTACTGCTTCTGTATTAATAACAGACTTTAGCTTCAGACCTCTAAATATTTTACCTGACTGCCAATCCTGTTGGTTTTCTTTTTTCACCATCTATTTATTTTAATAAAAGAATAACATAAATATTGTAATTTAGTAAGTGATTTGTCTCTGATAATTCAGATATATTAAAGTTAAGTATAAAATTAGACTTACATAATTATCCAGACTTTCTCTATAGCTGACTGAGATAAATGGACAATTTTGAGAAGTGATTCAGACTCCTCCATAACAAGCACGTGAGACAAGTAGAATAAATTAACCTCTATTATTGTTTTTCTCTACACTGCAAAGGGAGGCTGGGTAACTAGTGCAGTGTCAATCTTTTAGACAGTAGAAATGAGTTTTGGTATCAATAGGTGTAAACTCAGCAGTGGTCAGTGTTATTCCTGCAGGTCTAACATGGTCGTTTCTGGTACCCTTTAGAACAAATTCCATTAGAGTACCACCTTCTGCAACACATTGCACAAAACTTGTAAACAAAAGGAACATGTTTGATTACACCTTATGATATAGCTAAAAAAATGGACATGATGGATGAAATGAAAGCTTCTGGGTTTTGGTCTAACAACAGCTATTGCTCCAGTATACCAATGAAATAGATGTTTCTTGGCTCCTTTGCTTGTGTTAAGTCTTAAACCTTAGGAATATAAATCCAGTATCACCGGTCTCTGAATCTAATTAAAAAAAAACATGTTTACCTAAGACCTAATGAAGTGTGCAGGACAGCAATTTAATTGAAGCCATTGCCAAGAGAACACCTGGTTGCCTTTCTAGATACTCCATTAGCATTTTCGGAAATGCTAGTATTGACGGAAGCATTGTAATCTTCACTGAGGTCTTCAGAAAATTGTGTGCCACAGATAGGTTTACTAAAAGATATTCAGGAAAATATAATAATATACCGAGAACAATAATAAGCTGCTGTATTTTGAGGATAATTCTAGGTTTTACTCTCAAAGACCAGAAGAACCACAACTGTGGCTAGACTATTTCTGCGAAACTCCTTGGCAGACCCCAGTATATATATTCTGTTTTAAGCATAATTATTATTTTGACCAGTTCTGAACAAGTTAAAGAAAAGCTGCACCATAGCCCTTGAAGGTCATCTTATCCCAATCTCCTCTGCTACGGGCAGGAACATCTGCCATTGAGTGATGTTGCTCAAAACCCCATCCAACCTAACCTTAAACACTTCCAAAGACAGAGCATACACAAATTCTCTAGGCAACACTTTCCAGTGTGAGTGTTCCACCCTCATAGTGAAAAAAAAATTTCATATCCAGTCTAAATCTACCCACTTTCAGTTTAAAAACATTGCCCCTTGTCCTGTCATGACCAGCCCTGGTAAAAAGTTTGTCTCCATCTGATAAGACACCTTTATATATTGAAAGAATGCAACAGGGTCTTCCTAGAACTCGCCCTTCTCCAGGCTAAACAACATCAACTTTCTTCGCAGAAGAGGTGTTCCAGCCCTCTGATGATTTTTTTTTGCCATCCTCTGGACAGACCCTAATACACCTACGTCTTTCTTGTACTGAAGACTTCAGAGTTGGATGCAGTATGCCAGCTAGGGTTTCATGAGAGTGGAGTACAGTGAGGGAATGAGTTCCCTTGAAGTGCTGGCTGCACTTCTTTTTATACAGTCCAGGATACATTTTGCTTTCTAGCCTGCAAGCACCCGTTGCTGTCTCAAGTCCAATGTTTCAATCAGCCAGTGTCTTCAAGTCCTGCTCTCAATCAGTCTGTTATCCAGTCTGTACAGATGTTCAGCATTGCCTCAATCCATGTGCAGGACCTTGCGCTTGTATTTGTGGAACTTCATGAGTTTGTTTGAGCCCTCTTTTCAAGCCTGTCAGGGTCCTCCTAGATGGCAACTTTTCCCTCAAGCATATCAGATACATCACAGAGATTGATATCATTCAGAAACTTGCTTAAGATCCAATCAATCGTACCATCTATGTCATTGATAAAGACCTGTGCTCTTTATTAATAAAGATCGATAGTCTGTTGATGAATACAATTTTGGATAGTTATATATTAAGTTTCCTGGGGAAATCCTGTTACCTTTCATATTATGAGTAGGTATAGTCTGGTGATACAGATGACATGCTGGGCTGATTTTAGGCACCTGGCTAGTACAGCAAATTGTTAGGGACATAGCTCATTCCTTGTCTTACCTGAAGCAACCTGTCTCTGGTCAGTAGGAAAGTGCAGAAGAAAGGACATGATGGTGCAGTGAACTGCAGAGAACATCTAGCCATGGTTTAGCCTTGAGCTCTGTGGTAACAGGTTGGACTTGATGATCTATGAGGTCTCTTCCGACCTTGGTAATACTGTGATACTGCAATACTGTGTGATCTATCAGTTTTGGCTAGAGCTATGCCGTAAGGCTGAGAAGACAGACAGAGGGCAAACAACAACCACTTCTGCCTATTCATCCAGTTCAGGATCAGTTCAAGTGTTTGCCTCCAGAGATCCCCCCATTCAAATTTGCCTACTGTACTGTCAGTTTTCGCGACAACTACAGCTTTATGTAGACGGTGCAAGCCTAGAGGAGGTAGAATTTCAAGATTTATTACCAAGAGCAGGGAACATGTTTGCCACCTACTGTTCATGGTAACTGAAGCATCCTAAAAAGACGAGTACTGTGATGGAGTGGCAGAGGATAAGAAATACTTGGCACATACTATCTGGGCTAGCTGTCTAGGTATTTGAAGAGCACCTATAGAAAGTAGCAACTATAATCACAATGTCCGTGCATCAAAGCAGAGAAATAAATCAGGATTTTTTAATTCCTGTTTTGGCAGCAATTTTGAAGACAAAAAGGCTCTTGTTAAAAGAGGAAGAAGAAATTTGAAAAAGACAGGATGCCAATGGAAGTCTGAGCAAACTATACTAAAAGGTGCTTGGGTATTTTTTCTTCAATGTAAACACTTTTATTAGGCAGTTTAATTATTGCTCAAGCAATTTAACTTAATTTGCCTACTTGTGGTCCTGGTTTCACTTTCTCTAGTCTTAAAGAAATAACAAAGGATGAGACCTCAACCCATTTTCATGGTTCCCCTCAAATGATCAGATGTTTATTCTTGGTGAAATTATTTTAAAAACATGGTCAGTCTTGACATTTGTCACCTTTTATGAACGGAGGTGCTTTAATGTGGAAAGGAGAGGACAAGTCCAATACTTTGTAAGGTTAACTGTTAGACAATGAAATCTATAATGAATGTAGCTGTGCTGTCCCGTTTACTCACTCCATTTGGCTGCATTCTTAAGATTTCAACAAATGGCTTTGTGAAGGTACTGACTTTCTGGCAACAACTGCTACTTGCAGCTGAGAATAATCCCTGGAGTTCCCTCTCCTTAAGAAGATTTTATCAAGAAGTCCAGCTTCTTCAGAAAAACAGCAAAAGGTGAAGCTGGCCCACCCTTGTGGTTCTCTCCTTGTCCTGCCTCTCCTATTCAAGAAAATACAGCCACTCTATGAGGATAATGTGCCTTTGTGATTTAACTTAGTTTCTACATTTAGAATAATTGTTTAAACACTAAAATACAAACTTTAGTCATTGCATGCAGGAATTTTAAGTCTCAGTACAGATGGCTGTCCAATTTGAGATAGTTCAGGAGTTTTGCACTTCAGAAAGTGCTGAATGTTCCACTGTAGTCCAAACAAACTCTTATAAGGTAGGAGAAGTTGCAAAGTGCTCACATCTAGGCAGTTAGACATATTTTGGAACGAGTGGGTTGGTGCATTATGTAAGGATCAAGGTGCAAGTAACCTTCAAATCTAATATGTTTAATGGAGAGACGAATACCAAAAGGGTTTTCTAATCCACTTTTTATACTGACATAGAACACTTCACTTGGGTCTAACCACTCAGTGGAATTCTAGGTCTTAGTTTAATGGGATTTTTGTCATTTTCTGCCAATGTTTCTAATGTTCTTCATTTATTTGATTAATTTTATTCGCAAAAGAATAATGTCCTTTTTAAAAACTAAAAAATTGAATGTGCAGCTCTGAAGGCTCTTACAGTCTTCTCAAACTTAAAATTAAAATGAATTCTCTTTCTGCATCTGAAATGAAAGCTCAAGTTTATGTTTACAAAGACGTAACACAGGTGCTTCGGTCATTATTTCAAGTGACACCCAAGTAATACAGGCGTGAACTCAAAAGAAAAACGGAAAATGAAACTTTGCAAACTTAGTTAATAAATAAGGAACCCTATTCATAGTTTCATCAGATTAGGTCTCAAACTGTGATATCTGCAGTACCAGTATTCTGCAAAGTCAAGGCAATTACTTAATTGCACCATTTATTTTAGAATCACAGAATACTAGGGACTGGAAGGGACCTCGAGAGATCATCTCATCTCCTCATCAGCGTAGCATCACCTAGATCAAGTCACACAGGAACATGTCCAGGTGGGTTTTAAATGTCTCCAGAGAAGGACAACCCACAACCTTCCTGGGTAGCTCATTCCAGTGCTCTATGACTCTCACTGTGAGAGAAGATCCTTCTCATATTTATGTGGAACCTCCTGTGTTCCAGCTTACACCCAATGCCCCTTTTCTTATCATTAGGTGCCTCTGAGAAGAGCCTGGCTCCATCCTCCTGACACCCATCTTTCACATATTTATCACACACTTAATTGATCTTAGTCCCTTAAAGTACATTTAAAATAAAACAAGTCTGGTCATCCTACTCCAGAAACAGTCTAGTACAAAGTCAGATTAATCACCCTGCTCTACATACGATGTGCTACTGATCTTGGCTTCCTCTGGTGAGCCAAAAGCATGCGAAAATCCCAAGTAAGTACTCAGCAAAATAGGGATCCTTTTTTATTGCAAATCATAAATAATTCAGAACATTTGTTGCCAATTTGAATTTGGCAAACTGCAAAGGACACACTAGACCCGTGGTGTGACATCCTTTCCTTCTAACTATTAAATCACATGAAATGTCTGCATGGAACAGGGAAAAAACTTCTCAATATTATTTTTCCTAATAAACACATGCTATCACCGCCATAGAGAGGTTTTAAATTTTTATATTTCATAGGGGTTGGAAGCGACCTCTAAAGATCATCTTCTCCAACCACGCTGCTAGAGTAGTACCACCTAGAGCAGATCCCACAGGAACATGTCCATATGTGTTTTGAACATGTCCAGTGACAGAAAGTCCACAAATCTGTCTGGTCAGCCAGTGCCAGGGCTCTGTCACCCTCATGATTAAAATATTTTTCCTTATATTTAGCAGGCACCTCCTCTCTTCCAATTTGTCATAATTGCCTATTGTTCTATCACTGGGCACAACTGAGAAAAACCTTGTCCCATCCTTTTGACATTTACTGTTTAGATACTGGTAAACTTGTAGACTGGGTTAGGGATAAGTTGAGCAAACTGGATGTGCATAAATCCATGGGCCTGAATGGGACACATCCACTAATACTAAGGGAGATGGCAGAAGTCATTGCTAGGCCACTCTCCATCATCTTTGCTAAGTCATGGGGATCAGGAGAGGCGCCCAGAGACTGGAGGATAACAAATGTCACTCCAATCTTCAAAAAGGGTAAGAGGGAGGACCAAAGTAACTATAGAACAGTCAGCCTGACCTCCATCCCAGGAAAGGTGATGGAACAATTTGTCCTGGACACTGTCTCCAGGCACATCAAGGACAGGAGGGTCATTAGGGACAGTCAGCATGGCTTCACCAAAGGGAAATCATGCTTGACAAACCTGATAGCCTTTTATGAGGGCATAAGCAGATGGACTGGTGATGGCAAAGCAGGGGATGTGGTCTATCTTAACTTCAGTAAAGTATTTGACACAGTCTCCCACAGCATCCCGCAGACAAACTGAAGCAGTGTGGTCTAGATGATTGGGCAGTGAGGTGGATTGTGAACTGGCTGCAGGATAGAAGCCAGAGAGTAGTGGTCAATGGGACAGAGTCTAGTTGGAGGTCTGTATCTAGTGGAGTGGCCAAGGGTTGGTACTGGGACCAGTACTATTCAACCTATTGATTAATGACTTGGATGAGGGATTGGCATGCACTGTCAGCAAGTTTGCTGATGACCCAAAGCTGGGAAGAGTGTCTGACACCCCTGCAGACTGTGCTGACATTCAGTGAGACCTGGACAGGCTAGAGAGCTGGGCAGGGAGAAATGCAATAAACTATAACAAGGGTAAATGTAGAGTCTTGCATCTGGTCAGTAACAACCCCAGGTACCAGTACAGGTTGGGGACTGACCTGTTGGAGAGCAGTGTAGGACAAAGGGACCTGGGAGTCCTGGTGGACAGCAGGATGACCATGAGCCAGCAATATGCCCTTGTGGCCAAAAGGATGGATCGAAATGGGAGTGGTTAGCAGAGCGTGAGAGGTTCTTCTTCCCCTCTGCTCTGAACTGGTGAGACCACATCTGTAGTACAGTTCCGGGCCCCCCAGTTCAAGAAGGACATGGAGCTGCTGCAGAGGGTCCAGCACAGAGCAACGAGGATGATGAAAGTAGGACAACACCTCCCTGATGAGGAGAGGCTGAGGGAGCTGGGTCTTTCTAGCTTGGAGAAGAAGAGACTGAGAGGTGACCTCATGAATGTTTATATGTATGTGAAGAGTGGTTATCAGGAGGATGGATCCAGGCTCTTCTCAATGTCATCTAGTGATAGGACAAGGGGCAATGGTGTAAGCTGGAACATAGGGGGTTCTATATAAATATGATAAGGATCTTCTTCACAGTGAGGGTGACGGAGCATTGGAATGGGCTGCCCAAGGGAATTGTGGAGTCTCCTTGTCTGGAGACATTTAAAACCTGCCTGCATGTTTTCCTGTGCTACTTGGTCTAGGTGATCCTGTTGTGGCAGGGGGATCAGACTACATGATCTTTCAAGGTCCCTTCCATGTGATTCCTTTGTGACTCTGTGATTCTCTTAAACATTTATGAGATCTCCCCTCAGTCTTCTCTTCTGCAAGCTAAACAGCTGCTTCTCTCTGAGCGTTTTTTAATAAGGCACATGCTCCAGCTGTCTAATGATCTCAGTGGCTCTGTGCTAGACTATACCCAGTCACACCTTGTCCTTCTTGACCTGGGCAGCCCAGCACTGAACGTGGTATTCTAAATGTGGCCTCACTAGGACAGAGGGGGAGAAGAAAAACAAGTTAAAGTTGTCCGTAATCCTGAACAAACCTAGATGTGTTTCATTAACTCAAAAGGA
This sequence comes from Rhinopomastus cyanomelas, assembly GCA_013400115.1. Classification (NCBI taxonomy): domain Eukaryota; kingdom Metazoa; phylum Chordata; class Aves; order Bucerotiformes; family Rhinopomastidae; genus Rhinopomastus; species Rhinopomastus cyanomelas. The sequence goes on along the minus strand of VXBP01007107.1, from coordinate 570,153 downwards.
CAAGCCCTGACCCGCAGCCTCTTGGAAGGCAGATCCTGTCCCTCCTTCATTCCTCAGGGCACTTCCTGGGGCAGTGCTATCTGGAGTTTGGCAATACCAAAGCCAGAACTATGGGATGACACATCCAGCCTCCTTAAGATAGACAAGGAGGCCATGAGGCCCCTCTAATGGAAGGAGAAGTTGTATTCTCAGAGGCATCAGTGGCAGAGGCAACAGCCAGAAGCAAATTCACAGAGTTTTGCTCTACCAGGGGTCTTTTGGCTCTTCCCCATCCTTCTGTCATCTCTGCCACAGTCTATCCTACTGTGTGTCCTCCCCTGTGCCTCTTTCCCTGCAGGCTGCAGTCATCCACTTGGCTGTTCCACCTTAATATTAATAATATTAATACTAATAGAAAGTATGCAAAGTTATAGTCACCACTGTAGTGATTATAGTCTGCACATTCCCAGCAGTGAATGTTGGATGTCAAGCCCTGAGAGCATCACAGATTCAGTGAAAACATGACACTCTCACGAAGCAGGAGCAGTAGACCTTGGTAGCAGAATGATACACAAAACCCTCTGGGGATGAGGAGACCGTCAGGAGACGAGAGCATCCACAGCAAACTTTCTAATTTATAATGAGTGTGATATTTATATCATGGAATAATTTGGTCATCCAGCTTGGCTCAGCTGTCCCGGCTTTTGCCCTGCCTAGCTTTATCTCCTAACAAAAAAAAAGTGCTAAAGAGCTTGGCTTCTGTGGAGACCTACATACCATGACTGACCGCAAAGACAAGGGTCTTATTAACTTTGGTCTCATCAAATAAGTTGCTGCAGTCTTCTCAAAAATACAGCTTTTCTGAATAGAAAATTGGTCCAATGATTCTGTCCCAGAGAAATCAGGACAATGAGAAAACAACTCATCCACTTTAATAAGTGGATTATTAAATTGAAGATTACTATTACTCATTGTTTATTATTTCTTCATACCATGCGCAACACAGTGAAGGTAACTGGCAGAGAGGTGGGTGTTCTGTCAGCAAATTTAGTATAGTTCACGTGTTTGAGTGACTATTTGATTAAACACTACAGGTTTTTATATAACCAACCTGTAATTGAGAATATGTAATCAGAAACTTTCTTGAAATTAGCTTATAATCACCTTGAGATGTAGAGTGTTTTCTAGAACAAGAACCCCTTACTTAGTGTTGGGAATGTGTTGCCAGACTTATTCTTCTTCTCAGAGTCTACTTAAGTTACGTGTGCCTGGAAACTTTACTCAAACTGGCTATCCAAGAAAAAATGTCACGGACATCCGTGAGTAATCAGTACTAGAAGTGCTGACTGACTTTGTCTACCCTTGCCTTAAGATGATCATACCCTTGCCTTAAGAAGATCATGGCAGGTATCATGTAACCCCCGGTATAAAACCGCAGAAAGAGAGAACAAAACATGACATAACTAAATCAAGAATGCTTGGAAAACACAGCAATCGATTCTGGAGAGTTATTTACGTCTTTGCATAACATTTCTCCAAGCTCTCATTTTAATAGAAAACATCCTTAAGTAAAGGCCATACTCCACAAGCTACAAATGTAAAAGTCAGACTGTAGGGAGCTATTAATGGGAAAAATAATTCTGTATGGCCTAAAAAGCAATTTACTAAGAGGGAGTGTGGTACTTTGATACCATTTTCAGAAGGTTAGAATTATCTTAGCATATTAGTGGCAGGGTTATTAAACTCTGCAACTTTTTGGGCAAGTTGTGGAAAACATTTCAACTGGTCAGTCTTGTTGGCTAGATACTACTATGATGAGAGTCCTACTTAAGACCTACTCAACACATAAACTAATTAGATCAAGGGTTTGATTTTCTCATGTAAATACATGAATGCCGCGGGCCTACTTCTGTTTTTATATTTACCCTATTTTTATACTGAATCAGCCCATGATACCTCACCTTATAAACTCTTCGATGGCTGCAACAGCCCAACATGTGTGGCTCACGTATACTCCTGTGCAATGGAGCCGGTACACAGCTTTTCCCTGTCTACTTGTCTGAACTCACACTCTCTTGTTTTTTTCCCCACAGCTCTCCTTTATGGTCAGTCTCTTTTCCTCTACAAGTTGAATTGCCTTGAATCAGCATTTGTCTCAAACTTTATCATGATATCATTCCCTTCTTTCTGCTTAGACATAAACTTAAAATGCTAGCTCTTGTTTAGCCCAGAAGAGCAAAGTTAAATGGACCAACTCAAGGTACTTCTATCTTGTATAATTACAGTATTGATTTTGGAATGAGCTTAATTCCCTGGCATAATTAGTCTGAGGTGTAATGGACTTGTTTGAGTGTTGCTGTGATATCTGTGTAGTGAAATCTTCCTCATGTCGATAAATATCTTATCTGATTTATATGGTAACTCATTCTTCTATAATTTCTTTTTACTTTTTTCCCTTTCAAGACCTCAATTCATTCTAACACAAATATCAGTGAATCAGATTTCAGTACCCAAACGGAGCCGATAAGAAAAATGGGAACAGGCTTTCAGTGCAGTCTGTTGAGTCAGGACAACAGCTAATGGTTTTAAACCATAAGGGTAGATTTAATTGTATGTAAGAAATAGATGTTTTACATTGAGGGTGGTGAATCACTGGAAGTGGTTACCAAAAGAAGTGGTGGTTGCCTACTCCCCGGAGATGCTCCCTGCTCCTTTGGAGAGCACATTTGAAACATGCAAATTTCCTGTCTCTACTTCATGAACTATTTGCAAATGTTCTCTTTTTGGTTGTTGTTGTGTGTAGCTGAGATAGACTGCAAATTCAGTAAAACAGTTCAATTACCTTTATTTTTCTCAAGTGTTTTCCACATACAGTTTCTGTAAGACTGACATTAAACGTAGCTGAATTTTTTAATGTGAAAAATGGAACATATTTTTATATTGATATCAGTCAGACACTTTAAATTACAGGATATAGGAATACTCGCAGACACTGGTAACAGTACAGAGCATTTTCATATCACTGTCTACCACATCTTGCTCAAATTATTTCTACCAAGAAACATATGGGTGAGAAGGGAAAGTAGTGGATACTGAATATTATTTCATGCAATCTTAGCAAATATCTTTCTATCCTTCCTGTAGTAAACAATTAGAATTTTGGAAGCTGTTTATTAGCAGGTATAATTGCCTTGGGACTGTTTTAAAACCAGAAAGGGGAAATGAAAAGAAAAAAGCATTTAGAGTTGCAAAACACTTTTGCAACAGACCCTGGAGTAATTAGTAACTCAGTGAAACAGCCTGTAAAGCAAAGCAGCATTTTGTCTTGAGTGAATTTAGAGTGGAAAATAGAAATTGCTTAAGAAGCCATGGCTGAGTTTAATAAAATTAAATAAAATTAATCTGGGTCTGTCAATGAAGACATTTGAGTGCTCTGGTAAGATATAACCCTGGACAAATCTACATGGCTAGCTGTGGGTTGCCCTGCGTACCGCATTCGTGTTCCCTGGCCAGAAGCAATCCAGCTATGGTAGAGAAGCCATACAGCCTCCTTGCAGGAGGCATATAAAATCAGATGTAGCACAGTGCTAACATGACTGCACAGCTTCTGGACCAGAGGTCTTTTACTGTTTTTAGGTTTGGTATTTTTTTATTCTTGATTTGCTGGCTGAGTAGGCAGATAAACTTGACTCTGCCCAGACACGTCCTTGTAGTGTGACTGAAATGAGGCAGAAGTCCTGTGGGAAAAAAGGGATCTGATCATTTAACTTAAGCCTTTATTATAATCACATTCATAAAAGGCTGAATTAATGTTATGCAGGCAACTTTAATATTAGCATTCTCCAACTTTTTTGGAAGGATGTTGTTGCAATTTTAGTAAAGGTTTTTAATACCTTTTGTGTATGTATTGTTTTGCATGCCTATGTAACTGAACGTTTATTTTAATCACTTTAAAAATTCCCATTAATTTTTTGGTTTTGTTATGTGTTTAAAGCAATGGTCAGAATAATAACATTAATTGTTATGTAATAAAACCCAACCCTTTATTGTATCTGTTGACTATTAATGAGACATCTGATAGTATCAGTAATCGTCTTCTCATTCTTGATGTTGGAGGCAAGATGAAAGGGAAAGGACTGCTTTCACAACTGACTATTACTCAGCCATTTGTAGAAATCTAAAATTCCCCTTCCTTCCAAATATCGTATTTTTTTCCTACTACTCCCTATGATTAGCTAGTCTGACTCCATGATGTTAGTTATTGTTCCAAGATAATGACATAGCTGAAACTGAAATTGAACTTACTACTCTGGATGCTGTCAAACTATTGTTATATATTATGTATTCATAACATTTGTATTGTTATTTTCTACTAATTTTAGTACATCAACTCTTTCTTTTAGAACATGTAAGTTAAACACCCGCAAGCAAAATTATTCTTGACATTTCAAAGTGGTTTTGTAAGTAGTTATGATTTTTATAGCCCCATTAATGTCTATGAGTACTTCAGGTCATTCTCTTTGTTGTACATCTTTTTGAACTGGAAACACAGAATTTCAAATCCTCTTTGATTCAAATTCTATTGTAATTCAAGAATTTCACATATTGTGTCTTAGCTCCTTTTAGGAGTCCTAAAAAGCATCTTTATGCTACCCTGTGCAACAGATCATTGGCAGATTTGTCCGTTCTCTTTGTTCAGTTCTCTTTCGCACTGTTATTAAAAGTGTAAAGAATACGTCAGAGCATGAAAAGCCAGAATATTTATTTTGGATAAAAATTAATAATTATAATTCCTCATATATCATAAACATTCATACAACAGTCATGAAAGAGTCCAGGTGAGGTTAATCTTTATGTAAGGTACCATACAACATAAGAATAACATCTGTAAAGAGTGTGAAATAAACACAAAGGTGGAAAGCAGTGGGATAGAACAAAGGCGAAATGCTACTTGATAGTGTAAGCATACAAATTACAATGGAGTTCTGCAGAGCTCTTAAAATCACAATAACAAGTGTAAAGCTGACAGTATAACCAAGATATTAAAATTAGGTGAATGACAGACAAGTAAGAAGAATTCTGTACCTTAAGCAGTTCTCATTATTTGCCACCTTTGCGCAGAATTAGATATGTTTATTAAAGGTAGGAAGAGGAGCTAAACTGAATACAGCTTTATATTTTGTTATTTTATTGCATTTAATTTAATAGCCTGTCATTGTAGCCCACCCTTTCTGGGTTCTTATTGCACAGCCCCATTATCAGTGCCAGACTTGCAGTAGCAAAGAGGGTGGAAGAAGAAGCTGAGTTTGTAAACTTTCATTATTGCTATGACAAAAATTAATCTTAACACATACATTTTAAAAATCCTTTGTTTTTACTCTAAAAATAATTATTTTAGAATGTATTCTGTATATTCCATATAGTCTTCTACATGCTACTGCTCTGTCACAGAGATTTTTACTTAAATGATTTGGTTTCTGAAGGAAATGTGGTGTATTTTATCATTTTTTTAACTTAACCTAAAATGTAGTATTTTTACCTGACTTCTGCGACACTATTATTAGTTTATTTTAACACATATCATAACTACACAGAGAACACAACAAGAAAAAATTAGAATCCTGTCATAGGACAGAAAAACCTAATAGAGTCAATCCATCAAACTGTGAAGAAAAGTAGTGAAAAAAAGCCTCTGCACTCTAAACCAAGTAAATATGTCTTCTGTCCTTTAAGGATATTAAAGCTGGCCCCTACTGAGCTGTCAAAGTGTGTTAGTTTAAATAAGAAAATATACCACTAGAAGGGTCAGGTCACAGACAATTCAACTCAGCAATCAGTAACGAGTGAACCTAAACAGCCCTCAGATCCCAGCAAGTTGTCAGGGGAAAGGTTATCAGTCAAAGCACAGGAGTACACCAGTAATTCAGAGTGAAACTCGGTAACAAATGAATTTTCCATTCAAAATGTTTTCTTAATTGTGTGGCAATAATTACTTCAGGGGATGTTGGGACTGGAAAATATGAGAACAGCGATTGAAATGTACAGCAGGAATGAGAGAAGGGCATGAAAACTTTTTTCAAAGAGACATTCCTTCCTTCTGTATTTGAGCAGTAGAGCAGAGTCTCATCTTTAACTCCTTAGATTCAGGAAGGGAAGTACCTGTAAGTGAACTCAGTAATTCTGAGAGGTGGTGGGTAGATTTTAATTCACTTAAGTGATTACTTTTTGTTCTACAGGTTATTTAGCTGTACCTAATTTATTTTGTTTAGGGTACCTACATGATCTCAATAACACCCTCCTCCATTGGCTGACTGCAGAACTAAGATCAAGTTCAGCTAAGTTCAGGCAGTGAAATTACCCATGATGGGTATTCTGTCACTATGCTGTGTGGAGTCAATGGGGAATAAGAGGCCCTGCAAGGTACCCCTTCCACTACAACACAAACACCTCAGTGTATGTCTCTGTGAACTCGAAAGACTCTAGGGAAACTGGACACTTCATTTAGGTGTCATGCATAAGAAAACTTTCCTTAGGCCCACAGTTTTGGTGCTACAGTTGAACTGGAGTTAGATGTTTCGACTAACCTAAATTAGTTTCCGTGAGTTATTTTGAACAAGTAGGATATTTACCACTCTAGTGGTAAAACTTAGACAAAGGAGTAATGGTGTCTGTGATTACAAGTAAGAAGCTTGGTCAAGAAGACTGAAGGACTAGGGAGAACCTCTCTTCTCTTCTCTTCTCTTCTGAGTATTTGAATTCTTTGCCCAGTGCAAATCAAAACTGTAGATCAAAAGGTGGAAACTGAAGCATGAACTTGGGACTCTCTCACCTTATTCTTTAAGCACAATCTCAACCTTAATTTAAGCTCTGAAGGGTAAAGCAGATACTCCACAACATCATTTTGTTTTACAGTGCTGGCTACTTCACATTTTGTGTTTGCAATGGAGTATTTTACTCATATTGCAAGAGCTATGGTCATAATTCTTCCCATTAAGTTAAATAAAAGGTTCAGTTGCTTCTGATGTGAATAAAAAGCTGTTACTATGAGAAACTGTTACTTCATTAGTAGTAATATAAAAATAGCTCTGTCTTCAATATTTATATGAACATTATTAAAGTAGATGACTCATCAACCTTCACTGAAAACTACTTATATTTCTGATCAATATTATATTTACACAAATGTAAAAGAATTTAAGCTTCTACCTCTCTACTCTGCACAGTGTTGTTAAGTCTAATTTGTATATCCAGGGAACTGAGCTGTGTTAGCATATGCTTCAAAGTTCCCTGTACTATACTTAGGTGAACAGGAAGTCTTCTTCATCTCTGGTGTAGCAGCTTCTACACCTTGTTGTGGTAACTGCTGTTTACAATGACAACAGCAGTTGTGCGTGGCTTTGGCTGAAACAAATTGTATCACACCTTTCCAAAACAAGATGTGATTCAGTGATTACAGAAGCATAGAAAGTCATAGAATGGTTTGGGTTGGAAAGGACCTTTAAAGATTGTCTTGTTTCAAACAGATGGACAGGGATAACTTCTGCTAGACCAGGTTGCTAAAAGTAATCAAATTTGACTTTGAAGATTTTCAGGGAAGAACATCCACAACTTTTTTGGGCAGCCAGTTCCAATATTTGATGACCATCACAGGTCCCTCTGGCTGGCATCCCTTCCCTCCAACATTTTGACCACACAACACAGCTTGGTGGCATCATCAAACATGCTGAGTATGACCTCAATCCCACTGTCCATGTTTCGAACAAAGGTGTTGAACAACACTGGTATCGGCACTAATCACTGAGGAACACCACTCCGTACTGCTCTCCAACTGGACATTGAGTCACTGGACGGAATATATCACAAACAAGTTCCTAGTTAAGATTTTCAAAAGGAAGATAGAATTACAATGTCACTATGGTAAATACTTTGTAACCTTTTTCTTTGGTGGTTAGTTTTTTGAGCAATCATTGTTTGTTTGATATGTGGATGAGAAAATTCTTCCTCTCATTCTGATAAAATTAATAATTCAGTGCATCGTCTTTGTAAAGCTCCTAAGAATGAGCTTAAATGAAAGCTTCACTAATTCATACAGTGAAAAAGATACCCGTGTATTCTTGATAGCTTTGGTTCATTCCTCCCATCAGATGCACTACAAACTTCTCACTAGAGTACCTAAAATAGTAAAACCTGAAGGTAAACACAATTTACCTTCTCTCAATATCTGTAGAATCCATTTCCTTTTGAGGAATACATAACTGCTGGATTCAAAAGTCCAGATACCCTTCCAACTATGCCAGAATTTGAATAAGAGGAAGTCTTAATTCCCAAGGAGAATCAAGGGTTTGCTAAATGATCATTGTGCGTTAACACTGAAGTATAAAATTAGACATAGAACTATCTCTGGGTATTACAATTTCTCCCTGCACTTTTAACTATAGGATATTCACGGAATCACAGAATGTTACAGGTTGGAAGGGACCTCGAAAGATCATCTAAGTCCAACCCCACCTGCTGGAGCAGGGTAAGCCTACAGTACTGTCTCAAGATATGCTGTCCTACATGGGCCTCAAACCCATGACCCCAGGAATTCAGAGTCCCATGTTCTACCAATATTCCTCCACAAAAGCCCAGTCTGGCTGCGGACTGAACCAGAGGAGCAATGGAATTCTCCAGATACTCGTGTTTCTACCACAGCTTGCCTGGATTGTTCAGGTTGACAAAGATCCTCAGATATTGCAGCATAGACTGGTTCTATGCTTTAATAATTGATTATCTGACAAACTTACAGCATCCAAGGTAGACACCTTCTTCCATTGCAACATCATGTCATTTACATTGTAAAGCAGGGGATGTCTAAAATACCCACAGACAAAAGATGTTTTTCTCACCTGTGGTGTTTAAGTGTCTCGTGCAAGTAAGACTTAAGAACTACTACAGATACACGGAATTCAGCTATCATTTCAGAATTGTACACACACACTAGAAGAGAGACTAGAAATTAGCTTTTGCTTTTTGCCCAGTGAGGGTCCAGAACTGTGGGAGTTTGCCTTTATTCTTGCGTCTGACAAAAATGTCATTGTTTCATCCAAAACAGAATACCATCAAAAGAAGGAATGCACTCCACACTGCATAGCCTGTTGTTTGGACTGTTTCCTGAGGTAAAAAAATGTTCAAATCACCACAAATAGTGATTGAAACGGTTCTCCCCCCAAGGAAGGTATGATGACTAGTAAGCAGTTGAATAAAGAAGGACCTTTTCCCACATTTTCAGTCATTTCTTGAAAGAAAAATAAGAGAGCATTTAGGGCTATGAGTCTTGGTTAGGGAGGGATGTATTCTTTCAGCCAGCCATACAGGCAGAGGAGACAGAAGTTTTATTGCTGCCATTGAGCAAGATCTGGACAGGCTGGAGAGCTGGGCAGAGAGAAATGTAATGAACTATAACAAGGGTAAGTGTAGAATCTTGCATCTGGGCAAGAACAACCCCAGATACCAGTATAGGTTGGGGACTGACCTGTTGGACAGCAGTGTAGGAGAAAGGGACCTGGGAGTCCTGGTGGACAGCAGGATGACTATGAGCCAGCAATGTGCTCTTGTGGCCAAGAAGCCCAACAGCATCCTGGGTTATATGAGAATGGGGTGGTTATCAGATCGAGAGAGGTTCTTCTTCCCCTGTACTCTGCCCTGGTGAGACCATGTCTGGAGTATTGTGTCCAGTTCTGGGCCTCTCAGTTCAAGAAGGACAAAGAGCTGCTGGAGGGAGTCCAGTGTAGAGCAATGAGGATAATGAAGGAAGTAGAACACCTCCCTTATGAGCAGAGGCTGAGGGAGCTGGGTCTCTTTAGCTTGGAGAAGGCTGAGGGGTGACCTCATTAATGTCTACAAATATTTGAGGGGTGGGTGTCAGGAGGATGGAGCTAGGCTCTTCTCAGTGTCATCTGGGAGAGGATGAGGGCCATAGGTATAAGCTGGAACATAAAAGGTTCCATCTGAATGCAAGAAGAAACTTCTTCACAGTGAGGGTGGTGGAGCACTGAAACAGGCTGCCCAGGGGGGTTGTGGAGTCTCCTTGTCTGAAGACATTTAAAACCTGCCTGGATATCTTCCTGTGTGACTTGATCTAGGTGATCCTGGTGTGTCGGGGGGACTGGACTAGATGATCTTTCAAGGTCCTTTCCAATCCCTAATGATTCTATGGTTCTATGATTCTTTGTGTTTTCTATTGCACAGCTATGGTAACGCACCACTTGCTCTATTGCCTTCTGAGATACTGAATTCAGACAATTACCTGCCTCTGTCTTATGGGCAGTCTAGGAGCATAGTGAATTCTGTGGGAACTAATGGGGTGAAGATGTTGTGGGTGATTGAGGGGTGCTGCAATGATCTCCAAGAGGACACTTTTGATTATTTGCAGCATCCTTTAGCTTAGATGGAGTTCAATCTGCTTGGAAAAACATGCTATGGCTGTGCGAAGGGATACAATAGTCTCCTGAAAATAACACAACCAAAAGCAAGCCAGCCTGCCCCTGCCCACCCCCCATCACCCTGCCCCCAACTTCTTCCTTTATCCAGTTCCAAATAACATGCATTTCCTGAGTTGACAAATTTCTTATACTCCCGCCAGTTTCTGATGGGCAAAGGGAGCAAGGACCTCTCCATGGAGCAGTCTGACCCTGGAATAGCCTTCTGAACTGTGCCACGATGGGGTACGCCTGAGGCTTTCTCTTTTGCATCCTGAATAGTACCGATCTTTGTTGTGTATTGGCCTGTGCTTGAATGAATCTTTTGGGTGAATGACGTATTCCTTGACATTATCCGTGTTGGTTTCGCAGAAGGATATTAAAATGACCTACCCTTGTTATCCATGTGATAGGCACTGATAAACCCCCCGTACTTACTAAATTCTATCACACTGTGAAACACGACAAACCACATTTATGATAAGCACTATGTTGGCTTTCAGAAAACGCTTTCCTTTTTCAAGCAGTAGAGATTTACAGGGAAATACACGAATCTCTGCTTTTGCATTTCTAACAGTCAAAACTGGGTGGACCAATACAGAAAAAGATAATAACTATAAACTGGAATTTTGTTGGAAATACAGGGTGTGGAAAGAAGCATGAATCACTTCATTTTAAAGATATTAGGGTTCCAAATCAAGTTAGTGTGCATTGTGTATTATCACATGCACACAAAAATCCCACCTTCCTTCAAAAAGTAATAGCTTGCATCATACTTAAGCAAGGTTAATTGACTAATTGTCATGGCACAGATATTTCTGTAATCACTTACTCAGTCTTAATACTCAATGCAAGTATTATTTTATTGTACAAGACAGGGAATCTGTGTGATTTCTTACTTTAAAAAGAGAAAAATGAAAAAATCCGCAGACACTACCAAACTGACACTGAGATAGTTAAGCAGGAAACTTGGAAACCTTACATCCTACACAAAAACCTGGCTCTGTGGGATAAGCAGGTGTCTTTCTACTATTTACTTATAATCATACCATGAACTGTAAAAAGGGGAAAATGCACATAAAAATATAGTGCTGAGTTTAATGAAGTTCCTTTAGAGAAATCTGTGGCTAGTGGAATACATTCATATGGAAGACACAGTAAATTAAGTACTCACAACTGACATGACCTTTTTCATACATCAGAAGGGAGAAGTGCACAGTTTTCAGTCTGAAGTGGAGAAGATATGAGTGGTTAGATATCTTACCTGCCTTTGAGAAATGCCAGGCTACACAGCTTCCTTGTGAGAGGCAGAAGATAAGAACATTCGGAGATGAATTATTAGTGAATCATTTCTGAGAGTCTGGGTTTGTATCATGATTTTAGTCATTACCAACAATTTATCTCTGACGTGCATGCTATAACTCTAGATTAACTACATAATCATGTAACCATAAAAAAGTACCATAATACAACGGCCCACACATATATTATAAAGTTTAAAACAGATAAGCTCTCCTAAGAACTTTTCTTGCTATTTTCAGATCAAATTAAACAAACTGCTACTGAATTTGAGTATGTGAATATATTACGCAGGGAGGTGGGTATTACTGAAGTAGTGTGGCTCCTAGGAATGGTCATACACTTAAAGTCTAATGCTTATCTTGGGGTGAAATAAAAGGATTAACATCGTGCTTGGTGGCGTCAGCAGAACTATAGAGCCATGTCTTCAATCACAAACTAATAGAAAAGCTTGCTATTTCTTTATGACCTCTTTGTTTCTATTTAAAATGACAAATTACTAATGACCTGTGAGTCAAGGCCACTGTTGTTATCTGAATCCTTTCTTAAGAATTTTAAGTACTGATTCAGTCAAGGTGTGAATTTTTCAAGGATGACTGTTTCTGAACAGAAGCAGTAATATGTCTAATTCAATAAAACAACATTGAAATTGATCTTTTGAGGTCCCTTCCAATCCATAGTGATTCTATGATTCTATTATTATAGAACCACCAGAAAGGGAAAGGGTTTGTAAAAATGGTATCAACAAAAATTATTTGCCATTTGAAAACAGAGAGACTTAAATAGCTCAATCTCTTTAGTTTTTAAATACTATGAAACAGTGATCTGGTTTTGGAATTTAAGTACCCTAACTGTGAGAAGCAATAGATGGAAAAGTTTCTTTACTATTGTAACAGAGAATTAATAAGCACTCAGGGCTGGAAGTCATGGATCAATTTGGTGACTGGTGAATTTGTAATGGAAGTCACGAGCTGACTTTTGTTCCAGCAGTGATTAGACATTTTCTGCCTTTTCCTGTCTGTAAGTCGTGTAGATTACTTTTATAACTTTTGGAAATCAATATCTGAATTCTTAATCCTATGAGTAAAAATATTAGTCCTCCATGCAGACATCTATAATGATGGCATGAGGCTGACGTTGTGCTTGTGGCTCCCACAGATAGTTTCTGACAGCATTGCTGACAGCAGTGGGGCTCCTTTGAAGACTATGGAACAGTGATTTTAATTACCACTGACTCTTATGCCTATGTTCCCACATTAATTCTTTTTCCTTCTTCAATCCCTCCCATTCTCTGCCCTGTTCCTTAAACCATATTTTTTCTCAGTCTCCACTCTTCAGTTCACATCTGTAAGAGCAGTCTTGCTCAGCTGGGCTTCATCTCACTACCCAGAATCTGTCCCACTCGTCTGCTTTGCTTTTTCTCATCTCAGCTTTTCACATCAGCTCATCCCAATGGCCCTCCCACTTCTCAGCTCTTTGATGAACTTGTCTCTCCATCTCTTACTCCACCTGTTTTCCATACAGTGTTTCTAATATTATGTTAATATACAAAGTGGTTCTGTTTCCCCTTCTTGTTCAGCCACAGTCATTCCCTTCCATTTCCTCAATTGCCTTCCAGGCCCAGATGCAGTACTCAGTCTCTCTGCAGTTTCTTCTCCCTGTGAAAAAGATTCTTCAATCCTCATAGGGTAGTTTCTGTCCACAGGGCAGTAGGGGCTTGGGCTTCCTGAAGATCATTTGTATGCTTGTGTCCTTTTTCCACGACTCTCAGCCCTTGACTGTGTGATCTCAGTCACCCTGAAAGGGTGAAGCACAGGCAAACTTTTCACATGTGCAAACCCTGAGGTGGCAGAATATGGTCAATTCTTCTTTGATGATGGAACAAGAACTTTCTGACCAGTCCCATTGGCAGGGGTCTGAGAATATGCTTCATGACCGTGAATGGTTTTACGTTTTATAATGAAGGTCTCTACTCAAAATATGTAAATACAAAGTCTTTTACATCAATAAAAATTTTTAGACCAAGGGAAAGAACCACAGCTTTAGAAAGCTTTTGAAGGTGAGGAATTAAGCCACATGCACCTCTCCATTTCTTACACCAGTTCAGATTATGGGTGAAACTTTTAGGCAGCATGAAATGGCGCCAAGTGCTTTTAGCATCTAATGGGCCATTAGGATAGAATCAGAAAGCAATACAGGACTGTCTCATTCATTTTCTTAGTTAGACCACGAAAAATATGGGTACATAGATTTGATAGTAGAGAATCATCAGTTTTGGGGGAATCCCCCTTTGGAATGATGTGACATCTGTTCACCTCTTTTACAGCAGGTGAGTAGGCAACAGACTGTCTCAAAGTCACAAGGTTGTTTTTAGCTAAGTACTAACACAAGCAATTTTATGTTTATTTTTTGAAATCCATCCCTGTGTACAAGCCATTTCCTTCTCTAACTTGGCACTATACCAAACCCACTTTCTTCTCAGTTGATTCTTCTAAACATCTTAATGCCTGTGTCAGCTTCCTGTAATTGTTCCTCCAGTATAGGATTTCCTCCTTCCCCTCCTACCAGCTCAGGCACTGTCCTTCTGGTTTATGCTTTAAAATGCTTGGACATGAAACACAGACAAAAAGAAGAGACCAGCATATACTGAACACAGTGAGTTCTCAAAAGCAAATGGGAAAAACAGAAAGCTGAACTATTCTTGCACTTGCTAGGTTTGCTCAGGATCTCTGAGCAATTTGTTGCCTTTAAACAGTTGCTGTGTAATGACGTCTCAGGAAAAGGAAAAGGAAGCATGAGAACACTGATGAGTAACCAAAAATAAGATAGTGATGTCAAGATTAAAGAGACTAGTTAGACTATGGTAACTTCAATTATTATTGAGGTAACACACTGCAACCACAAGTTCTCATAACCTTCATACAAATTCTTACAGTGAAAACTGAGTCCCACCCTCACTATATAGTGGAGACGCCATGAATGTCAGTAACCTCAGTTCTAATTACCATCTTAGTAGCAAATTTGACTCAAAAGCTAAACTTATTTGGTTAAAGCTGTACGAGGTGTCTATAGCAGACTTTCTGTAGATCCTGACATACATTCTGATCTCTTGGTGTGTCCTACTTTCTCGAGCATTTCACAAGTTTAGAGAAATAAGCTTTATTTTTTGTAAGAAAGTGGTCCCTAAGGTGACACAGATCAAAAAATATTACATTACTGTGGAAGACTAATAATTCTGCTGAACGTAAGTATATCTGAAAAATACCTTAAGAGAGTTGCATTGCCTCAGCACACAGCCCTTCAAAACAGTTACACAAATGTTTAGCTCAACAGGAACCACCTAGCAACCCATGCAGAGCCTTTCCTGTGCTAGGTGGTGTTCCACGTCCCTTTGCCAAGGCTTAGTAACTACTCTGCATTTGCTGACTGCTCTGCTCTGCTGAGGATGACCTGTGCTGTTCCTAGTTGGGGAGAAAACAGTCTGCCTTCCAGCGCTTCCACATCTCTTATCAATGAGCTAGTGGATTTGGCTCACACAGAAGTAACTTTTGTGTGTGTGTGGGTTCTCAAACTTAGCTTTAATTTCCAAAACTTCTACTAAAATGCTGTAAAAAGATCCCTGAAGCATAAAGTACATAAAGTTTCCTCAGTAACATCTCTGCAGGCTAAAAGTATTTTTGTGAGAATGATATTGTTGACAAGACGAATACAGCAGATACCTGAGCTTTGCTGAGACACATAGACTGCAGGCTCTTCAATCCATCCACCTACGTGGCCAAATTTTGTGGAGCTTTTCCTTAAGAGGCCACTCTGATCAGTCTTTGCACAGGCAGTGGAAGGGGCACTGGTGCTTCTTGCATCCTCATCCATCACCAGGTGACTTGTGGGCAGCTTGGTTTCACAATCTTCTTCTGCCTGAGGGGATTCAAACTTACACATCCAGTCAGTAAGACCGGTGTTCCAGACACATGGCCAGGATGTCCCAGATAGCAGATAGCTTTTGCAGTTTCCCTGGCTAAAGCTGTCCTCTCTCACTGAAAAAGAGGTAGAGAACAATTAAATAAGCAATTCTCAATGGTATCTATAACTCTGAACTGGCTTATCCAAGCATTTTCCTTCTGTCTTTTCTCCAACCATTGCTTTTCTTCTATGAATTTAAGTATCTTGTCAACGTGTGATGTCAGGTGAGTCAGGTCTCACGTGCATGCATGGAAACAGAAGGAAATGAATGTCAGTTGTGTGAACTTCGCTGAGTATGGCAAAAAGCTAAGTAATTAAAAAGACAAACTACTTGCTTTTTCTTTGAAATGCACATGATGAGATAATGTGTGAAACCATTGAATGGTAACTCCTGAATGTCACTGTAGGAAAAATAGACTGTGCAACCTGAGCTTTATACCATACACAACACACTTGCAATTTTAACTCTATATGGAAGCAAGAAGAGGACGACTGTTCATACTCTGATGATCCTCCAACGACATGAAACGAATTTTTCAAAAGAGAATGGAATAAGATGCTGAATAGCCTAATTGGTGAAACAATCTCTTACACGGTGCATTTCACTTGAAAACGTGTAAGGGCAATCTGCCTTGAGGATGAGAAATTTAGGTGTGAAATGGGTGCAGCTACAGCTGCAAATTTAATAAGATACGAATTTGTTTTTTCCTTCGGTGTGCAGTATTGACATGCCTGTGGCTGCAGGCGCATGGGAGACTGAACATAACTGAGGTGCTGGCAGTACACAGAAAATTGTAGTATATTAAACATTTCTTTGTAATTAATACACCTTTGATTACACTTTTTTTACAAAAAAGAAAGTACTGTTGAATCTCAGGTTTCTGGGAGGAACAATGTCTTATTTAATTGCATTTTGTACATTGCAAACACCTAACATGCCCTCAGCAAACTCAGGACTGTCAGTAGATTGATAAATACTGTTGCTCGCTCTGTCAGATAGAATTTTCTTCTTCCTGATGAGAGGAGGACTTCTGTTCTTAGTGAAGTGTTTCCTTTTCTTGGTCTATTTTTAAAAGTCTGTAGAGCTGTGAAGCGTGGGTATGACCCTCCATCATGAATCATGCTCAGCAGGTCAGCTGGAATTGTAGATGTAATCCTTAATCCAGACCATGACTAAGCCTTTTAGCTGTACTAGCACCAAATGGCCTTGCACTTGAGGCTAGGTGTGCAAAAGTATGGAGATATCTGTAGCAGAAAGCAGGATTTTCTAGTCTGCTGTCAGCTGATATAGAGGGAAGAAATACCGTGTCGCTGTGAGAAATGGCAACTGTGTTGGAAGAGTGGGTTACTTAAATTGCTTCCTCTACATTCTGATATTTCCTGCTGGATTTCTGTGAACTTTGGTCAAATATTCATCCGAATTAAAATCCCAGTTCCTGAATTGTCTGGGTAAAAATTAACAGTACAGCCAGCTTCTGCTGTTAGTCAGTTATTCTTTCCTTTAATCTCTGATCTCCCTATTTGTATTTTTACCATATTGTTGGCCAAGCACAGGAATGTGCACTTTCTGTGTAAGTGCTCTTATTATTATGTGAGGAATCCATCTCTCAAAGATTCATACAGAGGGAATTTCATTTTCAGCACAGTGCTGTAGACAGGTGAAACCATGGCAGAGCTGTGGCAAATCATCTCAGGAACTACGGCTATGAATTATTTTTTTTTAGAAATCCTAAACTTTGAACTTCAACTTAGCTTAAGACTTTAAGAAGGTTAGGACAGAGAGCAGGATGCTTTATTTCTGTACCTTGGGTTACTATTCCTGCTGTTTGCCTTGTCTTTATTTAGTGTTCACTGCAGGAAATGCTCAGCACCAGATTTTTTTAGTCATGGTATTGTGACCAGCTCTGTTATCAGGTGACTGCTGTAACTGTAAAATCAGATGAACATATTGAAACTGCTATACAGATCGCTGCCTTTGGACATTCACGTAACTTGAGAAAGTGAGATGAGACAAAAGTCCTACAAAATTGTTATTTTTAAAAAAGATCTATGAAGTCTAGTTATCCTGCAGAAAGAGCAAATTTACAACATTCCACCATGGTCTATTTACTTTTGCTGTCGCTCCCTTTGTGGCAGGAAATTAGTTTTAAGAGCAATTCTCAGTTACTGTCTGTTTGTGGTGGCAAAGGGCTCATTAATTTTTGTCTCAATCAGGTGACACGAACCCAACAACCCACTTTTCCTCCATTTACAGACTTGCATATTCTTTAAATGCCCAGAGTCCTAGACTCTGATGGTTCACTTATTTGTGTGGAAACTATTGACTTGAGGAGGAGAAGAAAGAGACAAAATAAACTGAGAGCTCACTCAAGGGTCAGACCTTGGTGGTGTCTTAAAAGCCTCAATGTCTCAACAACAGATCCCAAAATTTGCATTTAGCAAATAAAATTCCTCCTTTTCTGGTACTTCAGCATGATCCCCACATAACAACAAAAAGTGTGGATGTCACTCTATCAGTGGGTGACCATGCAGAGACAAGAGGGGAAATGGTTGCTGTGAAAGAAATAGGTTCTAAAACTATTTAATGCATGAGGATGGAACTTCTTCAACAAGACGAAATGAAAAGGAGTCAATGTTGAAACAAGTTTATTGTGCCCTTGACCACCCTTTATAAAATAGCTGATAGGAAGAGGCATCCTCAGTCCTTTCTTCTTCCTGTCAATTCATTATCTGTCAAAGAGAATGTGGGGTTTTTTAATCAGATGTGATGCAGCCCAATATGGAGGCAAGAGTAAAGAGCAGAGATGATAGCAAGACAGCTCGTTAAGAAGGGTGTGCCCTGAACTTTGTTGCTAAACTTGCACTTGCAGGTTTAGCAGTTCTTGCTTGAAGCTCACAACTGCAGGTTCTTCAAGGCAAGAACTGCTTTTTACTAGGTATTTATGCAGGGGATGTATGACATAATAGGCCCAAAATGCTTTTGGCATCTCTAACTGCCATCATAATATAAATCTTTATAATAATAATAAGGCTTTGGGAGATGTGCCCAAAAATTTCAGTGTATGTGAGGGTTTCAGTGTATGCCACAGTCTACTGGTCCCCAACTCTAGTTGTGGGCTTTGAACTCACTTGCACTTAGATGCAGTTGAAAGTCAGAATAGCAAGACCATTAATAATAGCAGCAGCGTAAGGACAAGGTAGAAAACACACAAGAGGGCTGCATGGCTTTAGATCTCTGTTATGATCATGAAGTCTGGATGCTGAGAGCTATGATTTCTACTCACGTTGCCCAAGTTTCAGCCAAGTCACAATTCTAGGCAAAATTAACTGCTGCTGGAGATTTCTTGAAGTGTTTTTGGTACCAGTCCATATAAAAGGCAAGTTTTTAAAAAGCTATTAAAATCCATCGTGCCTCCATCACAGAAGCCTGAGGTCTTTGAGAAAATGCAATGCAGTGCAAGGGAGAAGTTTGGAGATGGCTTTGAAGACATGAACATGTAGGGGCAGCACATGAGATTTACGTTGTGAATGTTTATTTTCCTTTTTCAGAAATGCATGCCTCCTTCTAAAGTAAGGGCATTTTCATCATAAACCACTATGGCATATCTACAGAAACCAGAGCTCTGGCAGGATTACTAGAGGAACGTGTTGATCTTCTGTTGCTTACTGCATCCATTCAAACTCAAGAAGAGAGCTAGCAGCGCACTGACCTGCGCACACTGCCTGCAGGTTGCTGTGGAACACTGACAGTACTGGCTTGTTTTCTTCCCCAGGGTTCTCCAGTATTTGGTAGATAATATCACGGTGCTGCTGTGGTGACATAATGGAAAATAAGATGATCCCTTTCCTATATTTTTATTTGTGCCAAAATGTAGCTGTATTTTAGCCTTTTCACTTCCATACAGATCTATGGAACCACTGAGATTTCTGCAGAGGTGCAAGCCCTACATGTCTATTGCTAAACAAGACAGGAGGAACTCTCTGACCCTGAAAGCAGTGGTCCACCTGAAAAGAGATGTCATAGCAAGTGCTCTCCACACTGGGTAAACACAGTCTTTTTTCTGACTCATGAAAATTAGGGGAGTGCTCAAAATGAAACTGCTTACTGCATGGTGTTAGGCCTCCTACGAACCTCAAAAGGTACATTGCAAGGGGCAAAATATTACTGTTTTCTATGATTTGTAATTTTTTTCAGTACAAGAGTAAAAAATGATATTATTCTGAATAATACGTTTTCATGTGTGAAGTATATGATGTTGTCACAGGTGAAATCTATCATGTTTTCATACACATATTCATGCACTGTTTGCTCTGGAGTATAGAATGAAGAATCTTTGGAGATGGAAAGCTGCAATGTTGTTGGAAGAATGTTGAGGCTGGAGGGAGTGAAACCTGGTGCCGTGGTGTCTATACTGCGTTTTGGAATTGATCCTCACACGGGCTATCCCTCTGGCCAGGCTTAGGCACCTCTTCCCAAAGAATTGGCATAAGCCAAAGCAGCCTGAGAGCATGCTAGCAATTAAAACTGTGTGCATGATCACCGAGCCACTGCTCAAACTTGTTGCTTGCCCTTGTTTTATTTAGCAGTATGGAAAGAGCCGAAATATCCCCACACCCTAAGATTAGGTTGCCAAGGGAACTGCAAACATCAGGCTTAATTGAGTAGGACACTTGACAGAACATGGCTTTAGTGTTATTATGCAATATTTGTTTGTCACTAAATCTAGGGTCAGTCTTCCTACTTGGGGGTGGGTTAAGATTAAGAGCTTGAGAGGCACATTGTAGCCATAAATATCCAGCGTTTTGGCAAAGTCTGAATAAACTCCCCTGTCACTCCTGTCCTCAGACGGATGCCTTGCTCTTCTCAGGCAAGGTCATCTTATCTCTCTTACTCCCTCAATTCAGGAGCCAGCCTGTCTTTGGTGAAGCTGCACTGCTGTTTCTGTTATTTCTTTCAAATGGAAAAACTCCATTTAAAACAGTTAGGAGGAGAAAAGAGAAGTTCTTGGCTTACTGCCATACGTCTTGTTTGTAGAGACTAACATGATATAGAGCATGGGAACTGTGGGACACAGAGCTGTGAGCTTGCACTAGTCAAGTCTTGCCCTTGGTGTTCTGTGCTGACTCAGTGGGATCAGCAGTGTGGTCTTTTTTCAGATACTCAATATCTGAGGTAGTTCTGCATCCCATATTGTGTTTTCACCTTCTTTTTAACTACCTCTGACCTAAGGAGTAACTGAGTACAAGAACGTAAAAGGGTTCTGACCTCAACTGATGCTTAAAAGCAATGTATACTCTAAGGGATTGTGTGCATGCCTTTCTGCCCACGTGGCTAAGGGTGACCTTTTTTCTGCCCATACTTTCAGCATCCTGTCTAGTTAAACATAATTTTAAAATCTCTTCTAGCTCACACAATCCTGCTGTGCTTTTCTGCGATTACCATTTTCTGATCCTTTCCCCACCTAATCTTTTATCCTGGTTTGGGGCAGAGGGAGTGGCTCAAGTGGTTAATACGGCCTGAAGCACTTTTCCTCAGACACATCCCTTCGAACTCTACACCTCCCAATGCATTAGAATGACAAGCAAATTAAAAAAAAAAAAACCAACCAAAAAACAAGTTTGACAAGAAATGAACTTTCCCAACTCACTTTTACAATTTAAATCATGAACCACTTATGGAACACTACAAAATATTCTTTTTTCTTTTAATTTCTTCTTCTGATAGCTGTTCATCTGTGCTGTTTGTGACTAGTACAATCAATTTCAATGGAAGTACCTCCTTTTAGGAGGTGAACAAGATAGATTGTACAGGTGGATGGAGAACATTGCGATTGCTCATGCTTCTTCATCTTCACCATAGAAGTAAGGATGGGAACACTTGGCATATATGCCCTTCCATGCCCACATATTAGTAGCACAGCGTGGGAATGCTGGCACCACAGATCTATAGCTCTGTTTTTAATGAACTTTAACCCGCCTGGCACATTCCAAAGCACCACCAGGAACTTTGAGCTAAGGAACTGCAGAGGGAGACTCTTCAAGTAAAGCTTGATCCTCCCTTAGGATGCATCAATAAAAAAATTTCCAAATCTCTGACAAGACCTACAGTTTATCTGCAGGATTTAATACTAGAAGATTGATGTGTTTACGGTAATGGCAGCAAATTGGCTATCCAAAAAACATTGTATATCTTTGCAGTGCAGGAAATGTCTGTGTCTGAGGGAGATAGAGGCAAGTTATCTATCTATCGAGTTAAAGGCAGATAATCAAAACAGAATGATCACACTAAAACCACAAGAAATAATTAGAGAAATAGATTGGGAAGACAGAGATAAGCACAGAGGCCACTTTGGGCCTCACCCTTCATATTAACCTGCAATTATGGTCTAATTTTAGACAATGGCGTAGTGTTCTTGAGCCAAGACAAGACTCAGAGAAAACCATTTTTCTTCCTACAGGCTTTTACTGAATGGAAAGTGTCTGTTAGTGGCAAGTAATGTAATTCAAAGCAAGGAAAACAAAAACAAGTTTCTTCTACAAATTACTTTTAACTTGAGTTAGAAAATCTTGACAACCAGAGGAGTAAAAATTTATACTAATCACCAAGATTCTTTTCCATCATTTGGAGTGACTCCAGCTGAAAGCCACAGGGATGATCAGAGGGCTGGAGCACCTCTCCTATGAGTATATGCTGATGAATTTGGAACTGTTCAGCCTGGAGAATAGAAGGCTCTAGGGGGACCATATAGCAGCATTCCAGTACCTGAAGGGGGCTTACAGGAGACCTGGAGAGGGACTTTTTATGAGAGCATCTAGTGATATGTCGGGGGCAATGGTTTCAAGTAAAAGAGGGCAGATTTAGTTAGATTGGATATCAGGAAGAAATTTGTCACTATGAGGACGATGAGCCACTGGAACAAATTGCCCAGGAGAGTTGTGAATGCTCCCTCTCTGGAAGTGTTCAAGGCCATGTTAGATGGATTTTTGGAGAACCTGATCTAGCGGTGAGGGGGTTGGAATTATATGATCAATCAGGTACCTTACAGCCTAAGCCTTTCTATGATTCTGTGTTCTGCACCTGTAGACATCATACAAGATGAAGTAGTTGCTGGCTTCTGAGGGAGCTGGGTCTCTTTAGCTTGGAGAAGAGGACACTGAGGGTTTACCTCATTAATGTCTATAAGTATTTGAAAGGTGGGTGTAAGGAGGTTGGAGCCAGGCTCTTGTCGATGTCATCTAGTGATAGGACGAGGGGCAAT
Source organism: Rhinopomastus cyanomelas (assembly GCA_013400115.1). Lineage (NCBI taxonomy): Eukaryota > Metazoa > Chordata > Aves > Bucerotiformes > Rhinopomastidae > Rhinopomastus > Rhinopomastus cyanomelas. The sequence goes on along the minus strand of VXBP01007107.1, from coordinate 547,196 downwards.
GAGTGTAAGCTGGAACATGGGAGGTTCCACATAAATATGAGAAAGAACTTCTTCCCAGTGAGGTTGACAGAGCACTGAAACAGGCTGCCCAGGGAGGTTGTGGAGTCTCCTTCACTGGAGATGTTTAAAACCCTCCTGGATGTGTTCCTGTGTGGCTTGATCTAGATGATCCTGCTGTGTCAGGGGGACTGGACCAGATGATCTTTCGAGGTCCTTTCCAATCATACAATCATAGAATCATTATGGACTGGAAGGGACCTCGAAAGATTCATACTTATCTGATATTTACAGATTTGTATATACATTGCAAACAGTGGCTTTTGGAGAAATTTAGCTAACTCGGATAGACAGACTGGAAAAAAAAAACTACTCTCCCTCTTCCTCTTTCCCCTAGTTTCTGTGTAATACAGAAGTCTAGAGGAAGAGAATGATGCATGGAGTACATGGCACTTCTAAGGCATCTGCTATATACATTCCTTGCTGTGTGATATTTTCGAAGCTGCTATGAGAAAGCCGCTTGCCAAAGGGAGAATACCAGAAAATGAAATATTTCTGCATCTTGTGCAATCACAAGGAAGTGACCTTGGGCAGGACCTTGGAATGAACTCTTTGTGGGTAGCACATGTGTGTGGTCACAGCAAGCCACTGTGAATGTGGGACTTATGCCCTATCTGCTAGACTAGCCTTTCTGCTACTTCATATCTGTATCTGTACTTTTAACACTTGTGTAAGACTTTTAATTGTTTCACAGTTTTATCTGCCTCCACTCCTCCCTTTGAATTCTACTCAGATTTTTAAAAATGCAGTTGTTGATTCTCTTCATTGTCTCTGGCAGCTATTTTATAACTGACATAGCTTTATCAGCATTATAGAGGAAGATTATTTTCTGCTGTTCAGCTTGAGTTCTCTGTATTACAAACAGGTGTTTAGCAGTCAGTTTTTAGTCTCTAATAATGAAGAATTGCCTAGGATTTTTTCCTACAGTGCCTTCACCGTTTTGCTCATGTCATTTTAGTATTTCTACATAGAAGGAGGTAGAGGGTCTATTGTAAAGGTACACTCTCAAAGACAGGTCATCTCGTTCTCCGTATTGTGTCTATCAATTATTTTCTCATCTTTCTACAAGAATATTTCAGCAAAGCTGTGATGGAGCTGTAATAATAATCATCGTCCTGCCTGATAACAGGCTTCCCAGAGGCTCAACTGTCAGTCTGACAGTCTTCTGCTGTAGTTGCTACACCCTGCTGATAAAACTGCTGTTGCCACAAATTCATCCTGACAAAAACAAGTTCATCTTTATTCTGAATTTCAGACTTGACCTTGGTTAGTTTACAATCTTAACCACCATGCTGGGCACAAAAATATGTAGCACAAAAACTATATACCTAAAAAAAATTCCAGTCTTTCTCTTTTACTGTCTGTTTGTTCTCTCTATTGCATGACTATTTTAAACTGTTCTGTGGTCTGGCTAAAAGTCAAATCCAATATTTTTTTAAACTCATGAAAATTACCCACTATTGGTTATAAAACTTATTTACCTGGGCACAGACTCTATGTCCTAAACTGATTTATGATTGAGATATTTTAGCCCCTTCCAATGGAATTCCAGGGAAAAGTGTCATAAGGCAGAGGTTAAATTATGAGGAAAAAAGCAGAGAAAAAAGAAACAGATAAGTTTGCTTTACTATAAAATCCCGCCAAGCCAGAGGGCTCTTTTGTTTTATACGTGGACAATAAATAGAGTGAATGCTAGAAATGCAATTGTGAGCACAGGGCTGCACTAGGATCTTATTACAAAAACAATCAGTCTTGATAAATTTTGTTAGCATATCTGTAATGTTTATTCCACTTCTAGACTTGAGAAGAAGAATAATGGAAGACATCCCAACAAAACTGTTATTGGTGGCACCAATCTATTCTTGACGTTACATGTTTTAACTATGTGGATTCAAAACAGTATTGCAGAGAGGGAAAAGCAACTGGGAAAAATATTTGGAATCCCCATCTCTGGCAAACCTCATTGCTACCTACATTTTGTAGTTATACTGAAGAAAGGATGGAAGGATCCATATCTGAAGTTCCCATGATTTTAAACGCCAGGTCTGAAGTACAGACCATTACCTTCCACCGGCTCAGGTCTGTCATCTGACTTTAGGACTGACTCCAAAGAAATAGGAAATACTGTCTTGGGCTCTTCAAAAGACAGAATTCCTCAAAATGCAGGCCTCCTACATTGTAGTTAGGCTTATTTTATGTGTGAATTCTAGGAACATCTTGAGCATTTCAGAAGGGGCACATACCTCTGTATTTTGTGAGATCTGGACTGCTGTGCTTGTGTTGATAAGTGTATTGCGTGGATCAGAATGCAAAATTGAGTTTAAATACCACCAAAGAACTGACTGGCAGAGCTTCAAGTCTGGAAAACCTCAAAGAGTACTCAGTTTAGATGTCCTCAGGATTATGTGCCAGAAGTTTTCAACAATACAATTTTGGATATAGGCACTTAAGTTTCATTTCCATAGCAGTTTGGAATGGAAAATTCTGTCTGTTAATTCAGTACTTGTACCAGGGTGGTACTCACATAGATAAATGGAGCTTTTAGCTCACGAAAATGCCTGTTGAAGAGCCCCCAGCTGGTTTTCTTATGTCCCCAGCATCCAGGCAAGAGGTTGCTGGTAGAGAAGAGGCAGTGCCCACCAACAAATACATGAAAAGAATCTTCTTCCTGGGAACACTGGGGGGAAGAAATACTGTGGCAATGGGAAGGAGGGTACAGTTTCTAGCTAGAGACAGGAAACTAATGCATTATTTTGAAAGGGAGACAATGTGAACACTGATTTGGGCAAAATACAGAAAAGAGAAAGCATTGATGGAAAGCTGTCCAGGACAGAGTGAGAAGTGGGGATTAACATGAGAGGAGTGGAAAGGGAGGACATATATTCTAAGTGGAGATATAGGAGGCTCAACAGACCTGTAGCTGATAAAAGCAGGAGAAAAAGAAGGGAGACCAACATTTCTAGTCATTTAGACAAGAAAAGACCTTCTGGATCATCAAGTCTACTAAGCCTACCACTAAAGAATAAGGACGTCCCAGAAGAAACTGCACCCATGATGTGTTTCTCCAACTGTTTAGAGGGTGTTTCCAAGTCCTCTGAGCATTTGTTATTTCCATTAGCACTGCTGGAAATGTCTCAAGCTTAACATCGTGATGTAAAAAGGAAAATCCTCAATTTATTTGTGAAAACAACACCCTGTCCAACTCTCAGTAACAAGTATTAGTGAACTTATTCTGAAGTATCTGAGCTTCAACAATACGATGGCATTCTCATTTATAGACTTACTACTCTTAAACAAGATCCATCTGAATGGCCTCTCTCCTGTCCCTTCTCAAGCTGTGCTGTCTGTTGTGTACGCTGTCTAGGCAGCTGCAGAAGGCAAAAAGCAGAATAGAAGCAGCTCGAGAGCCAAGCTCATTGTGGGTAGGTTTGTGTGCAAGAACAAGCTGAGGAGGCATTTAAGGCTCTGGAGCAAGTTTTTAATGTTTAGTAAGAGAAAAAAACCCACAAACCTTCAGATGATAAAGCTGAGAATAAAATCATTATCTTCAAATACTTCCTGGATAAGTCAGAATCTTGCCTCAATGTGCACATTAATTGATTACTTTGTTCACTGCTACTTCTCACAGGTTCAATCTGTGAACAAAGTGCGTGTGAGGGTGCTTGATTGCCATCATGTTACAACCTTGAAGAATGACATAATATAAAGCTTTAAATATCTGTGGGTTTTAAGCCAGTCCTAGAGAAGAATAGTGTCACTGTCAGTTTAGGTTTCCTTTTAAACAATGGCTTATGTCACAGGACAAAAGATTTGTCATTTACTGTGGGTAAGCTAAAAATAACTGTGCTAAGACTCAGGTCAGAAAAGGACTTTACTCTGTTAGCCATCCTGACTGTTTCTTCCTCTCTTCTCCCTTGCGAGAGGTGAAATCATGGGCTCTATAGCTGAAAAGGACAATGAAAAAGGAGACTTGTCTGCAGATCTTTTAAAAGAATGTTTCCTTATATATCCGTTTGCATGAAAGTCTAAAGGAGATTGTATTTTTGTACCTGTACTTAGTCTAGGCATGTTTTTGATGCTCTTCATATTAATATATATATCTCATTCCATAAATTATCTACTACCTAAAAAAAGTAGTTTCATCATCCACTTCCTTTCAACCAGTTTCTTACAGATTAAAGATCTTCTGGTTCATTCCTTCTGTATCGAGGATCTTTTTGTGTTAATGTTTTGTTTAAACAGATGCTAAATAAAATTGCAGGCATATTGTATGTCTACAAACTGGTCCTGCCAGGTCATAAACACTGATAATTCCCACTAAAGTGAGAGGATACCTGAGGAAACTTTGAAGACATTCTGTCAGATCCTCAGGAACTTACCCATGTCCTTGGGCATCTTTCACAACCTCCACTCATGCAGATAAATTTCACTGAGGTTACGCTAATGATGTACTTAAGGCTATAGCTTGAGCTGTGGTGTTTTTTCTATCAGTATTGGTGCACAGTTCTCTTTGATCTGCACTTATGCCTTGCCTTCCATCTCAAGATCTCAGATGGCTTTTCAAATGTTAATGAATTCTACCCATGCTACCCTAGGGAAACTGAGGTGATGAGAAATTACAGGACATACTTAGGTTCACAAATACAACCTACAACTAAGTTGAGAACAGCCCAGTGAGAACACTTATTCCCACACCATACAGGTAGTACAGGTATCTGTTGCATAGCCTGCACTTAGAACATCCCTTGCCATCAAAATGCTTCCCTGGTGAGCAGAGATGTCTGATGCTGATGGGAGAAATTTTGCTCTCTGTGATGCTTTCCCTAGAATATGGTGCCCATAATTACCATAGAGGAGTTGCTGGTAAATTCGCAGGAGTCGGGAGCCAGACCACAGCTGTCATTCTCAGATTAGTGGCTCAGTGTGACAACAGAAATCTAGCAGAAGCTGGAAGGAGATTATCCATACAGAGGCAAGATGAGACCAGTTGGCTGTGTGAGCTGACAGAATCAGAGAGTTTGAAATTTAGGACGGCCAGAGGTACCTGCCACACATTTGACAGTGATTTGGAGGGCCCAGATCTGCTGGAAAACCTACTCGAGCTCTGGTGCCCACATTGCCTGCATACAGCTCTGGTATGGATCACTTAAAAAGTGGCCTCCATCTATGGACGTGCCGGATGCAAATCTGACTGAACAACTCAAATGCATCCATCATATCTCATCTCGGTAGTTTCAGGAGAGAGTAAGTAAAGAGCATGCTTGTAATTTGGTAAAATGTTCTGAAAGAAAAATAACTACTTTTCAGCCTTTTGCTGTTTTCAATGTCGTCCTTTAGATGTGTGATATCTAAGGAATGCTTACACTAAAATAGGTGATGAATGAATATGGAACATTTGGGTTATGTAGATTCCTATGTGGGAGAAAACCATTTTAATTTACAGTTTCACCCAGTTGGTTGAATCATTTGTTCTTGCTGCTTTCATATACATGAGAAGGAACTGGGCAGTTCTTTTATCACTGGCTTTAAGTTGAAGTGGCAAAAGCAAATCCATGTTAATTACTTTCACATAATTATCTGGTTCCAGTGGGCATTAAAAACTTACTTAAAAGTAACTTCTCAAGTGGCTGTTTATTTCAAAGAAAACCAAATTTTACACTTAAACTCTTTGTACAAGAGGAAAAAAGCGTGTGACTGAATATGCTGCGAAGAAACAGATCCTCCAATTACCATTTCAAGTTACCTTAATATGTTGAAAATCAAACTAATAGTTCAATATTTTTTTCCTTAGGAAAAAGTCATAAAAAGAAAAAACACAGCTAATTTTAGAACACACTACCACAACAGTCTATACTGTGGTTATTGTTTACGTACCTTGTGTCCCACATCATAACAGAGCATCGTGGGACTGGACTAGATGATCTTTTGAGGTCCCTTCCAATCCTTAATGATTCTATGATTCTGTACCTTAGAATACAACAAACTCTGGCTTCTCTGTCCTTTTTTTCCAGTATGAAAAAGGCATCATGTAGTCAACAATATCCTCGGAAATAATATGTATTGCTACTCTCAGCTGCAAATCTTAAATCAATCACTTCTACTTTAGAGAGAGACTAAATGAAGTACAGTACTAAAGATTCAAATTTCAGAGATTCAGATTCAAATTTTAAATCACTGATTTAAAATGCTTGAGACTCATGTTTTAGGAAATCTCAAAATAAAGGTGATTGAAATCAGTGTATATTTTTCACATTTTAGTTTATGTTGTTTGCAACTAGTGCCCTGCTTTTCTCATGTGACATTTTTATCTGACAACTGCTATGTGGAAAGATTTGATGTTAGTGAAAATTTGTAAGACCTACGGAAACAGATAGAACATGATTAGGTTATATCCAGCAACCAGCACTCATGTGCAGCGGGAAAACCGTCACATATGATGCATGACACGTTTCTAAAATTTTGAGATTTGCAAATGCTTGTGTCTAGACAGAGCAGAAGTGCTGATCCACCAGCTCTCAGAGACACATAAACTTATTTTTTAATCAATATGTTTAAGTAATCGCTTAACACGCTACAAAAATGTTTTGCTGTGAATAAGTGAACAGGAACAAATCGTGTTTTAGTTACATTGACAACACTGTTTAAGATATAACATTTGCCACAATTTGAGGTGTTTAAAATACATTGAATATAACATGCAAGTGCATTAAAGTGTGAGAAAATATTTGAAAATAGAAAATTTGTGACTATGAAGTGGTTCTATGTCTAATATAATGACTATGGTAATGATGTGACATTTTGCATTCATATGTGTAATTAAACAGATGCTATGAAATATGAGAGTTCTCTAGCCTTTTCTCACCTTAAACATGGTACAAGAGATTCAACCATGAGTGTTAGGAAAGACCAGAGGTGCAAAAGAAGGTTGTCTAAAGAAAACTCTAGGACTGAGCATGCAAAATTATAATTACAAGGGTACACTAGAGCGAGGACGAATATGAAAAATGTGCTGCTGGGAGCATTTCTCAAATGTAACCCTTAATAAAACACAATATATCTAAAGTCAAAATTTTGTACAGTCAGAACCAATACAATTTTTAAATTCGGTCACTTTTCTCATTAACTGAGTGTTTGGCAAACCAAGTAAAGGAAAAGCGTTATAGCTTTGCCTCGGCAGCTTTCCGGTGTAAGGAGGCCCTCTGGTGGCCAAAACGTGAACTTTTCTTCCAGAGGGAAGCATTACCTCTCTAAACGCACGTGAAATTGTACTCCAATTGTCANGAGGTCACCCCTCAGTCTCCTCTTCTCCAAGCTAAAGAGACCCAGCTCCCTCAACCTCTCCTCATAAGGGAGGTGTTCCACCTCTCTTATCATCTTTGTTGCCCTACACTGAACTCTCTCCAGAAGCTCCACATCCCTTTTGAACTGAGGAGCCCAGAACTGGACACAATACTCCAGGTGTGGTCTCACTAGGACAGAGTAGAGGAGGAGAAGAACCTCTCTTGATCTGATAACCACCCCTGGTCTGATCCACCCCAGGATGCTGTTGGCCCTCTTAGAGTTTAGAATTTAGAGTAAGCATCACAAGCATTTTGCTCAAGTGAGAGCATATGGTATGCTGATATCAGTCACGGACATCCCGCATTTTACTTGAACAATTAGAGGCTGAAAGAACTGTGATGAAGCATTTTGCAACAAAATCATTCTGAATAACACATTTAACCTGAATATTTTTTTACCTTAACAGACATTTTATTTTCAAAACAGTTGAGGCTTTTCCCCAGTGTGCTAGACTTTCCTTTAGATTTTAGCTACAAATGGAAAGCTAATCAACAGTTTATTTCAGCTTCTTCAGCACTGAACTACTTCACATTTCAGTCTGGGAAGGAGAAGACACGTCTACTTCTCAAAGAGCCCTAATTTCTGGTAACAGGGCTGCCGCTGTTAGCTGGGAGCCTCATATTCTTGCTGTTATGAGAGATCTTCCTTTACATGCCAATGACAGGTCACTAAACGCAGGTAGCTAGAGGAAATTGTGTTCTTTTCCAGAAAAATTGTCAGACAGCTGGACATGCATGAGCTTCAAGAATCCTGGAAAATTCAGCTTAAATCACAGCTGATCTATAAAGCAACATTGGAATTCTCTACACTTGCTTTGCTGCAGTGAAAAACCTTTCAGAGTGATGCTATTGTAAACAAGAAATAATATATAAAAAATTAATTTTAACTCTAAATCACCAGTCATCTGAAATCCATCCAGCGTTATTATCTGAGGTCCTATCTGTGTTTTCTTGAGCTAGATGTTTTTTTAAAGGTGAATTTCTGCCTCCTTTAGCATTATTAGCTGCAGCCATCAGATGGCAGTCCATAGTCAAGTAAAACATACTCCCAGTGTCCACATGGGGTTGGGTAGACAGCAGCTTGCTCTCAATCTTTTCTTAATATCCAAAGAAATCAAACACTTTTCAAGTTTCTCTTTGATTTTCTCAGCTTTTGCAGCCCTCTCTGGATGGTGAGATCTGTGGGGTTTTGTATTCCAAGTGTGAACTGCAAACACACTGTAACTACACAAACATGTACCAAGAGTGAAAGGCTTTTGCCTCCAAGACTTGTTAAAATTCTAGCTCTCTGAGAGGTTGATAACATGTTTAGAAATTTAAAAATACCCTTTAATAAGAATATTGGATAAAAATAATGGAATCTAGACAAATCAGGTGGCAATTTTATGCTGCGCTTGCATGGAAAAGCATCAGTGTTGTCACACTGGTGTGCAGCTGTAGTGATCATCCTCCTTGTTGTTTGGAAATTCCTTTTAAACATTTATTTTTTATTTGTTCCCTTACTTGATTATTATTTAAGCAACCAGAAGACTGGTGTCAAATCTGCATACAAGACTTCTCTTAGATATCTTTCCAGTTCTGGAACCTTTCTCCAGAAACTCTTCAGGACCACAGATCTTAAGAACAACTCCAAAGCTTCAGCTTAGCCTGACGCTAGTAATGCTTGGCACCTTTTAGGAAAACTAATAATGTTGATAGATATTGCTTCTAAAACTCTGTTACAAATAGGTTCCTGGAGCTTTGTGTTTCTTGTTAATGTTCCAAGGACATTCTTTGTCCCTGCTTGTGTACTACACGAGAGCTGAGGCAGGGACTGACTTTTCAACTAAGCTTTGGTGAGAAGAAACCACTGATTTGGGGGTAATTTCTGCTGTATTTGCAAGACCTAGTGGACAGGCTCAGCAGACATTTCTTTTCAGGCCATGAGAGGGAGTTAAAAGGAGCTCTGACTCAGGGTATGTCCCAAGGATGCTATCAGCCAGTGATAGATAGGACTATAAAAACTGAGAATAGGAAATGCTTTGCCTTTTGAACCAGAACAAAAGACATCTGAGATCCATTCCAGCCTCTTATATTTCACAGAGAGGTCTGTAACATTTTACACATATTTGTCTCCTAGTTGTCCTGATTCTGTGGCTACAGTGGCAGATCAGACAAAATTTATTAGGGTCATGAATATTTTATTAGTTCAAGTGTTCAGAGTTTACCTTGTCTTTAGTTTATCCTCCAATGCATCTTCCTTTCCAGACAAAAATACCATAACCTGGTGCAAAATGTCTGTTGTGAACTCCAAAGCACCCTTCTTCAATGTCATGACTTGGCTTCTGACTGGAAGCCAACTCGTGAAGGATCATGATTCTCTTAGAAATGCAGATTATCTTAACATACACTGGAAAAGACCCAGGCTGGCCAGCTATCTAACCAGGGAGATTTAGCAGCTGGTGCAGACAGACAGTGGGAATTATTGATACCCGGCTGCCTAACATACTGCCCTACTTATTTTCTCTAAAACTCAGTCATTTTCCATGAATTTGATTAGCATGTAATTCATTCTTTCTTTCTCTGTTTTCCCCCAAGGAGTGTGCAACTCCAGTTTGTTGAAGGGTCTTACTGTGATCCTTCTGTCAAACACAAAATGTTTCTGACCACAAAACCTCAAGGCAATTCTTTTTAATCTGGATGGAAGTGGAAGCACAGCAACACCCTTCTTACCAGAGTTAGCTCTAAAATATTCCTTAACACTGGATACATGAAAGTACAGAAAGGCTGTGGAGACACTGGCATTGATGCTGAGCTTGTTAAAAGAAAGTATCACATATCCAATCACAGTATTTCCTTGAAGTATGCACAGACTGATAGACCTAGGCATGTGTTGGACTCGCTTTTGAGTTATTACAACACGATCACCTCTCGGGTCAGTGTAAGTCCTATATGTTGCAGTTTGAAAATTACCAGAATTTTCAGATGTGCACATCTGTGCTTTCGTGAAGAACAAAAAGTTATGTCACTCCCAGAGGACTCCCCCCAGTTACCTGTCCCGGGGGAGGTCACACTGTCCCAAAACCTGCCCTAAGGTGTGTAGCTAGGAGTTAGCACATAAAAGGCCACAGTGGTCTAAGTCCTGCCTCTTTTGCTGAGGCTGTGCTAACCCTGGAGGTTGGGAAGGCAGCTTGGCCACGGCTTCCAGAAGCTCCCTCCCCAGTTTTCCTCATCGGAAATGGGAGGGAGGATGTGCACCAGGTCCTCTCCTCTCCTGTAAAAGGCAGGGTGGAGGAGGATGACCTGGCACCAGCAATGACTTGCTGAGGCTTCCAGTGGCTCCCAGAGGACCCCGGTCCCACCGCTGCAGCCCCGCCACTGCAGGGAGAAGATACAGCAGCTCCACACTGCTCTCCCCTGGCCTGGACCTGACGCCGTGTGATCCTGGCCAAGGACCAGAAGAAGCAAAACTTTGGTGTAGATTTACCATCACCATCCCCCCCACGGATCAGCCCTTCAGCATCTTGGTGAGCAGGGGTATTCCTCTTTCTTCCTCCTGGAGCTGAGACAGGAGGAGAGAGGAGAACAGAGAGTCCTGGAAAACCCTCTCGGCCACGTGCTGAGAGTGGTGGGGGGTGGCCCTGCTGACGCAGCCGTGCGGTCGAGGCCATGCGCACGGCTTTTTAGAGAGACTGATGAGCAGGAAGAGAGACTGTTTGTCATTTCTGCCGCTGAGAAAAGACTGGGGGTGCTTAAGTATTCGGGGAGAATTCCTTCGTTCTTAGCTGAAGAAAGCAGAAGGACTTTAAACCTTGGGCATGAAAGACAGAGTCTGGGTTCTTTGTCTGAAAGCACGTCTCCTGCACCGAGGGATGCAGTTCAGGTGCTGAGGAATCAGGGCATCCCCAGAGCGTTGAGCTGGAGAAGCTACACTGAAGAACTGAAGAATTCACCATCTGCAAACAGTTTGGGTCTTGCTGTACCGCAGATGGGGGTGATGCATGAATAATAGAGAGGGTGGTGGGACTCGTCTCTACTTTACTGACATGATCTTTCCCCCCAGATCTCTGATGTGAAAAAAGACCCAAAGCCCAAACAATAGTTACCTCCCACTGTATTTTTCTCAGAATGTGTGATAGCATTTGTGACACAGTGCCTAGTTTGTGCACTAACTTGCTTAACCTTTTCTTCCTTTCTGTACACAGTTATGGAGTTAATAAACCCTTTTCCATTTTCCCTAAGCTATCCATTGTCTGGCAAATTTATCCGAGATGTCATCAAGACCTGACTGCTTTGTTTTCTTTTCCTTTATCTTAAATTGTGGTCTTGAACCCACAACACTATTTTAACAGTCCCCAGAGTCCATGTGCAGACTTTCCAATTCCTATTTCCTTCTTTGATATTTCCAGAACAGTCACATAAAAGTAACCACAATTTTGGCAAAATACAGCTATTTTAGGTCTTTTCCTATTGCTGCATGATGATTTGTCCTTAATTCAGAAATTTTAGGTCCTTTACTTGTGCCTGAGCACATGTCTGTCTGTGAATACATTTTCAAAATAAGGACAAAATGAAATTTGTAATGTAGCTGAAAGCCTTCAGGGTCTGTTGCTCATACATTTGTAATGACCAGTTCATTCTATTTCACTACTGCCACGGTATTCTGAGCTTAAAATCTTCTATGGCCATGCCCTCTCCGTGAGGACATCTATGGACAAAGAGAGCTCCAGTGACCAAGAGACTTTGACTGCAGAAGCATGAGACAACCTGCAGAACATGAATAGGCTTTGTAGAAGACATATCAAAGAACTTGGAATATTGTATGGAAGTGACACTTCATAACCATTGACGTGTGAGTCAAGAGACTACAGGTATAGTGTTCTTCATTAAAGAGTTTGATTTGACAATGTCTGTGTAAGTAAAATAATCTAGCTTGTAATTGCACTAAAAGGAATCTTATGTTTCGTTAATCTGACTAGTTAACTAGGAACAAGAAGTTCAGTTTTTGAACAGGACACTTCCACAAAGAAATAATGAAAAAATAATGCTGCTGCTTGAACGTGACATGTAAAATCATGTGAAATTATAACTCGATCATTCATGTAGATGAGTCAAACTGTTATTTTCAGTTTCTTAATTGTTCTTAAGATAGAGCATACCATCTTAATTTGTAGTTGTCTTCATTCAATTGCAGTTTGCTACTTGAAAAGTCTTTGGTTTAGTGCATTAAGACAGCTGTATTTCCAACAAACATGATTTTTCTTAGTGTGATGTCCAGCCAGAAGCCATCAATGTATCTGCATTCGTGTCCAGAAATGACTCTGCACAAATTGTTATGAGTTACGTCTATCAGCACATGATAAGAGAATAAACAGGCAGGACTTATTTTTTGGAAACACGCTTAAAGACATATATTTTTCTTCTCTGGAGCTTAATTTCTCTTTTGATCTTCATTATTGAGACCAATTTCTTTTTCAGGTTAAGGCAGAAATGAAATTAAAAGGTAAATTTCTCTGTTTCTCATGGTAATTTTGGTAGATGGTATTTTTCAAGAGTAAAATGAACATTACAGTGAATGACAATTGGATGTCCAGATATTGTTGCAAAATTACATTGTCTTACTCTAACTACAGCAAGTATTTCTGTTGCATATCATTGCTTCCACCCGACACAAGAGACAACTGCAGGTTACTTGGGAATTGTCTTTGTGCAGCAATGTGGGGCTTCTAGGCAGTACATGAACACTAAAGGCTGGAGTGTGTATCCCATCTAAACAAAATCCATTACATATACATGAAAAGTTTTTCTATATTGAGGAAGAAACCCCAGAAAACCAAAATTTTTCTGATCTGTGGCAATTATTAATAAAATTGGTATTGATACAGGAAGAATCCAGTTATCTGTGTTCTTCCTTCCTGTTTTCTCCCATTGCAGATCATATGTATTTTTGGCATCTAGAAATATATGCCAGATCTTCTATATTCTTGACAGCTCTTAAACACTTTTAGTAACATACAAATAGTGAAAAAAAATCGGTCATGTGCTACTGATGCAGTCACATGCAGGACTGCTGAAGAGCTGGCATTTACAGTGCTATTCCTTGTATGTCTCCAAACCTGTCCTTGCTTTTAGGAAGCACCCAAAGTCAGCTGTCTGACCACGTCGCCGAAGGGCACTAGGCCATGTGAACAGGTGGTCATAGCATTGACACAGAAAGATGCTCCTCATGTGCGCTTGCCAAGGGCACGATTTCCTGCTGGACCATTCTGAGCTCATGCACAATGAGAGGGATGTGTGCTCATTAATCCAGCTCTGAGCTGTATTAACTTTAAAAATAGCTTTTGTGACAGCATGGTGAGAGTTTCTGACCCATTTAAATTTAGTAGAACAGCATATAAGCAGCAGAGATTTCTGGTAAGCCTTCAGCTTTCAGCAGAATGGTTCAGAAGAGTGCAGACTAATTTAGTCCAGCTAGCACAGAGACAGTCACTAGTGCTTCAGAGTGGAGAGAAAAAAGAACAGTGAGATATGAAAGCACCCTGGCAGACAAAAGACTGTCCCGGGGGAGGTCACACTGTCCCAAAACCTGCCAGTAAAAATGAATGAGTTTACACTTCTTAGCAAGAACAAGTAAAAAAAGACATCTAGTAAATTCAAACAGTTTAGATGGTTAAGGAGTAAAAAAGTTTTAAAACCCGAAAAAACACACATTCACACTATTACAGTAGTTTTCATTCACTGCGAGAAGCTGTTTAATGCACATTAAGATATCACATCATAGAAGGTTCAAGTTTATACATTACTGCTTTGTATATTGCCATGATCTATCCCAGAGCAGTAATGCAAATCAGTGTGGCTTTGTTAAAGAAAACAAAAGCACCTGAGTTTACACCCCTAATATTATCAGGAGCAGGGCTGTCTGTGTTACACTCTGCCCATAGAGCAGTACAGTCCTTGCCTATATCCGTAGTCTCAAATATACCAGGAGGAAATAAGAGAAGTCTGTGAAGGTCATTTCATATTATTTTATGAATTTTAAAGCACACCCAGTCTTTTTTTTGCTATATTCAGCAGAGCAAGTTGCACCAGGGAGGACCTGTCCCACACTAAGTGGAGCAGCTCCCCGGAGACCACTCTTTCCAAGATGCAGCTGTGTCAGCGTTTTCAAAACATAATAATGTAGTTGCTTGAATGAAAAGTCACTGCTTCCAGGGATGCCACATCTACTTTGAAAAATATTTTTTCTTTTGAAATCATGGTTCTCTAGATCTGCTTCATTCACGTGTACTGCAGCTGAAGTCCTTACACATCTTCATGCAGCATGTAGCATTTCACAGATGTTTCCCACCAAAGGCATCTTGACATTTCAGAACTTGTTACAGTAATAGTGTTTGAGAGCGAATGTCTCAGTTTCACTTTTATGTCTTTTGCAAGACCTATTCTTGGCTGAAGCTATTCTATAATCAAGCCACTAGAAGGCAAACAAACCACATCTGGTTTTCCAGGGTAGGTGCTGGTGCTGCTGCAATGGAGGTGGTGTGTTTATTCATTCCTGCTAGTGTTGCTCCTGTGTGTTCTCTGCTTTCCCTGTCTCTTCACGTGGGGCTCATTAATGTTCAGACACAGAAAAATATCTAAAATTCAATACTGTATTTCAAAGTGTTTGCATTCTCAGTTAAAGGTTTCCATCTCATATGAGAACAGACAGTACTTAGCAATCCAGTATAAAAGTTCAACAGGGTTCAACTCATCTCCACACAGTGATCAAACAAATGTTCTGTCAATGAGTGTTAAATATGCTTTGCAGTTGGGACCATCCTTTGCACTTTTCTTGTGCTGGTAACTCTGGAAATAACAGCTGAAAATACCAATGTGAAGATTTTTGTGGTCAGGCCTGCAATATAGGTTATAGGTAATAGGATACATATAGGACGTATGTCACTTCAGTGGCTGATTTCAATGCCTCTAGTTACAATAAATACATTTTATAGGTAGGCCCAACTGTCATTTAAGAATATGAGAATCTAGTCTGAAGTCTCAGAATTGTTCCACTGCATAACTACCTTGACCTTTTTTAATTGCATCTTACTTCTAGGGTTGATTTTTCTAACCTAATCTTCCATTAGACACAGCTACACACCTATGGGATAGGTTGAAGAGCTGTCTTTCCTAATGTTTCCCTTGTAAGTATAGACTATGGTCCTGTATCTTCCTCCTTTCTTTCAGTAAGTTCAATGGACTGAATTTCTTCAGCTTTCTTATCATATGAATGTTTTCTAATTCTTAATCATTCTCATCTCTGTTAAAAAAGAATTGTCATCCCTCTGGAATGCAGACATCAGAGCAAGAGCCACTGTAGGAGTGCTGTCGGGGGAAAGAAGGAGTGAAGAAGAGGGGTGGCCATGTATAAATTTTCTTCTTTTTTTATCCCCACATCTATGCATAAACCACATCTTTTCACAATGAGCTAAGCCCTCACTGAAAGGAGGAACTTCCAAAACTTGAAGTGTTTGCTAGCATTTACTTTAAGTGTAAGTTGGATATTATTAACACCAACTCTCTGCTCACCTTCACACCCTGGTGGAGGTTGGTTTCTGTGTATAGCTAAATATGAGCAGAGATGGTGATTGCCAATATTAAGGAGAGAATCAATGGTGTAGACCTGCAGAAGAAAGACAGTGAGAAAACTGCTGTTACCATTGCATATTGAATGAAAAGCCAGTAGTATGTGTTCAGAAAGTCATAATTTCTTGTTGGCCTCTGTACCGTTACTACCCTACTGGCTGCTGCCAAGTTAAGAAGAAATTCAAATTATTCAATGCCCAGTAGTCCAGTACCTTCATTATCTAACATCTCAGCATTCTTTGTATGGATGAAAATTCTTAGTGATGATTTTGTTTCCCGAGTCAATAGAGAAAACAGAAACGGAAAATGGCTAACATGCCTTCATGTAGGTACACTTGGAGATTATCCCATACGCAGTTTAAAACAAAGGCTGTGTGCAAGACTAATTTGTATGGCTCCTCTTTTTAAATCAAAACAGAATGTAATAATAGGTACCGACCAAGATATGCCTTTATTAGCTGAGCTATCATGTTGCACACGTTTCGGTGTAATACGAAGGACTAATTTTAAGTGGGATAACTCTGTTACACTCGTCAACAGAGGAAATGTTCCCCAATAGAACAGTTCTGACATACTGGTATGAAATAGCTTCTGGTGACATATCCTGCTGATAAGTTCTTGTGAAAATTAATTAAAATAACAGCACATTTTAATGTGCATCACATACGTGCACTTTCTTGTAGTTTATTTCTGAATAGGTATGGCCTTGCTGCCTACAGAAATAATTACTGGGATATTTCTGAAGGGTACTATTTCTTATACCAATTATGGAAACCTCATTTTCAGTTTATTTGCTACAGAGGACTAATTTTTTCCTGCTTAGATATGAGATTGCAACGTAAGATTCTCTTTAGTGCCTTCTCAGGACTTTTTATACTCTTTTCCACTGATGTTTAAAAATTTCCAATGAGAATCTATTTCATAGCCACCAGTTAGAATATTGTGGGAAGAGAAACAATTTCTATTAGACCAATTTATTCATATACTTGAGAAAAGTTGAGCAAATTTCCAGCTCAACAACCCTTCTAACCAAAAGCAGACACGACACAGAGAGCGGAGTAACTTGTATTTCAGTAATGGTCTAATGACTTGTTCTGTGAATAGGGAGAGCTGTTCTCCCCTTATTTTCTGTTCCTGCCCCACATACCTCTTTTCTCCTTCTTTGCCTTTTGATCACAAGAGCCAACATATGTTCCTTCCTTCCTTCCACTGGATTTAGCATTCAGCCCCTTATAATCCAGCTCATTACTGAGGCAGAAAAACAGCCCATGTCTTTTTCTTGGTTAATTTTCTACCACACTGGTAAGTTAAAATGGGTCACGGAATGTGCTGTGCTCAAACAAGAGAAAAATCCCTGGAGCAGAGGAGGTAATGAGGGCAGGTCAGGGAGGGGAACAAGACTGCCCCTTTTTGGCTACAGTAAGATGTTGATTTATCTAATTTTATCTCATGAAATCTTAGCCCCAAAAAATTGTATGACAATTATCTGAACTTTTCAGAGATATAATGCAGACTTAGTCCTTTTCTATTTCAAGCTCATCCATTATATTCAGTGAAAATTATAGCAGAACTGTAGCAGTGATATATAAGTTCATGATAATTCCCTGTGCAGAATGTGCTTGTGAATGAGGTCTGCAGAAATCAGCACCCTGTGTCATGGTTTGAAACCATGGGTTTCTAGTATTGTGCTGTTCTGCATGGAAACAATTCTGCTTGTCTCTCTTGGAGCCCCCTCCTGCACCACTGCAGTTCTAGCCTCCAGTTGCTGGGGGTGAAACTACAGCTGTGGGTGTGGAGAGCCCAGTTGTGTCATTCAGGCCTTCCCTGTTTAGCTGGGCAGGTTGGGGAGATTTCCAGAAGGAGGTGGTTTTGGACCCAGCTGCATCAGCAGCAGGCATCAGAGCAGATGCACCTGCTTGCCGTTGACGCGGCTGGTGCAGATGTGACCCCCACAGGCTGTGCTGACTGAGCAATTGCTGCTCACCGCCTGCAGCCTGCACTGCTGGAATGGCGGCAGACACAGGCTCGTGATGCCAAGCCGAATGAAGTGGTGGTGAGTGGAGGACTGGTTGCAAAGATATTGTTTTGCCTGGTGAGCAACAGCCTCCTGGGCAGCCCCTGCAGCTATGGGGAAGAGAGCGGCCAAGCCACAGAGAAGGAGCTGCTGCTGCCACTGCAGTCCCAGCCGCCTGCACCATTTAGCCATGCAGCCAGCACCATCTTGGCTTTGCCGTAGCCACAGGGTGTTGGCCACATGGCCAGTGCCATCTTGGCTTTGTTCTGGCCACAGGGTGGAGAGGTTCTGTCACAGCTGCAATTGAGAAACTGGAAAATGCTGGAGTAAGCAGGAGAAAGAGGCCCAAGAGGCTTTTGGCATTTTCCTTCATTGACAGCATCCCGGGGTGGATCAGAATGGGGGGTGGTTAGCAGATTGAGAGAGGTTCTTCTCCTCCTCTACTCTGCCCTGGTGAGACCATATCTGGAGTACTGTGTCCAGTTCTGGGCTTCTCAGCTCAAGAGGGATGTGCAGCTGCTGGAGAGAGTCCAGCGTAGATCAACGAAGATGATGAAGGAGGTGGAGCCCTTGCCTTACGAGGAGAGGCTGAGAGCTGGGTCTCCTTAGGTTGGAGAAGAGGAGACTGAGGGGCGATCTCATTAATGTCTATAAATATTTGAGGGGTGGGTGTCAGGAGGATGGAGCTGGGCTCTTCTCAGTGTCATGTAGTGATAGGACAAGGGGCAAGGTTGTAAGCTGGAACCTAGAAGGTTCCACATCAATGTAAGAAGGAACTTCTTCACAGTGAGGGAGACGGAGCACTGGAACAGGTTGCCCAGGGTGGTTGTGGAGTCTCCTTCACTGGAGATGTTCAAGACCCACCTGGATGTGTTCCTGTGTGACTTGGTCTGGGTGATCCTGCTGTTGCAGAGGGACTAGACTAGATGATCTTTCGAGGTCCCTTCCAATGCCTAATGATTCTATGATTCTTTCTGCACTGGGAAGTTATTTCTGGTTCTTTCACAGGTACAGTCCTTCCTGAGTAGAGATGTTGAAACCTTTGCATTTTAACCTGAGCAGCATATTTATTATTTATTTTCCTCTGGAAATCATTCATTATTTACCACTTATCATTTTGCTCTTTACAGAAAATAAATGCTCGTTTGTTAAAGCACTCATACTAATGTTTGGGCACAAGTGTTCCTTTTTCTGACTAACAGCATATCAAGTCATACCTCCCACTTGTTTAAGATGCTTAGATCAGAACACATCCTGAACTGTGTATGTGTATGTATGCAAGTAATCACAGTCCTTTAGGCAGAAGCTCTTCTGGATTGCACAAATGAACCAAATATTCAGTGAACCATACAGTATGAGCAAGAGTCACTTGACACTGTAGTCTTTTGCTTGGACACTTACCCACAAGAAAATCAAGCCTGGGGGCCTGTCCTTGTCCCAGTGAACTTTCAGGATGCAAAGCCATACAAGTTTAATTTCCTGCTGCATTTCCAAAAGGCTTTGCACTTCCTATTTATGTAGGAAGTGGATCATGTCTTTTCTTTTGGTAAGAATCTAGCTTGTAAGAAATGGAAGAATGTCAGAAGTTGCATACTACTCTCAGAAGAACTCCAGTGGCTGAGGACTTTGCTGATAAAATGTAAGCTTCTTCTAGACAGATATGTAATAGCTGAAAAATTATTCTAAGTATGTGGATATTGGACTCTGAAATACATAAATATGATTAATCATCTCAGTTTTAAGTGTAGATCTAGTCTCAAGGCTCACATCAACTGCAGAACTTTTCATATTATGTTGCACATTTTCTTCCAAAAATGTTTTTCTCTATCCTTTCAGCACCAGCACTGAGAAAGACTGATAGTTAGACTTCAGCTTTATTGGAGTTTCTGCTTGCCAATGAGGAATTCAAAGTCATGAAGGTTTAAAGAGAAACCAATAGTACTCCTAGACTCTGCAGCCCCTTCAAGGATGGGAAAGCGAGCAGCATACACTAGAGAGGAGTTTACGCATGACACACTAAATGTTCCTATGAAGGAGGAATGTCTGTCTGAATATGTTGCAGGGTTCCAGTGAGTCATGGCATGGAGATCATGCTGGATGAGAATCCTGAGAATGAGTGATACCTGGGTTGTTCCAACCAGACCCAGCATAGCTTGTGCTACACAAGGCCCAGGCACTTTCTTCTAACATTTATATTACTCTGCCTTTTACAGCCACTGCCAACAACTCTTAGGCTTCTTTGTCCATGTTTTTGTCAAAATGTAAGCAGAAGATGAGAGAAAAGGAGATATTCTGTTGAGTATCACTGAAGGGAATACAGGAAAGAAACAAGCTGAATATTTGCTTTGTTTGAGTGTCTGAGACAGCACCTGAAAGCTTGGGAGCAGTATTTCCTACCTACTACTAAATTTCAGAGTTTTTGACTAGTTTGTCTTCACAGGATCGCAGAAGGTTCTAGGCTGGCAGAGATCACTAAAGATCTAACTCAGGCAAAGTCACCTAGAGCAAGTTGCCCAGGATCTTGACCAGGCAGGTTTTGACTATGTCCAGAAATAACACAGAAAGACACTCCATAACCTCTCTTTGGCAACTTGCTCAACATTTTATTTCCTGTGTTCAGATGGAATTTCATATGTCCTAATCGGTGCTCAATGCCTTTTGTCCTGTCAATAGACATCACTTAGAAAAGTACTCCTTCCCTCCCATTGAGTGGATAGAATATGACTGGGACATACACATGGTTAAGAACTCCCCTGAGTCTGCTTAATTACTCCCTAACATGGTATCCCTCCACTGAAGGTAGGTCTTCCTTACTCTAGTCTTTCCCTCTTGTATCATCCAAGACAATACTGTGAAATATCCACAATTTCATACAGGCTGTGAAAGCTTTGTATATGCATGTACACGTATGAGGTAAATAGCATTCTCACAGTTCATCATAGGAGGTATTAGAAACAGTTGCATAGAAGCTAATGAGTTAGGCACTACATACACTTGGTAACGTATGGGCAAAGGAAAGGAGCAAAGAACCCTCACATGCTTTCTCGGAATAGCTGTGCTGAAGTCAAAGAGACCACTGCAGTTTTTAGAACAGCTCATGTCAGAAACTCTGGCAAAGTACAGTGATTCTGCACTCCATTTTGTTGTTCAAATTACACCAAAAGTCTGTTCTGTCGTCGTAAGATATCACCAGGTTCTGCACCGACTAAATTGAACAACTAAACAAGTCTCTACTAAAACATGGAACTTATCCTTTATTTTGTAAGTATGATATAAATCTTAAGCACCTCATTTATGCCTGACCACTGTTCATAACAGCTTCTAATGAAGGAATACTGAGCCAACAATCAGCTTAATTCAGGTTAATTGTAGGAAGAGCATGAAAGCATCTTAGCAATTTAAGTCAATCACAGGGAAGACACGACGGACAGGCTTTATAACTATAATAAGTCAAACATAATTAAAAGCTTTAGTCTGATCATTCTTCCTCGTTTCATATTATCCAAAGGAACAGTCCACATGCTGCATCACTGCTGCATCCATCCAGCTACTCCTGCACTGAGCAGGGAGCTGGAAGGCACTGCTGGCTCCACGAGTGATTCCTGGGGAAAAAAAAACCCTCCATACACAGTAACACAGCACTATTGAGAAGAAAGTTTATATCAGAAGAGTTGTCTCTTGCCATGAACATCTTTTAGCATAAAGAAGATTGTCTTTCAAAAAAACTAAAGTCTATTTGTAGAAAAGTTTTCCAGAATCACTTCTCCACTGCTTTTTTCATAAACTGTTGAAAACTTCAGACTTCAGTAACACTTGTTAATCAAATGACATGCTTGTCATGATAAAGTAGCATTGCTGGATGCTTCTGAATTCATGCGTTCAAAGTCTGAGGTCATAGGATCATAGATTTCTAAAGGTACCTCATTAAAGAATTTCCTGAATCTATTTTAAAAGTAACACAGAGAACAAATCAACCCTGAATTCAATTGAAGAAAGGTTCAGGTTTTTAGGTTCAAAACCAAAAATCAAACACTTTAATGACATTGTCGCATGCATTAAGTTTCTGCTATGGAATGCACGTGTGCATGTGTCAACATTCTGTTGGCAGACAATTGATAGTTTTGTGGTGAAAAGAACCAAAAAGGTTACTCACATACATGGTTTGTTATTGTCTTACAAACATGGATTCATAGAATCGAGAATAGTTTAGGTTGGAAGGACCTCAGACATCATCCAGTTCCAAAGCAGGGACCCCTCTCACTAGACCAGGCTGCCCAGAGTCACACACACAGAATCACAGAGTCACTCTGGTTGGAAAAGACCCCTGGGATCATCGAGTCCAACCATCTACCCTATCTTACAAGTTCACCCCTAAACTATATCCCTCAATACCTCATCCAAACGATCCTTAAACATATCCAGGGATGGTAACTCAACCACCTCCTTGGGAAGCTCATTCCAGTGCTTTACCACCCTTTCTGTGAAAAAATTCTTCCTAATACCTAGTCTAAACCTACCCTGTTGTAAATTGAACCGATTCCCAGCCCCATCCATCCTGGCCTTGAACACTTCCCAGGATGGAGTATCCACAACCTCCCTAGGTGACCTGCTCCAATGCCTCATCATCCTCATAGGGTAGCAGGTGTGGTTACCCCAGGGGGAGAAGGGACTCGTATGGCATCAGAAAAAAAGCTCTTCAGGGAACCTACTGCCAGCCATCATCTCCTAGAAAGGAAAAGCGCAAGGATAAACTTCATCCTGCCAAGGACCACACTGTGGCTGTGCCCAGCACAGAGGAAGAACAACACGAACCCTCACCAACACAAGCACCTCAAAAATTGTACTTCCTAAGTGGGGAAAAAATGAATGGACATTGCTGCAGCAGGCTTTGCTCTGGGAAGCAGTGTTTCACTTCTCTAGCAGAATAACGGATTTTCTAATGCTGTTCGGGAGGCCTAGCTGGCAGAGTAAGAAAATTGGTTTTTTAATTTTAAAGTTCTTTCTCCTCCCTGTTAACAATCTAAAAGAGATGCTTTTTTACTGCAAGTGCATTGGTGCGTTTTCATTCGACATTCATTACCATCCATTGAGATTTCATCAGGAAGTAACCAGTAATCTGGTGGAACTCCCTTTCATTTGCTACTTGCACAAAATGGATTTGAGCCAAGACATAAAAGCACAAATCTCTCTCTCTCATTACTAGGCTTCTGAGATTTTTAACATTATTTCTTATTTTTTTTAAAGAAAGTCATAAAATATTAACATCACCTTGCAGCTCCTCTTTGAGATGAATACCAGGAGTCTGTGCATTTCAGCATATTACATTGCTAGAAGTAGTAAAATGAAGGTCTTTCTAAAGGTGTTTGGTGACTCATGTCCCAGTGGTGTTGTAGGAATTAATTAGCTAGAGCCAGTACAGCATTATATAAATGTTAAGTATGATTGTTGACAGTCTAAAGTCAGTGCTGAGTGGCAACACAAGCTATTTTACTGCCAGTTGGCTCCAATTCCAAGCAGAAGAGACTTGCTTTCAGAAACAATGTGGTAAATCACTCCTCCTTACTTTTCAGTCTTTCAGTGTCATGGAACTGCTGAAGATCACGGAATCACAGAAGATCAGGGATTAGAAGGGACCTTGAAAGATCATCTAGTCCACTCTGCCACAGCAGGATTACCTAGATCAAGTGACACAGGAACATGTCCAGGGGGGTTTTAAATGTCTCCAGAGAAGGAGACTTCACAACCTCCACAGGCACACTGTTCCAATGCTCTGTCACCCTCACCGTGAAGAAGTTTTTTCTCACATTGATGTGGAACATCCTGTGTTCCATCTTACACCCATTGCCCCTTGTCCTATCATTATATGACACTGAGAAGAGCCTGGCTCCATCCTCCTGACACCCACTCTTTACACATTTCAAATATTAATGAAGTAACCCCTTAAGTCTCATCTTCTTCAAGCTAAAGAGACACAGCTCTCTCAGATTTTCCACTCCCTTCAGTGTCTTTGTGGCTCTGTGCTACACTTTCTCCAGTAGGTCGACTTCCTTCTTAAATTGTGGGTCCCAGAACTGGACACAATACTCCAGGTGTGGTCTCACCAGGTCAGAGTAGATGGGGAGAAGGACCTCTCTTGATCTGATAACCAACTCCCTTCTGATACACCCCAGGATGCCTTCTTGGCCACAAAGGCACATTGCTGGCTCATGGTCATCCTGCTGTCCACCAGGACACCCAGGTCCCTTTCTCCTACACTGTTCTCCAACAGGTCAGTCCCCAACCTATACTGGTACCTGGGGTTGTTCCTGACCAGATGCAAGACTCTACACTTGCCCTTGTTATAGTGTATTGCACTTCTCCCCACCTAGCACTCCAGCCTGTCCAGGTCCTGCTGAATGGCAGCAGAGCCTGCTGGGGTGTCGGCCACTTCTTCCAGCTTTGTGCTATCAGCAGACTTGCTGACAGTGCACTTTAATCCCTCATCCAAGTCATTAATGAATAGACTTACCAAAAGTGAGAGTGGACTAGCAATTTCTGTCGTCTCCTTTAGCACTTATGGGTGCATCCATCTTGGGCCCATGGATTTGCGTACATCCAGTTTGCTCACTTGATCTCTAACCCAGTCCTCATCAACCAGGGCAAACTCCTCTTTTTTCCCAACTTCCTCTTAGGTCTCAGTAGTCTGGGGCTTGATATCAGTACAGCCCCTGAGAAGTACAGACAGAGTCAAAGGTTTTCATAGAATCATAGAATCATTATGGACTGGAAGGGTATCTGCTTTCTCTGTATCCTCTGTCTCCAGAGCACCTGCCTCACTCAACAGTGGGCATACATTGCCTTTAGTTTTAGTTTTAGCTGCAATGTATTTGAAGAAGCCCTTTTTGTTGCCCTTGACCTCTCTTGCAAGATTTAATTCCAAGAAGGTCTCATGTCCTGCTCCGGCAGGAGGGTTGGACTCGATGATCTCTTGGGTCCCTTCCAACCCCTAACATCCTATGATCCTATGATCTTTCCTAGTTGCATCCCTACACCCTCTGACTAAAGCCTTATAATCACCCCAAGTGGCCATCCCCTGCTTCCATGACTGATAGACTTTCTTCTTCCTCTTGTGTTGGCCCAGCAGCTGCCTGTTCAACCACGCATGGCGCAAGTCATCTGGTGTATTTTGGTGACACAAGTCCAAGAATTTGCAGTAAGTGAAAAATCTGTTAGGTAGACATTTTGTTTACCTTTAACTCAATCATAGAGTAATATCCAACAGAGTAGCATTAAGCCCCATTTGTCTGCTCTTCTGCAGCCACACACTGTGCAGTCTAAGGTCAATGAAAAAGCACCTGGAGGGGACTCAGCACTCGTTTTTGCTGTACTCATTTAGAAACTAATGCATTTATCGTTCCATTCCCCAGAAGGAGTCACTGCAAGCAAGATCTTAAATG
The DNA here is from genome assembly GCA_013400115.1 of Rhinopomastus cyanomelas. Classification (NCBI taxonomy): domain Eukaryota; kingdom Metazoa; phylum Chordata; class Aves; order Bucerotiformes; family Rhinopomastidae; genus Rhinopomastus; species Rhinopomastus cyanomelas. The sequence goes on along the minus strand of VXBP01007107.1, from coordinate 521,745 downwards.
ATGAGTTTTAGCCATGACTGTTTAACTCCTCTGATTCAAGCAGCTACTCTATAGTGTGTTTACATCTATAATCTAGGATGTCCAATCCTTGAGCTGATTTTCTTCAACCTATATTGTTTTAGCAAACATAATCAGCAGAAGGGATGGACTGGTTAGAGAGACATCAAAGAGATTACAATCTGTAAAAAATTATAAACAGCCTTGTGCACATTAGTTACAGGCGAGCCTCTGTCTTTTTATCTTGTTCATCACGCACAAAGTGCTAAAACATAATCATTTGAAAACTTCCCAACTTCCACTGGGTAAAAATAATGTGGCTGAGCATCACATAGAAATCAAACGTGATAAACTGCATTATCCTTGATTATAGGTTGTCTTCTCCCTAATCCCTTTTTAAATATCTTAATTTTGCATATTTTCCATGTCTATTCTATGCAAAGTTGCCACTTTCAACCACCAAATGACAGCACATGAGACACATCAGCATATCTCAAGGCGAAACAGCAATCAAGTTTTCCATTTTCACCTGAGAAGACCATTGAAAAAATGTAATGCATTACCAACCCACTGCTTAAAATTGTATTTTATAAAAATACCCGCTGTGTTTTATCTTCTGTTAGTTCCTTGTCACAATGAAAAATGGGGAAAGCAAACAGAGGAAAGCAGACTAAATGCTGCCTGTTGAATTAAAAGTATGGATCAGTCCCTCCCCTCATGATTACCACCTAATAGTCTGTTCTGAATGGGAAATGCAGACAAGCAAACTGCATTAAAAACACACACAATTTAACTGCTTGTGTAGAAACAAAATGTTAAGGATTCATCTGTAATGAATGCAAAAATTCTGAGCATGAGAAAAGAATTCACTCATTGCACAAATCTTAACATATTTTCCAATTGTTTCAGCATCTGGCCCAATTCAAATGTAAATCTAAAGATATTAATAACAGATAAATCAGTGTTTCCCTCTGACGCACTTTCCAGAAGGTAATTGCCTTCTGTGTTGGAAAAAAGTGTCTATTATTTTTAATTTAATGTTTCACAGGTTTTGCTTGCATTCCTGGTTTCTCATTGTTTTGTTGTCTGCTAGAATGAAAACTCTTCTGGTAACCATTATTTTCATCCTACTTGTGGTGCTTACAGACTGCAATTAAATACTCTATCATCGTGTTCTAATAGTCTAAACTCTGAAATCTTCAGTCTTTCCATTTTCTTCAGTCCTTGAACTGTTTCTGAGACTCTTATGTCCTGCCCTGTGCACATCACCTGTACAACACAGAGGAGGAAAAGGCACCTGTCTTCTACTATTTGTTCTTTTCATCTTTCTACAGTTAGTCTCCACAACTTTCAGGCCACTTCTATTCTCTCCTCTCTCAATCTGTCTCATGAGTTTGCACAACATGAAATATGAGGACAGGCTTCTTTAGCCTATATATACCTAGAAGGAACTTTTAAACACCCCCTCCCTGGGCAGCCTGTTCCAAGGTCTGATGACCCTTTAATCAAGTTTTCCCTAAGGTCTAACCTAAACTTCCTCTGGCATGACTTTGAGCCCATTTCCTCTCTCTCTCTAATAGAGAGCCCTATGATCATTTTCATGCCTTGCTCCAACTGTTTTTTTGCATCAGGTCTTCCAGAGCTGCATGTAGTACTCCAGGTGAGGTCTTGTAAGAGTAGAGGGGGAGAATCATCCGAATTGACTTGCTGGTGATGCTTCTTTTGACACAGCCAAGGGTATGGTTGGCCTTCTGGACTGCACTCACACATTGCCTGCTTGCATTGAGATTCTCATCTACCAAGACTCCCAAATTTTTTCTTCAGGGCTTCTGTCAATCCATTAATTATCCAGCAAATATTTGTGCTTGGGATTGCCCTAGCACCGATGCAGGGCCTTGCACTTGGACTTGTTTAATCTCTTGCAATTCATATGGGGCCAGTTCTCAAGCCTGCCAATGACCTTCTGGATGGCCTCCCTTCCCTCTGGCATCTTGACCACACCACACAGCTGAGGGTTCATTGCACTACCCATGTCAGTGATAAAGATGTTAAACTACACCCAAGAGAGACCCCTCAGGAGCATCAGTTGTAGCTGATCTCCACTTGGACATTGAATCATTTTAGCTCACAATCCTTTCAGTGTGACCATCCATGATTTAGAAAATGTGGCTTAGCACTGACTTCGTTGTCTCCCTCAGCACGCATGGGTGCATTGCATCAGGGCCCCTGCATTTATGTCCATCCACTTTGCTCATTTGATCCCTAACCAGTCCTCATCAATCAAGGCAAGCTCTTCTCTTGTCTCAACTTCCTTTGGGGCCTCAGCAGTCACAGGCTTGATATCACGACAGCCCCCAGATAGACAGAGGCAAAGAAGGTGTTCAGTATCTCTGCTTTCCCTGTATCCTCTGTCTTCAGGGTACCCACCTCATTCAGCAGGGGGCCTACATTGCCTCTAGTTTTAGTTTTACCTGCAGTGGATTTGAAGCAGCTCTTTTTGTTGCCCTTGACCTCTCTTGCAAGCTTTAATTCAAAGGAGGCCTTGGCTTTTGTAGTTACATCCCCACATTCTCTCATCAGAGCCACCTCAAATGGCCATCCCCTCCTTCCATCACCTATAGACTTTCTTCTTCCTCTTGAAACTGTGAATCTGAATCTGTAAACCTTCTCCATATCTCGACTAATCTAATCACCTGCTTCCTTCCAAAAGGGACCCACATTTTCCTCAGTTTTCTTTTTTTCAACAATTTACCTCTACATGTTTTTCTTATTGCCATTGATGTCCATGGACAGATTTAATTCTATAAAGGCTTTAGGTTCCTTAACCCAATCTCAGTGCAGATAATTCCTCTATCTTTTTCACAGACCACTTGTCCTTGCTCTCCTCCTCTGTAGGACTCCTTGTGTTTAAATTTGTCCAGGAGTTCCTTGTTCATTCATTCTGGCCTCCTGCCATTTTTTGTCAGCTTTCTTTTCAATAGGAATATAGTGCTCCTGAGCTTGAAGGAGGTGGTCTTTCAATATTAGCCAGCTTTCCTGGACTTCCATTCCCACCAGGGCTATATCCCATTGCACTCTACTAAGGAGGTTCCTGAAGAGGCCAAAATCTGTTCTTCTGAAGTCCAGGGTAGCAATCTTGCTGAGTACCTTCCTTGTTGCCCTAAGGACCTTTAACTCCACCATCACATTATCATTGCAAATAAGGCTGAGTTTCACATTCCCCACCAGACCCTCCTTGTTAGTGAGGTCAAGGTCCAGCATAGTACCTCTCCTCATTCGATTCTCTATCACTTAGAGTAGAAAACTATTATCAGCGCACTCCAGGAATCTTCTGGATTACTTATGCCCTGTTGTATTGTATCTCCAACAGATGCTGGGGTGGTTGACTAGACCTTTTGAACATAAAGCCACTCCTATCTGTCTATAAAGACCCTCATCTACTTGGTTAGGAGGCCTTACCTCTAACATAGGTCAGGAGACCATCTTACTACACAGTCCAGGTTGGTTTGCACAACTGTCCTGCCTTCCTTTTTGATTACAATTCTGCCCATCTTTTCTACTCTGAAGTTTTTTCAGCAGTGAAAATTTTGCTCAGTTTTGTGGCTCAGCACCAGTTCCTGCAAAGCTTCAGTAGAAACATTTCCATTTTAGGGCAATTCCCTTTGGTGATTGTGTTTGTGAGCCAACCACTTGGGCAATTCTTAATCCATGTAATGCAGTATGCTTTAGTTACTTTGCACAGCTTTTTCTTTTTATTAGAAAGCCAGATCATATTAACTCAAAGTGTCCAGAATAAGTCCAAGAATGTTTTTGGTAAATAAAGGAATTTGCATGATTGTAATCTGGTCAGTCAGTGAAAGCATATTTTTAACAATTTTCTATTAATTACATAGAGCTGTACTGTTTACATGTTTATTTCTTTACCAGTGGAATACTGGCTTTCTTATCATATTGCCCTGGAATTAGGATGTGCATAATTCTCCACAGATATCTTCTCAACCTGTTTAACATTTGGAAAGCTGCTACAGTATTAGCACTTCAATGTTCCTGGTATCCTGGTATGCCACAATTTGGCAATCATATTTAGGTTAGGGTTTACCACAAACTGTTTCTTCAGGCTACTGAGTGCAAGTTGACTGGCCCTGTTCACTGGAATTGCCAACCTAACATCAAATTTGAATAAATATTGCTAGTATGCCAAGGTACTATGCCCTAGACTTCTTCCCTTTGCTGATCTGAGAGCTGTGCTGATGTAGTGTGATAAAAAACCTTCATATTGAAAGATGCAATTCCCCAAATGCAAAAAAAAAAGCACAAATCACGTTAATGCTTTAATTAGTTTGTAGTTATGTGCAGGATTGCGTGAGCAAACGTGAAAATACTCAGATTTACAGGTTCCAAAGTTTTTACACTTTTACAATACATTTGTGATAAGTTTTGCTGCCACTATGTCATCCATTTTTGAGAAACTGACTACTTTCTAATGTCTTTCTAATCCCTGTGAGCCCCATAGTCTGGTATGGCATTGCCCTGGTAAATGCTAAACTGAGATATTCTCCAACATACTTATCTCCTTCACAAATTCTCTTCAGCAAGGTCTCTTGTCCAAATTTCTGCTTTAGAACTTATACTTCTGGATTGCTGCATAGTCTAATAGTTATGCATAATGATTCTTATCTGTTCGTGATTAACCTTAACTCAGCCAGACCAAGCCTCTTTGTGCCATTCGTTCCTGCCGTTTTTGTGGCACACCGAACATGCCAGGGGTAATTTAATTTTATGCACCAGTTCTTTGAAAGCTGCAGTCAGTGTTGCTGTACACAAGACTACTTTATGGTTGTGTGCAGCACAGTAAGTGCCCACCACCTTTTACTTAAAGAAAAGAAGTGTGTGGGCCTCTGTGATACATTGCCAGGGGATGTAGGGTGAATATTTTCAAGATGAGACGAGGGAAACAATCTGTGGAATACTTCTGTATCGCTCGCAGTGAGTGTGTAGGCTGCTGCCAAATGCAGGTTATTGTCTTCCTTCCTGAAGCGATACCGCTCGAACACTGCAGCACAATGCTATTTTCAGCTTCTTGACGAGATGATTACAACATAAAGTCATGCTGCGTGACCAATGTGCCAGGTGTTTGCTGTTCTAACTCCACTTTTATTACTTTGGGGATGAGAGAATGATGAAGGGAGGGATCTGAGTTACTTAGGAGATTTTCCAACAGCAGGTCAGCTTAGATAGCGGGACTATTTTTGCTTAGGGCATCGGTATACAGTATCAGTATTCTGTATGTGTCCTTTTCCCTGGCTCTTGTTTTGCAATCAAATAGTCGCAATAAAATTAACAAAAACAAACAAACAAACAAAAAAAGGCAGTCTAAGAATTTCCAAAGAAAACTTTGCATTTCTGAAATGTTTAGATAGCGTTAAACAGGTGTTTTGCCTCTGCAGTTCACATATGGAGAGGGCTGCAGAGAAGCAAACTCCAAAATTTACACAGCATAGAGGGAGAGGATAGATGTAGCAGAGACACCTTTTCCTTTCAGACCTTGAGTCCTCTGCCAAGTCTATAAAAAGTGGAATAATTAAAAACTGTCCTTGTGATTCCGGCTGTTAGTATGTCTTCTTTCAGGTAGGAATCCAAAAGAGATCAGACATGCTACTTCAAAATCAAATAGCTGTAACAATTGATATCTAACAAGTTGGGTTTTTGGAATGTGTGTTTCACATGCTACAACTGAAAGATATAATTTCCATTCTTATACCATAACAGTAGAATTTCCCAAAGTCTCATAACTAAATGATAAATATAAATATGTTTCAAGATATTTACATTAAATCCAGAAGACTCAGTTCTGACTGCACTGCTGGATCCACACTTGTTTCAAGATACCTGGCCTATATCAATTTCTCTTTCTGATGGAAATGGGTCAAATTCCATTAAGAGAGCAAGAGCAGACCCTTACACTGATTTTTATTTGGGTTTTTTGAGACTTTGAGTCACAATTTTTCATCACTTTTGAAAGGAATTTCAGGAAACTTTTATTACATTTCTAACATTAAAAACTCCTGTTGATTACAATATCATCACACAAGTTAGGATAAAGCCTCATGTTGTAGACACATCAGAGTACAAATTAGTTTTTAAAAGTCCTGTTATTATGGCCTGACAAAACAGCACCAGTGACCAACACTCCACGGGCGCAGGAAGATTCTTTAGAACAATTACATGCATTCAAAGGGCTCTGACAGTGACCAGACCAGCTCAGCAGCCTGAAACACCTTTTATCTATCTTAAGCTCAACTCAGTGCAGATTTATGGTCTTAGTTAACTATATACTGCAATAAAAGGGGGATCTACCTTTGCAAGAACTGTGAAAGCCAAGGATAAATACACCAAACCTACTCGAATTTGCTTATTCATCTGTACTTGGCCGCCAGATCTATGTTGCAGCTAGTTATGGTGAAAAAGGAGTAACAAGCTGAGCTAGGTGATGTTTCAGTTCCCTGAGCCTCACTGTGCCGGTCACGTGCACAAACTAGGCTACTCAAGGTTGAAAAGATCTAGTCTCAACAAACAAGCAAACTTCATAAAATATCTCCCATTGTCAAGCAAGTGTTGTCTTGCCCAAATATTTAGCCACTAGTTACGTTCTTGACAGGGTTTTTTTTTCAGTAGGAGAAACTGTTGATGTTTCTCTGATGAAAGCTTGTGTATTTATAAAGAATGCATACAAAATTCTCCTCCCCTCAATGTGGTGGGAACGACAGAAGGTTATTTCCTTGCTCAGAAATCCAGCTTTCCACTTTCAGTAGGTACTCTGCTCAACAGAAGTCTTTTCTCTTGGCTTTGTCCATGGGCCACCCACTTTGCCTATTTGTTTTTTCCCAAGCTTTCTGATTACTTTTAAACATGTAGCTTCTATCAGTTGATGCCTCAGCCAGTGAATGTATCACAATTTCCCAGGAAAATTCTTTGTTCTTCTTGAATTAATTCATGCTTCAGCTTTTCTTTGTAGGATAGCTGCCGGAGTAGTGGTTTCTGCTATTTTCAGCAATTTTATGTCACACAGGAACTTAGCTGCTGCTTCTCATTTCGGCTGAATAGAGGGTGCCCACCACAACCAAGGGATTAATGAGGACTGGAATTTTTTGCAGATCAAAGACAAGCTTTATGGCAGCCATTAACATCTTCCAGCACAGCAATACATTCCTGAGAAAAGTCAAAGAATGGCTGATAACAATCAAGCAGCAACATCACCTAATCATCTGTTTCTCCCGGTTGTAGTATTTCCCTCAGGTTATCAGACAAAGGTACACTTAGGCCATAAAATAAGTGCAAAAGGGGTGAGGGACTGGGGAGAAGCAATTTTAGAAGTAACAGTAAAAGAAAGCTGAAAGACAAAAAATGTAAGCAAAATATAGACCTGGGAAGAAAGAGAGAGAAACAGACATTGTAGGTCTCCACAGATAAAGTTCAGCACTTAGGAAATCTAATTTTCATAAGACAATAAATGGACAGTGTCTGGCTATGCAGGTATTGCTATTTTTTAACAACTCTTAAAATATAGTAGTTTGGGATCTGGTTTTGTAAAGTCAGCAGCAACTTATATTGGCTAATTATTTTGTTGTAGGGTGAAACATTCCAATAGTTCAGGAGCTGCTTATGAAGAAGTTGTCTTCCCCTCTTCAAGGAAAAAACCTCCATCAGAAAGACGGAGATCATAATTCATCATTCAGCTTTAACCCACTGGAGTATTGATTGAAGTCTGGTAAAAGAAATGTGAATAGAATGATCTCAGCTTTGGGAAAGCAACTCATGAACTCTGCTCTTCCTCCTGACTCTGAGCAATAAAATCTTCTTGTCTCTCCCATCCCAAAACACCATCGGAAAACTGAAATCCGAGAAGAAGAAATGTGTGTTCTTTATGTTCTCTAGAAGACACTCATAGTGCAGCACATAAGAAGAAGCACAGAAGTTTCTCTAAGCAGAAACTCAAATTATATTCCCCAAGTGCTCCTTATTTGAACAAATATAACACCAGCAAACACTGCAGTTATGCTGCTGGGAGCACCCGTTCTCTCAGACCATATGCACAACAAGCACATATCTGCAGTCTGTACTCCACGTGCATGGACAGGCTGAGCTCGCTCAGAAGCTCCATGCCTTGGCAGCTGCCTGTGAAGTTATAGCAGCTGGATGTCACCTAAGTGCCCGAGATCCCTAAATCCACGCGTTGTGAACAGCAGTGGGTGTGGTTGCAATGCGGTGGAGATGCTCTTTATGTGCGTAAGCAACTGGAATGCTTTGAGCTCTACCCAGGGTGGGATGATGAGCATACTGAAAGTTTAGGCGTAAGAATGAAGGGACATGGAAACATAGGCAGTACTGTTGTGGGTGTCAACTACAGACCACCAAACCAGTAAGAAGTTGTCAATGAGGCCTTTTACAGGCAGCTGAAAGTAGCCTCAAGATCGCTCTTGAAGTCCTCCTGTTCAGTCACCTGCTGGGTGGTTTCAACAATCCTGATAATTGTTGGAAAGGCCACACAGCTAGGCATACTTGGTTCAAAAGGTTCCTGCAACTTTCTGATGCAGATGAACCAAAGAGGTGAGTTGTGCTGCTGGAACTTGTATTAACAAAGAAGGGCTAGTCAGGGACATGATGGTTCGGGACAACATTGGCTGGGTAGAGTTCATTATTGTAAGGGAGAGAAGCAGGGCAATAAGTAGGATGTCAGTCTTAGACTTTAGGAGGGCTAATTTTATCCTCTCCAAAGACCTTCTTGGAAGAATTCTGTGGGCTAGGGCTTCAGAAAGTAGTGCGGCCAGAGAGCTGGTCAAAATCCTACTCGCCAAGTAGGAGAGTTATAGAAATGATTGCTGGACTCTTTAGCAGATAAGAAATTGGTTGGATGGTCAAATACAGAGGGTAGTGGTCAGTGGCTCAAAGTCCAGATGGGGAGCTGTGACAAGTGGTGCCTCTGAGACATCCGTACTGGGACCTGTATGGTTTGATGCTTTTATTAATGATATAGATAGCGGGATTGAGTGCACCGTCAGCAAGTTTGCAGATGACACCAAGCTGAGTGGTGCTGTCAATAAGCTGGAGGGATCCAGAAGGACCTGGACAAGCTAGAGAGGTGGGCATGGGTAAACCTCACGAGGTTCAACAAAACCAAGTGCAGGGTCCTATACCTGTGTTGGAACCGTCCTCACTATCAATACAGGCGGGAGGAAAGAGGTGACAGAAAGTAGCCCTGAGGAAAAGTACTTGAGGGTCCTGGTGGATGAGAAGCTGGACATGTGCAGACAGTATGTGCTTGCAGCCCAGAAGGTCAATCACATTCTAGACTGCACCAAAAGAAGTGTGATTTGCAGAGCAAAAGAGGTGATTCTGCTCTGCTCTACTAAGACCTCACCTAGAGTACTGAATCCAGATCTGAAGCCCTCAATACAGAAAGGACATAGATCTGGTGGAGCACGTCTAGAGGAGCACCACAAAAATGATCAGGGAGCTGGAACACCTCTCTTATAAGGACAAGCTGAGAGAGCTGGGGTTGTTCAGCCTAGAGAATAAAAGGCTTCAGGGGGACCTGATATTGACCTTCCAGTATCTGAAGGGGGCCTACAAGGAGGCTGGAGAGAGACTGTTGACAAGGCCTATAATGATAGGATAGAGGGCAATGGTTTCAGAACAGGGGAAAAGTGGGCCCACTGCTGAATGAAGTGGGAACCCTTGTTACAGAGAATGCAGAGACAGAAGAGCTACTGAATGTTTTCTTTGCTTCAGTCTTTACTGCTAAGACCAGACCTCAGGAATCTCAGACCCTAGGATGTAAAGGTACTTGAACACCTCTCCTATGAGAAAGGGCTATGCGAACTGGGTCTGTTTAGTCTGGAGAGGAGAAGGCTGAGAGGGGAACTTAGTATCTATACATTTCTTAAAGGTAAGTATCAAGAAGAAGGAGCCAGTCTCTTTTCAGTGCTGCCCTGTGAGAGATATGGGCCGATGGGTACAAGTTGGAGCACCAGAGTTCCCACCTCAGCATCAGGAAAAACTGTACCATGAGGGTGACAGAGCACCGGAACAGGCTGCCCAGAGAGTTTGTGGAGTTTCCTTCTTTGGAAAATTTGAAAAACTGCCCGGATACCTTTGTGTGTGACCTACCCTAGATGATCTTGCTTTTTGACAGGTGGTTGGACTAGATGACCTTTGAAGGTCCTTTCCAACCCCTGTGTGATTCTGTGATTCTATAGTTCTATGATTTTGAGGAACATGAAGACGCAAGCTGTCTCGGAGTACTTCCTGAAAGAAATATGCACCAGAAATACAGTCTGGTTTCCCCACAATGTAATCCAAATCACCTTTATCTTTTTGCAGTGGAGACGGTGCAAGACAAACAATAACAAACAGGATCACTTTTCCCCCACTACACTGGCATTCTTGGTCCTTAGTAAATTAGTCTGGGCGTGGCAGTAATCATAGAATTATAGACTCATTAGGGATTGGAAGGGACCTCCGAAGATCATCTAGTCCAATCTCCAATCCCCCTGCCACAGCAGGATCACCGACAGCACTCTGTTTGCAGTAGCAGTAGTTCCTAAGACAGAATAATTACTCGTACAGCGAGCACTCCATTCATGCAGTGATAAGTCTTTCAGTGAGCTTGACATACAAAGCGACAGAGACTGTCTAGATAAGCCTATGAATAAAACTGAAACGTGGGCAAATAACAAAATAGCCACCTGGGCACTTCTGTCCTTTTCTGTATTGCTGATTTAATTCCATTAAGACAAGTTCCTTTTTTCCAGTTAATTACTTCATTTAGTGTTTGCTTATATTTGCAAACAATGCAAATAAGAGAAAATAAATTAAGATAAATAGATTTACTTAAAAACCATATATTTCATTTTCAGATTTGAAGACTGAATGGATCGGCAGATTCGCAGAATCAAACTATCCATAGCAGGATCAGTCTAAAAGAGCTTATCTTACCTTCACAATTTGGTGTCAGTTGCTTTGAAAACTAAAACTTGGAATTAAAACCATCTTCAAATATGAATAAATGAATAAATTATTAAAAATAAATAATAAAATTAGTTATTTAGTGGAGTAATTTTTGTTTTTCTATAATGGTGGAATGAACATACTCATTAAGAGCATCTTTTGTTTTGTCATGAATAAAAAGGATTCTGTCCAGGCTTTTAGAAGTTCAGTGAGAAATTCAAAAAAGAAAGCAGTCCTGGTTTCGACTCCAGTATTAAATGGAAACAACTATGATATTTTGCATAATTTAATCTGGATTATTATCTGAACTCTGAAGCAGGCCATTTTGTATGCCTTGCTGGTAATTTTGTGATATCTCCAAAAATAACTACAGCTCAGGAAGTAGTAATCATCTGGGAAAAGCACAAATAGGAGAATCTAAGGTTGCTACCAGGTGGATCCTTAAATTTGCTGAGCCTCAGGGAATCTTCTAAAGTTGGCAAGGCAGTGGTTTGGCCAACCTGCCAATACTAGTGCCTAAGCAGTAGGAAAGGTGTAGCTGTAAAATACAGAAATATGCCAGAAATAAATAACTGAAGCAGCAGTCAGCTGCTGGCCAGGTAAATTAGTGCGGATTAGTTGACAGATTTAATCTTTGGTGCAGAATGACAGTTTTATAGTTTCCTGTAGATGGCTGAGAAGTAATAAGAAATAATCACCTTGGGATTAAGGAAGAAACATGAAAAAACAAGCCCAGGTTTTTATCTCTCTCAGGCAATAGAAGAGCAACTATGTACTCTCAGGTTGATTCACAGGCTTATACAAAAACCACTCTTCTTACCAAGTGCACAATTCTCACTGAACGTACTAAACCGAAATAAAAAGGCAATTTTGCTTCTGCAGTGTCCAAAACTCAACAAGATACCCGGGACTGGTCTTGTCAGAGAAACACAGTAAGTTTTAGAGAAAGTAAGGAGAGATGGTGGGATTCCTCTTTGCTGTTTGAATTGCTGGGTAGCCTGCCAGAAAGCAGTAAAACAAAATTCACTTCCTTCTTCTACCAGAGGGGAAATCAATTCCTTAATAACATCTCCAGGAATAGAGATGATCACTACATTTGATGTCTGTCAATTCTAAATAGTTCTCATTGTAGGTTTTCCAATTTGACTGGGTCGCTGAGATAGACATGTAGAGAATGTGATGAAACATGCATCATGGTCACACTTAGGACACTTCAGGGAGGTGGACACTTACTTGATCACCATGATCTGCCCAGCTGAACATTTTAACACCATTCCTGGATCCAGAGAATCAATGAATTACATTATATACCTCCATCTACTGGATCTGTCCACTCAGGTGGCCTCTAAAACTGGCTGCAAGATAGCTTGGGTTGTAATCCTAATGGTCTGATGCCAAGAGTATTTTCATTCGTGGCTATGAAGCACTGAGAAGAACCTGGTTATGTCTGCTCAGCAACGTCCCCATGTATTTTGGATAGCTGCTGTTGGAACACTTTGAAGTCCTGTCTTCCCCAGCTGTTCTGTGAATCAACCTTTGAGAATGATTTTTCAACCCCAAACCTATTTTTCAGACGTGTACCAAGCCAACTGCCAGACTTCAGTCATTCCCCCATTTTACATCTACAGACTGCGTGGCAAACTCCTCTGCTGCGTATGTAATTGTGTCCAGGACCATACAGGGTCACAGGGAAAGGATGGACTCGTCCCACAGTGTACATAGAATCACAGAATCATAGAATCATGGGTGGAAGAGAAGTTTATCAGGTCCAATTATTAACCCAGTACTACCAAGTCACCACTATATCAAGTCCCTCGGTACATCTTACACTGCTTCCCTGGGCAGCATGTTTCAGTGCTTGGCAACCCCTTCAGTGAAGAAAGGACTTCAGTGAAGACAGGGTTGTCAGTTTTCACGCTGAATTTTTTTCTGAAGTACTTCAGGCCACATGCAACTTATTTATTTTTATCACCTCTTTCAGGCATTAGGTTAATTGGCATCACCATATAGGCCCTAGGGCGTCAGTTAGCAGGAGAGTGAAGGTTCCTAGCACATCGGATTTTATAATTTAGTTTCTGCTTACTGCTGCAGTGAGGTACTCTAAGCACCAAATTTACTTTGCCAAAGTTACTTAGTCTGTATAAAAGTATTTTTCCATCTTTTTGTGCTATATATTCTCTTTCATGTAGTCTTCAGTCAAACAGATTCTGAAATGCATGCGATTATTGAATTATTTAATAACATACAGCTATTAAGGATAATTTGACACAAGTAGTGTCATAAGTGGTATAAAGCCCATTATGCATTTAAAAATTGCTTCAAAAATCCTTTATTGTGGCTGTTTTTCATCCAGAAGCTTCAGGTGTGGTGGGAAAGCATGGGAGTTTACCTTGTATGTTCAGAGGCCATATTGTTGCTCCAGAGTATGTCCCCATGGCTCTAGGGCAGTATTTTCTTCTCAGAGGAGTCTGAAAGTCTTGACAGAACCAGTGTTAATTGGATCATGTAGCTGTCTGAGAGGAGGATTAGGTAACAAGAGTTCTCAAAATCCCTGAGGCTTGAAATGCCTCCTTATGCATATTTAGACAGTACAGTAATCCCAGTCACTGCTTAGAAGCAAATTAAACAGGATGACACATTATAAATATCTGTATAAATCCTTTTGTTTTCCTGGGTTTGGTGCATTTTTAAGGGAATCTTCTGAAAGACAAAAACCTCCTGCGAAAGCAAGAGAGAAAATGTATTTTTGCAAGTGTTAAGCAGAACCCAGTAGCTTATGATTGTTTATTACTTATCTTCTCCCATTATAGTTTCATGAGAGTTGTTTGAAGAGAAGAAAGTGGTGTCTCTTGCTGCATAGCAAGGAGTATATTTTTGGTGCTCAATAAATAACCAGTAACTAATGATAGTGCTAGTCAATAAGTCTTCAACAAGACACACTTGCTAACCAGTAAACATTTAGTTGCCAGGTAGCTGACAGATGGCCTTGCACCTGGCAAGATACCCGATGTTGGCTACACACTGGCTTTGCTGAGAGGTACCAGACACCATGAAACAGGGTACAGGCTTGCCATGGGCATCAGTGGGCAATGAATACTGCCAAGGGGAAGCTTGGGGACTCCAACAACCTGTTGCAGCTAAAATTAACACCAGTGTGAGGTTAAAAATGAGAAGATTATCCTTTAACAAAATATTTTCACGTCACTCCTTGTTTTAAGCCACTGCAAAGGCACAAGCTAATGTGTTTGATCAACGATCCACAAAGATCCAGAAGGTTATAACTCCCAGTGTGATCTTTTAAGCAATCTGATGTTTTCTAACACTGGAGAGGAAAAATCAATTGCAAAGCTCTTTACTGTATTTGTCACATAGCCCAAACCTTTCTCACCAGCTGTAACATACACAGCTGGCTGGGGAACAGAGAGGTCTGAGGTGCAGGCAGCAGCAGAGACTAGCTACTTGGAAAAATCTGATATACATTACCAACTGTATTTCACACAGAGTAAAGGCAGAAATTCAATAGCAAATTACATATTTTTCTTCCTTTTAATTTGCATGATTTACAATGCTTATTTACAACTGGGTGGACAATTTTGTTGCCTGAACGTGTAACATAAATATATAGGGTGTCCTGCATGCATCCCATGATTTCCACAGTGCTCTTCTCAAGCTCAAGACCCCACTATCTGCATATCTTAGCTATTCTGCTACATGGGATTTAATGGATGTGGATGTATTTTCTACCTGTATTCCCCATCTCCATCCGAGTTGTAGTCAGGAAAGATGAGAGCCAAAAACTAGGCTCTCCTGTTGAAGAGAGTTGAAGCAAATGTGCATTAAAAGAGCACCTGTTTCACATGGTGATTTTGCCAAGGAATCCCTAGACAGGTCCCTTAGTCTATACACCATACAAGTCTGTAAGGAGCAGCCACAGTATTTAAGAGTTACAAATATAATAGGAAATTATACAAGTAATTGGAAGATCAAAAAGCTTGACTTTCTGCAGGTCACTTGATATGAGCTGCTCCTCCTAACACACTGCTGTGTTGCATCAAAGCCTCATTTTAAATTTTCCACATGATGCAATACATCCAAGTCTGTAGGATATCTAAAAATATCCAAAAGGCTTTGCTCTAGAGCACAAATCCCTTTTTATAGAGCACAAATCTCATTTCAGCAACCTAATCACAATGAAGTAAACCTAAGAATTCTTCAGTCAAAAGACATGAATCTTCTAGCTTGCTCCAAGTTTATCACTTATCTCTTTTACCAGGTAAGCATAAAGACTTAGTGTGCTCTCTTCTATCCTAGGGTAAATCCAAACACCTTTCCTGAGATCATCTCTGTTACTCTTTTACTCTCCTAATACGTGGGAACAGAATGATTTAAATTTTTTATTTTTATATATTTCAAGAATATTTTTACTCAGCCTAGAACATGGTGACAATGATAATAAAACTCACTGAACTACCTCAGGAGGATGCATATAGACCTAATATAGAACTATATCTTAGCAAAAGTCTCTCTGAAACAAAGTGACATTGACAGCAAGAAAAAAAAAAGAAGTAAGATTCTCTAGAGAGTGTCTCATAGGGAAACAATGAGCTTCTGCTGGTGTCAGACCTTTCCTTTCACAAGCCCACAGAGAGCATTTAAACACTAGGAGGAGAAGCTGCATACTCAACAACTGCAAAGATGACCTCTGCATGTGTATTTAAAGAAAGCACCTCGTGACTCTGCTACCAACCCCTTCCAAAAGGAGTAATCATAAACAAAACTCATGTTAGAAGTCTGAAAAGCACAAGCTTCTCAGTAATAAAATCACATCATTAAAAAAATGGCATTAATTCCAAAGTCTCCTCTTCTGCATTGCTGGGCCTATCTGGCATGTCTGCATGTCTGCACTGTCCAGGAGAAATTATCTCCAGCGATCCTTAATCTCCAAATCTAAACCAGGATTTCCTCACTTAGCAGAGGCAACTCAATCCCTAACACCACCGCCACCAGCGTGTCTTCCAGCAGTGATGCAACCACCAGATGGTGGCATTTCCACTACATAAAGGACTAACTATTACAGCGTTTGAACTGACGTGTAATTAACATGATTCACACCACTAGCAGCATGCGTGTACTTTCAGTCGTAAAAGGCAGTGGTGATTTTAAAGGATCTATGACTATAAAACAAAGGAAAATTATCTTGTAGGACAGGCTCAAACTGTTCACCCATCGTTTCCACAAGACCAGCAACACCAGGAAGGCACCAATTAGGAATTAGAGAAAACTGGCTCTGAGAACTAGCAATGACAGACAGAGAGGAGCATTTTTCTTCTGAGTTACTTGTTAAGATCCTGGGTCATGTCCTTACCCCTGCAGGTGTCTCCCTCTTCATTAGTAACTGGAGTTTACATCCAGCTCAGGAAGAACAGTTGCTTAGGATACCAGAACTACATCTCAGCAGTGGGGACTAGAACTACTCAATCTATGTATCTGCAGTCACTTTCTTCTTTCAGGTAAGTCCACCGGTGGATATACCCCACAAAGAAATTTGATGTAAATGGAAGAGGTTGGTTGGATACTGCTCCTTCTACAACCTTCTGCAAACTGCCACAGACTTCCCCTTAAAAAGAACTTTAATTAATTTCAATTAATTTTAATGAAATGTGTTCATGTCCAATGTGTACCTGTTTGATCTTTACTTATGAGAATGTCTGGGGTATCAGTCTGGGGTATCCTGATCCTTCCCTTCTAGATTATTTCATGGGATGATGCAATTTCATCTCAATACAAAATATTGGCAGCTGTCTGCCTGAAACAAATTTCAGATTTCTGAGAACTCCTGAAGGACAACTTTTAAACTTTTAGCACTCTCTCACTGTTCCACTCCTCCACCTCTTTTTCTCAAGCATGCATTTACTCAGAAATGTACACTTTACATGCAGTCTTATGGAAGTGTTTTATGACTTCCTGCTCCTCAAACATCTGCCCTAACATAGCTGCACTATCAGAACTTTCTAATGCAAAAAGGGTCAAGTCAGAAAAAAGAACTGGTTTACTCCTGCCGTTGTCTCAGTTGTGAAGGGTGGCTTTCCATGGTTCTGCTGTTGTAGCCTGTGATCCTATGAGAAGGCTTTTGGCAGTGCTCTCATATCAGCAAAGAACTCCTTGTGTAAATACAACTTTGTTCAACATCCTGGCAGCCCTGGCACAGAATGAATAGAGCAAATAACCTGCTTCCTCACCCCTGAAAATGGATCTGAGCACATTAGTTGGTGCTTTTGGGCAGCTGGAACAGACATTTCTTGCCTGGTGCTTCCTGTGTAATTAATAGGTGACTGCAAATTCCTGGGCCTTAAGCTGGACAACTGAAGGAACACGAAATTAGCAATGGACATCTTTTAATAGAGAAACTATCGACACTGTCTCTTCCAATTAGTTGCTTTCATGGTTCTGTTTCTCTAGTATTCACTTCTCTGTGTTAACCAGGAGACAGCATGGACACGAGCATGGAGTGGAACTTGAAGTTTACCCACCTGGCACCAGAACTGTGTGTGTAGGGAGAGACTTACATAAAACTTCCCTGAAAAACGCAGTTGCATAAGAAAAGCTGTGGAAATATTTGAGCATATAATATATGATTTGAGCATATAATTTGAGCATATAATATACTATAGAGCAAAAAGCGTCCAGTGTCCTTTAGTAGAATACCATCGAAATTTGGATAAAGGAAAATTACTCCCCTAAGACTGGAAATCATAAACGCAGGTATTGCTTATCCAGGTTAGCAAGAGTATTCCTTGTCTCTGAGAGCTTTTCCTGACTCACAGGAAATGACTCTGCACGGTGCTGTTGCCAATCTCTGTGGGAGCTTCTATGTGGAACAAGGGCAAGTCTGCTCTTTATTTCTCCATCTTGAGTGAACTAACTGTGGTTACAAGAAGAAAATATGCTCAGGGGGACTAGCCAGGTAACACCAGTTTTTTCTGTAGATTTGATGTTATTTTGTATTTGGTACTGCAATAAACGAGAAAACTTCCCTCAGAATCTGAAGAATGCTATTGTGTGTTTGTAGACACACTGGTAAAAGCTAGAAGATCCCTCCAGGCCATGTTACACTTCCAACAGCGGAGTATATCAGACAAACATGCCAAAACTTTCTTCCCCTCCTCCAGCGAATGTAAGACAGAAAAGTGCTCCAGGATACTCAAGGGAATGAAACTTTAACCCTTCTGGAGTTCATCTTAAAACCCCATTTTATTGCAGTGCACTGGGCTTAAGTCTGCACTTTAGATTATCACTTAAACTCCCTCTGTCTGTTCTCACAGACATATGATACACCTTCCCTACCTCAAATGATAACGGATGTCCAGGCCTTCCATCTAATGTTGAAGCCACCTGTCCTTATCTTTTATGTTTTACTGCTAAAACCAGAAACCAGTGTATATGAAAACAGTTTTGCATCACTTGGCCCATTGAGCCCATGAAATGATCACCGCTGAAAGCACTGGAAATCATGCTGTTTTCCTTAGTGGTCCAGGGTTTCTCTTTAAAAGGTATGGCTTTGGCAGTTACCTGGTATTCTACAATTTATTGTAATGTGCCGGCCTGATCCAGAGTGGAGTGTCCCTGCCTGTGGTAGGGGAGTTGGAAGTGGATGATCCCTTCTAACCCTGACTGGCTCTATGACTTGGTCTAGGTGATCCTGCTTTTGTACGGGGATTGGACTGGATGATCTTTTGAGGTCCCTCCCAACCCCTAATGATTCTATGATTCTATGATTAGAAATTAGATGCCCATAACTTCGGTCTCTTTGAACAAATTGTTGTAAAAACTGTGTCCTTCATTTTGGTATAGTCTGAGGTGTAAAGTACCTATCTCCAAAGCAGAGAGTAGGTTAAGGTTTTGGGCGGGATTTCAGGTTGTCATTTGCTTTAAAGAAAAATATAATCTGCACCTACCTTTGAAAATTGTCTTTAAACTCAATAAAAATACCCTCAGAACTTAACAAGACCTGAGGTAGCAACAAGATAAAGGTCATGAAAAATGCAGAGATTATTAATTTAATACCAGTATTATAGAATATAATTTCTATAGGCATATTTACTAACAAATCTTGCATAACATCTCTGAAAGAAAAGAAAATTATACCCAGAGTCAAACCTGAAAGGTCAATTTTTCAGGTAAAATTGAAATGAGAAATCACTTAGCTAAAGTTAGAAGAAAAAAAGGGCTTCCTTTACTGCTGAGAGTGAAAGCAGAAAATCCTAGGCAATTCCATTATTTAAGAGCAGAGAGATGGTGCAGGTTGGGAAACATCACAGAATTACTCAGTAGGCAGCTGTGTAGGGAGAGAGTAGAACACTCTTACAGGAGGTGCAGTATGTGAATCAGAAATGGCCAAATTGGAATGAAACCTTGCAAGGGAGGTCAAGGACAGCAGAAAAGGCTTCTTCAAATACGTTACAGATCAAACAAACACTGGAGGCAATGTAGGCCCACTGCTGAACGAGGTGGGTGCCCTGGTGACAGAGGGTACAGAGAAGGCAGAGATACTGAATGCCAGTCTCTGTCTATACTACTGGAGGCTGTCCTGATGAGCCCCAGACCTCTCAGAGGAAGTTGGGACAAATGAGGAGTTTGCTTCAGTTGATGAGGACTGGGTTAGAGACCAATTAAACACTCTGGATGTGTGTAAATCCGTGGGTCCAGATGGTATGCACCTGTGAATGCTAAGGGAGATGGTGGAAATCATTGCTAGGCCACTCTCCACCATCTTTGCTAAGTCATGGAGATCAGAAGAGGTGCCCAGAGACTGGAGGACGGCAAATGTCACTCCAATCTTCAAAAAGGGTAAGAAGGAGGACCCAGGTAACTATAGACCAGTCAGCCTGACCTCCATCCCAGGAAAGGTGATGGAACAAGTTATCCTTGACGCTGTGTCTAGGCACATCAAGGACAAGAGGGTCATTAGGACTTCCCCTTCACCAAGGGGAAGTCATGCCTGACAAATGTGATAGCCCTTTATGAGGGCATAACTAGATGGATAGGTGATGGCAGAGTGGTGGATGTGGTCTGTCTTAACTTCAGTAAAGAATCTGACACAGCCTCCCACAGCACCCTCAAGGCCAAACTGAGGCAGTGTGGTCTAGAAAATAGGGCAGTGAGGTGGCTTCTGAACTGGCTGCAGGATACAAGCCAGTCAATGGGACAAGTCTAGCTGGAGGCCTCTATCTAGTGAAGTGCCCCAAGGATCAGTACCGGGACCAGTCCTATTCAATCTATTCATTAATGACTCGGATGAGGGATTACAGTGCATTGTCAGCAAGGTTGCTGATGACACAAACTGTCAGGAGTTGCCGATATCCCAGCAGACTGTGCTGCCATTCAACAGGACCTGGACAGGCTGGAGAGATGAGTGGGGAGAAATGTAATGAAGTATAACAAGGGCAAGAGTAGAGTCTTGCATCTGGGCAAGAACAACCCCAGTTACCACTATAGGTTGGGGACTGTCTTGTTGGAGCGCAGGATAGGAGAAAGGGACATGGGTGTCCTGGTGGACAGCAGGATGACCATGAGCCAGAAATGTGCTCTTGTGGCCAATAAGACCAATGGCACCCTGGGGTGTATCAGAAGGGCAATGGTTACTAGATGGGAAGAGGTCCTTCTTCCCCTCTACTCTGCCCTGGTGAGACCATATATGGAATATTGTGTCCAGTTCTGGGCCCCTCAATTCAAGAAGGACACAGAACCGCTTGAGAAAGTCCAGTGCAGAGCCACGAAGATGCTGAAAGGAGTGAAACATCTCCCTTATGAGGAAATGCTGAGGGAGCTGGGTCTCTTTAGCCTGGAGAAAAGGTGATGGAGGGGTGACCTTATTAATGTTTATATGTGAAGGGTGGGTGTGGAGTATGGATCTAGGGTCTTGTCAATGTCATCTAGTGATAGAACAAGGGGCAGTGGGTGTAAGCTGCAACATAGGAGGTTCCAGATAAATATAGGAAGAAACTTCTTCCCAGTGAGGGTGACAGAGCACTGGAACAGGCTGCCCGTGGAGGTTGTGGAGTCTCCTTCACTGGAGATGTTTAAAACCCTCCTGGATATGTTCCTGTGTGACTCGATCTATGTGATCCCGCTTTGGTAGGGGATTGGACTAGATGATCTTTTGAGGTCCCTTCCAATCCCTAGCATTCTGTGACTTAGTGGTTCTGTGAAATAGGCCAAGGTGCACCATAGAGGGAAAGCTCCTACGTGACTTGGCAGAAAGATAAGGAACTTGGACACAAACACCCAAAACACAAACAGAATTATGCAAACAGAAAACATAAGAAAAAATGCATCTGGGATTCAGAATGTTTTCCATATTGTAAAATTAAAATTATACATGTTGTTTAACCTTATACAAAATAGGATCCGTCTAAGTGTTCGTGTCCTTGAGAAGCAAGACCGCTGAATGGTTGCTCAGGAAGAACTCTGCCTAATCACCAGGGCAGATGTCAGTGTTTGCAGAAGTGCAGAGCAGCAGACCTTCATTCCCATGGGGCACATCCCCCAGACCCAGGCTGCAGGAACGAGCGCTGTTGCTGTCTACTGACGGGAAAGCTGAAGATCAGGCAGGTGGTGTGAAGTGACAACTATGTGGCAGCCTGGCAGGGTTCCAGCTCGGGAGAGCACTGAGAAGCTGAAATCCTTTCCTAAGGTGATTAAGCAGAGTCCCATTTGCTCAGCAGAGCTATTACATTTTGCACTAAGGGAGGACGTGGCCCTGTTTTCTTCCTTTGTTTTGTGTTCTTATTCACAGTCCATGGCAAGGCTGAGATGGCAATCACATCACGACTTGTTCGAGACAAGCGGACCCATGCACCTGTTGTTACTCACTGTACACCTCCCTTTCTAGTTCACCGAGTTTTTCCATTTGTGTGCTTTCATTTTATGCTCATGCAGGGACAAACATGTCTCTTTAATTCTACCTATTAGCGTTGTCCTCTAATCGTACCCTTAAAATAGCAGAACAAAGGCAGTAAGTAAAATCTGCTTTGCTTAAATGAATTTAGAATGTATTTTTAAAGGCAAAACACCAAGCTTTCATTAGCAGAGCAGTGAGTCACCCTATCAACTGTACCCAGAACAAATAAGAACTGCATCCTTCGAAACTGAGACCGTGCTTTCCCTTAATGGGTAAGTATCTCTGAGGACAACCTGTAGGGAGAAAACAATCCAGCTTTTTGAGATGTTTTTCCTTTCTCCTCATCTGTGAAACTTTCTTGCATTATTTATTTTGTGTTATTTTTTTGTGTTCCTAGAAACACAGAAGGTGCCTAAGGTGCAAAACAGTACCTTCTGTTCTTAATTTGCCGATGACACCAAGATCTTACAGGAGCCTTCCAGTACCTGAAGCAGGCCTACAGAAAAGCTGGAGAGGGACTTTTTATGAGAGCATCTAGTGATAGGACAAGGGGAAACAGCCTGAAGCTAAAAGACGGTAGACTTAGACTGGATCTTAGGAAGAAGTTTGTCACTATGGTGAGACACTGGAACAAGTGGTTCAGGAAGGCTGTGGAAGTGTTCAAAGCCAGGTCACTTGGGGCTCTGGAAAACCTAATCTAATGAGAGGTGTCCCTGCCCACAGCAGAAGGCTTGGAACTGGAAGATCTCTGAGACCACTTCCAACCTAAACCATTCTGTGATTCCATGGTTCAATAATCGCTACCATAAAGGTTCTCTAGTACAATAATTTTCATACTAAGGGTATTCCTGTGGTCATTCCTGATATCACATTATTTGTTATCCTTCTTGTTACTAATATTTTTTAGTGTAGAAGTTTCACTCCAAAAGCTGTGCATGAACACACAGGCTGCAAAACCCTGTCTCATGGCAGGACACAAAACAAGGACAATAAAAGCACGAAAATTAAGAAGGAAAAGAGCATAGCAGCAAAGGGCCAGAGTCTCACACACTAGATTACCTTAACAAAATGTCACTTCTCTCTGCAGCAACCCCACTTACCTCATAGGTGTTTGAGGACTCAGCAGTGTGCTCAGGTAGCAAAGAAGACCATCAGCATCCTGGCTTGTAGCCAACTGGAGCAGAGAAGTGATTGTTCCCCTGCTTTTAGCACTGGTGAGGCCACATCTCAAGTATTGTTCAGCTTTGACACCTCAACCTCAATACAAGAAGACACAGAAATGCTGAAGCAGGTCAAAAGAAGTGCAACAAGGTTGGTGAAGGGTCTGGAGAACAAGAGGCTGAAGGAGTTGGGGCTATTTCATCTGGAAAAAAAAGGAGAATGAGGGGAGACCTTGCTACTATCTACAACTACCTGAAATGAGGGTGTAGAGAGCTGGGTGTTTGTCTTTCCTGGCAAGTAAAAAGTGATAGGACAAGAAGAAATGGCCCCAAGTCATGCCAGGGACAGTTTAGGTTAGACATTAGGTAAAACTTCTTTATTGAAAGGGTCATCAGGCATTGGAACAGGCTGCCCAGGGGGGTGGTTGAATCACCATCTCTGGAAACATTTAAAGAGAGTGTGCATCTGGAGCTTAGCAACATGATTTAACGGTGGGCTTGAGACAGTCAGGCTAGTGGCTGGACTCGATTATCTTAAAGGTCTTTTCTAACCTAAATGATTCCATGATTCGCTGGTTCTCTGACTTAAGTCTTTCTTACAAGCATATCAGAATTTGGGCTACACTTTGGATTCAAATAAGATGCTAGCATATTGCTCTGTATCAGTTGCCTATCAAGGGTACCAAGCAGCCACACTAATTGCCCATAACCAGACCTTGTCTCTGCTGAAATTTTCACTAGTACATATATGTGTGTCATTAGTTTTGAATTGCATTTAACAAAAAAAAACTGACAAAGCTAAAGGTTTGTTTCAGTATCTTCTGGCTCTTTTGATACCTTCCTATATGTGATACCTACTTGCTAACTATAAGTGAAGTTACTTATAACTTCCATTTGATATATTATGCAAAAACTCAGTCAAAACCAAGTAATAATGTATTAATAAAATGCTGGGTTTGGATGGGTTTTTTTCAATTCATTATAAGTATTTAAAAATTAAATTCAAATTTACCTAGAATGTTAATGTGAGGGTATTTGAAATTTCCTTTTAGGAAGCCCAGCAGCTCCTGATTTCTACTATATGTGTGTGCACTGGCTGTCATAAGAAGTTGTTGGCTGCCAGCAGATATATCAATTCCTTGAAACAGCAGACAGGCACCACAAGCTACAGCAGTCAAAAGGTTGTGCTAATTGAAGATGGGACACTTATTTGACAAATTACTCCCTCACTTAGCACTGACTACCCCCTGTTCACTCCAGGTTTGCCTTTGCAAGTGAATAACACCAGAGTCATTTCAGATTAAGAGTCACATTATAGCCTTATTTAAGCATAAAGTTAATCTTACCTGACTATGTCTAGTATTTCAATCAATCTTATGAATGTCTTGAGTGACAGCACCTGTATATCTTCTGTAGGAAAACGCTGCACCATCTGATGTATTTTTTATTAGAGGGAATACATACGGATGTATCTGGAAATGCAGCCTTCACCGTGCCAGCTACAAAATTGCTCTGGCAGCCATTTCTTCCTTCATCATCTGATGTTCTGCTTAGCCTTCCCTCTAATCCTGTTGGGAGTTTGTGGCACAGATGACTGGGAATTCAGTGCAATGGTAAACTCAATATTGCAAGTGAGAAAAAACTCCCTTCAGGACAAATGTTCCCACAGGCATTTATACTCAAATCCCTCTAATATCCCTATTTCCTAAAGAATTCCCTAAAGGAAATATTTCAAGCGATGGAGGGAAGTGTTCATGTTCTGTCCCTTTGAGCATGACTACAGTCATCATGTGAGGCCTGGAAATTGCAGGGTATATTTTTCTGCTTCAGAATAATTCTTTCTATATTCATCATAATTTAAATTTCATCAAAGTGGACTATGTCTGAAGAACCTGATAACAAGATTCACTTTGGGATCTCCATGTTTTATTTCGAGTTCACAGTCTCTTAACATATTTATTAGTGACATTTTGCAACATCCCATGTCACTTGTGACTGGAAGCCAAGACGTGATGTGACTAACAGAGAAGGGAAATCACACATAATGAGATACAGCTACATATAAATACCCACCTTACTTCAAAAAAAAAAGACTGGAATCGTGGGGAAAGAAATTCTCTGTGTCACATATTTTTAGACAGATTCATGAAAAACTTATTTTTGGAGTGGTTTGGATTACTCATTTTAGTTTTTCAGAGCTTCAAGTACATTGTTACAAGCTGTCTCCATCTGTCAAACCTTGCTTCAGTGATGCAGAGATCTGTGCGGAGGGTAAAAAGAAATACCAGAATTTCCTTAAAAAGCTCTAGGCCCAAAGCTAACTATTTAATAAATTAAGGTGGGTTTTTTCTGGTTTGGGAGTTTTGATTTGGATTGGGTTGGGCTTCTTTTCTGGGATTTTTTTGGCCAGCAACTGGTAATACAGTTAAATTTTCTTATATCCAGACCACAAAAGGAGAAGTGTCCCTAAAGAAGCCTCACATTATAGACAAACAACCTCTTCTGTATTTTCTTTCCCTGCTTAAGTAGTTCATGCTGTCTAAAAGCCAGTAGTCTTAGAAGCATTGTAAAACATCCCCTCCTTTAAAGATGAAGGCAGAGGCAGTTACTCGATTACTCCTGGTTGGAGATGAAAAATACGTGACATATTTCCATATATGGTTCCCGTGTTTTTGCAACGTCTTTTTGTTGTCTTGAAAAAAAAAAATCAATAAAGTAGAAAATTAGAAATATAACAATTTTTCTAAGTTTCATTGAATTTTCTGGTAATATCTACTTCTAAGCCTTCTATCCTGACACTGATTTCTGACAGTGCACATATTTAAGAGGTATGTGCACACCTCTGCACGAATCGGTTGACAAAAGAAAGGGATGCCTGCAATGGTGGGAACCCTCCTCTGACCCTCATGCCTATGCACGAGTTGCTGAATGCATCTGCAGATTGCTGTTACATCTCATGGCATAACAAATAAGTTCAAAAATCAAAATCAAACACTCTTCAGCAAGCCTCTGCTAAGAAATATTTCCTCCTTCTTTGATTATCATCCACAATATTAGTGGAAAAACAGCCCCTAAAAATGAGTGGATGAGGTCATGCTATAGAAGCATTTAACTTGAATCTGAAAACATGAAATATCCAGGACCACATACTGTCTCCCCTCACTGTGTTACAACCCCAAGCCATCACTACTGCCTGTTGCTGCCTAGCTTCTTCCTTTTCCTTTCTTTTTTGCTCTGAAGTCACTCACCAATCTAACAATCTGCATTACCCTGCCTGAGCCATGACTGCAAGAAACATAAGCAGTTGTTTCTGATCCATTCAACAACTCAGTAATAGCTTCACTGCTTTAGTACTGACTATATAAACAATTTTTCCGACCACGGAAAGCTCAGGAGATTTCTTGCTGAGAGCATCCATTCATTCAAACAAAACAGTGTGACTATCAATGGAGAAAACAGTGTGACTATCAATGGATGGAGTCTAGGTAATTCTAACAAGAGAGAATATAAAATCCTTTCTGCTGAGACCTGGTCCCCTAGGTGATTTAGTGCCCCTAAGCATCCACTGAAATCTGATAATCAGCAAACAGCAAGAAAAACATTCTAAATGATAGATTACATGGAAAATAAGAGCCAGTATGTCAAATCCTGAAAGACAAGTAAATTCTATGTATTTGTTATCAAGGCTTTTTTCATGAAAGTCTCTTTCATACACCAAAATTAATATAAATTTGCTGTCACTTCCTCCACCTCAACAAATAACTTTGAAACTGCTGCAATTCCCCGGCTGCGTGTAAAGCGTTTGATGAGCAGCCTTTTGTCACGTACCAATGTACCATTTATTTGGCTGAAATGTGCCTTTAACAGAAACCAGAAGTGAAAGGATCAAATAAATCTCTGGTATAATTACAGGGCTTCCAAGTGAGCTCCAGGAAGGTGAATTTGACTCAAGGCTGTATATTTAGCCTGGAAACAACTAGCCGGGGCATCTCAAATTGGACAGACTCGGCACACGTGCAGAAGCTACAGCTGCCACCAGGACGCAGATGCTAATAATTCAGCGGCTTTGTACCCTATGATTATGCACGTGCTGTGTGGTGGTTCAGATTAAAGAGTTAAACAAAGTGCTTCTCCCTCCCCTCCTGGCGGAAAGATAATTCAAACCCATCTGATATTCACAGACAGTTGGACGGCAGCTGAGGTTTCATTAGGAATCCCACGTATGGCCAGAAGCAACATACACCTCGGTGTTTCCGGGAGCCGCAGGCAGCCAGAACAGATGGTAGAAATCATCATCACCAGACAGTCATCAGGGGAACCTCAGGCCACATGCTTGAATTTTTCTCAATGAACCGCACACAAGGCAGACATTCGATCCATGTGACGGCAGCTGCCGGGTCCTGGGGGAGCGGGAGGCGGCGGAGAGGAGGGAAGGCTCTCACAGGTTATTAACAGGTCGTGCTGTGGCATTAGCAGTCCGGAAACATCGCCTCTCCCAGGGGGCTAAAACAAAAGCAAGGGAGACGTTCCTCGTAGCTCAAACACAGTTCAGTGCTTACAGATTACAGCACATAATCTGCTTGGCAACAGCGCAGCGCGCAGAGACACCCTGCTATCTGATTTCTCTCTTTCTTCTAGCCGTTTCCGTTAGAAATGTCAGAGGGAATCCTTGCTGCAGTGAATGTTCTATGCAAATCTCTAGGGAGAAAGAGCACGGCTTCCCCGCAATTTTCAGAATGAGACCCGGAGGCAAGGCTTATGCTGACGGCTGATCTCTCTCATTCAGATGTCCCCAATCTTTTTGCTCCGCTCTGTTAGCGACACGCTAGATGCTGCTCTCCTCATTGATCATGGCTGCCTGTCTGAATCACCCAGACCCTTCCTGCAACTGTCTGCTTCATTAAGGGAAAATTTCCCCAGTAATGTTTTGGAGGTAACAGGGTATTTGGAGGGAAAAGTACAAAATATTGCATTTGGCAAGGTGGATGGTTTTAAAAAATCACTAATCGCAGCCCTACAACTGCCCACCTCTTCGCTTTCATCCCAGCTCTCCCACGCATGGCCAGCCACGCACGCCGAGCAGATGGAAAGCCTCCAAACCCCAAGCTGGCTCTGAACATTCGCCGTCCAGCTCTGGCAGGTCAGAGCAATGATAATTGCCCAAGGACTCCAGAATTACATCCTGGGGAGCATAGTAATATAAATATATATATATACACGTGTGGGCTTGTGTGTCCAGAAATAAGTGGGTGAGGGTGTGTGCACAGGTATATTGGTAAATACAAATCAAATTACTTCATACCCAGAAGGTGCTTCCTTTTTTTTTGATTGCTTACATGTTCTAAGTATAAAATGGAGTTTATCAGGGTCTGAAGCAGACAGATTTAGCAGTAAAATATGCATAAGTGAAGTTATTCACCAGCCACCTTTCTTTATAGAAAAAATTGGTTATCTAAGACCTTTGCAGGACTTCTTTGGGTTTTGTTGTGGGATTTGTTTCCTGCCCTGCACAGCAGACAGCCCTTACTCTGCTCTGCTTGTTACTGCGTTTCCCACTCATCTGCTTGTCTGTCAGATAGTTCCCAGGTAGGTAGATTTTGGCTGGTGCTTCTTTGCTTCTCCAACAATGCTAAGACCACAAATCCTAAGTCCTGTTCTAAGAATCTTTTCCAGTACACATTCGTTTTGTAAAAAGCGAATGTTCACTGTGCAGAGTCTGGTACACCAGGTTTTTCCAGGATCCATTGCATGTGAACTTCAGAAATTGTTTGTCCAAGCAACAGAAACATGGTTTGCAAACTTTGACTATTTCTCTGGGACTTGCAAAAGCCAGGACGACCTGCTAAGGAAGGAGAGAAGTGAAGCTAGTGGTACTGTAAATTGATCGTAACATTCGGCAGTCAAACCTGCCTATTAAACCTCTTTGGAAGCATCTGCCTGCAGTACAGGGTGATAACCTGAAACCACAAATTACTTTGCCACTCTGTGAAAGATTGACTAGCCCAAATGAGAAAGGCTGTGCCCTGAGAAGTCAGACAAAATATGTTCAGCAGCTCTGTGTATTGAACAGACATCCTGGGAAGTCCCTCTTGCACTGTTATCCTGGATCTCTGGCATATTTTAGAAACTGGCATTGTCTCAAAATACTTTACAGATGTATGGAGGGCAATTAAAAAATGGACCTACACAACATCAAGTTTAGGATACTGGACATTCCCACACTGAGCCAAGGCCTTAAAATCCAAGCAGGACATTGTGTCAGCAATGTAGCTCCAGTAGAACTTCCATGGCTTGGAGGGAGAGGTAATGTGTTTTACAAAGCATTTGCCAGAACTGGAGAAAAATGAGTAATGTTTCATGCTCTTCAGGTCTAAGGCCAAAGCAAGAACTTCACAGAATCATAGAAACACATGGAAAAGATATTCAAGATCATTGAGTCCAACCATCAGCCTAACTGTCCCAAGCCTACCACTAAATTATGTCCCTAAGTTCCAGATCCACAAAACTTTGGAACATCTCCAGGGATGGTGATTCAACCACCTCCCTGGGCAGCCTGTTCCAATGCCTGATGACCCTTTCAATAAAGAAGTTTTTCCTAATGTCTAACCTAAACTTCCTCTGGCACAACTAGAAGCCATTTCCTCTTATCCCATCATTTTTTACTTGTGAGAAGAGCTCAACGCCCATGTGTGAAAACAATTAGCTGCTAGAAGAGAGTATTGATTTTCAGAACCACTTGGGTTTGAGAGATAGGAAATGATAATGCGTTACAACCTTGTGGCAGATTCTTTCTACATTATTTCAAATCCTCTTATTGTCTATTTATATGTAAAAGAGCTCAGGTCTTACAGACTGAATCTTGTGCTGACTTGTTATGGTTTACTTCTCTCCCACTGGCATTTCTTTAGGATCATATGTAGTGGCAACTGTGAGGACTTCTCAGAACAGCAGATTAATAAGAATGCAAGCAACAGTTTTGGTTTTCGATCTGGCACTGTAAGAAGCCTGCCAAGTTGAGCCATCACAAAACATTATGGAAGAAAACACTCCTTTTTTAAAGACAGTTTTATTTGAAATGCTTTTTTCTTTAACATAGAAGTTGCTTTTATCCTAGCAAGACTTATCTATAGTACTAAGTCTAGACATGTTCTTCCTTATTAGAGAATATTTTTGTATGAGCCACTTTAAAAATGAGCCTTTTATGTTCTACCAACTAATGAACATTAATGTCAGTGCGAAGAGCCAGATTTTGAAAGAAAAAAGTTAATGATGTGGGATGAAATCAGCACTTGTGAAAGAAGTCAGGCTGACAGGTCTCCATGAACTCCATTTTCAATCACAGATGGATGCAGACCTACTGGGAGTAAGAACCTAATGGGCTACTACATCTGTTGCAGTTTGAAATTGACCAGAATATTCAGATGTATAGATTTCTGCTTTCATGAGGAAAAAGGTGCATTTCACTTTAAGAGAATCATCCCAGGTGCCTGCCCTGGGTGTGGGCTAGGTGACAAGATAAAAGGGGCTGATCATCACAGCCCTGCCTCTTTTAGGTGGGGTCTTCCTCCTGGTACAGGTCTTTGACTCTGACACCCCTCACCCTTTCTAGGGTAGGGGGTAAATACAGGACTGAGCAGCTTGCGGTGGCTTGCCACGTCCTGGGAGGTGGCTCGGCTCAGGTTGCAACCCTGGCCTGGCCCAGCCCGGCCCCAGACCCAACCATGGCCTGCTGCCAGCTCCTGGGCCCAGCCCTGGCCCCGACCATGGCTCCGAGTGGACTGGTCCTGATTTTGACCCAGCCCAGATCCAGGCTGGCACTGTGGACTGGAGAAGCAAGAATTTCGTGCCAATCTTCCCCCCCCACGATGGGGCAACCATTCAGCAACCCATGGTGATCTAAAAGACTCTTCCCTTTCCCCCTGTAGCTGAGGCAGGAGGAGAAGGGAGACAAGAGGGTCATCGAACCCTCTCGGCCACATTTACGGAGTGGAGGGGGCCCCTGCTGATGCGGCCATGTGGTCGGTCTCCATCTTGAATCTCGTACATGGTCAGGGCCATGTGGCCATCACGGCTATCTTAGAGAACACTGATCAGCAGGAAGAGAGACTGTTTGTCATTTCTGCCACTGAGAAAAACTGCGGATGCTCAAGTATTGGGGAGAGAAGGAGCCTTATTAGAGGCATCTGAGAACTCCTTCGTGCTTAGCTGAAGAAAGCAGGACTCAAGAATCCTTGAACCTTGGGCATGGAAGACAGAGACTGGGTCCTGTTTGAAAGCCTGTCTCCTGCATCAAGGGATGCAATTCTGAGTGCTGAGGAATCAGGCTTTCTCAATCAGCATTTTGCTGCCGAAAGCTGCGCTGAAGAACTGAAGAGTTCACCAGTCTAGACAGCTGAGGGTACCAGTGTCTGCAGATGACAATGGTGACACATGAATAATGGAGAGGGTGGTGGTACCTGTCTCTACTTGACTGACACATTCTTTCCTTAGGTCTCTAATGTAAAAAACTAAGGGCCAATACGGTAGTAATCTCCCACTGTATTTTTCTCAGAATGTGTGATGGCACTTGTGACACAGTGTCTAGTTCGTGTGCACTAACTTGCTTAACCTTTTCTTCTTTCTGCACACAGTTATAGAGTTAATAAACCCTTTTCCATTTTCCCTAAGCTATCCATTGTCTGGCAAATTCTATCCAAGATCTCATGGAGACCTCACTGTTTTGTTTTCTTTTCCTTTATCTTAAATTGTGGTCTTGAACCCACCACAACATCCCACTCTGCTCCCATTCGTCAGTACCATTTGGTGCCATATATTCTCTAGGCTCAAATCCCCAGTGACTAGCTCACACTGTTTTTCTTAGTCCAGCTCGAGTGTCTGCTTTGACCCAGGTAAGTCCAAAGTTTTTTCTACCAACACAGCAGCTACACAGATATGACACGTCTTGACACTCCAGATGTGATGTGTGACAGCTTATCCAACAGTAATTGATACTAAAACTCTCAGAGCATGTCCACAACGTCTTGGAGCATGTTATTCCATCAATAGCTTTCACTTTTTATTCCACAGCCATATATCCTTTACTTTTATGAAATAATTAGGGCAAATCCTGTCTGACAAACCTGATGTCCTTCTGTGAACAGGTCACAACATTAATGAATGAGGGGTGGGCGACTGATGTCATTTACCTGGACCTGAGCAAAGCCTTTGACACTGTCCCGCACCACATTCTGGTCTCCAAGATGATGGAACATGGCTTTGATGGGTGGACCACTAGATGGGTAAAGAACTGGCTTGATGGCCACATCCAGAGAGTGGTTGTCAATGGATCCATGTCCAAATGGAGGTCAGTGACAAGTGGAGTCCCTAAGGAATCAGTCCTGGGACCAGTCTTGTTCAACATCTTTGTCAGTGACATGGACAGAAGCATTGAGTGCACCCTCAGCAAGTTTGCTGCCAACACCAAGCTGTGTGGTGCAGTAAACCGGATCCTGGGCTGCATCAGGAGAAGTGTGGCCAGCAGGTCGAGGGAGGTGATTCTCCCCCTCTACTCCGCTCTGGTGAGACCCCCACCTGGAGTACTGCATCCAGTTCTGGAGCCCTTATTTCAAGTAGGATGTGGACATGCTGGAGGGAGTGCAGAGGAGAGCCACGAGGATGATCAGAGGGCTGGAGCACCTCTCCTTTGAGGCCAGAATGAGAGAGTTGGGGCTGTTCAGTCTGGAGAAGAGGAGGCTCCCAGGTGACCTTCTTGTGGCCTTCCAGTATCTGAAGGGGGCCTACAAAAAGGCTGGGGAGGGACATTTGAGGATGTCAGGTAGTGACAGGACTAGGGGGAACGGAGCAAAGCTGGAGATGGGTAGATTTAGAGTGGATGTGAGGAGGAAGTTCTTCACCGTGAGAGTGGTGAGAGCCTGGAATGGGTTGCCCAGGGAGGTGGTTGGGGCCCGTCCTTGGAATTGTTTAAGGCCAGGCTTGATGAAGCTCTGGCCAGCCTGATCTAGGGTGGGATTTCCCTGCCCATGGCAGGGGAGTTGGAACAAGATGATCCCGTGATCCCTTCTAACCCAGACTGACTGTGTGACTTGGTCTAGGTAATCCTGCTGTGGCAGGGGGATTGGACTAGATGATCTTTCGAGGTCCCTTCCAATCCCTAATGAATCTATGATTCTGTGATTCTAATTCTGGTTTTCATAAGGAAGAACCTTTAAATGGAATATTCTTTTTATGAAAGGACTTCCAGAGTGATAACTATTTTGTGTTGCTCCTTTTTAGGCTTGAAGCTTTGCTTTAGGAATGGGGCGAAAAAAAGAAACTAGCACTCTTTTGAAGGAGTGATCACACTGCTTATTTTTTCAAGGTGTGAAGGTGTGCATTTATAACATGCTTATTTTTGTTCTGTGATTCAAGACAACAGCTCAGTTACACGTCCATTCACCTCCTGCAGGTGATAGAGGCAGTACTGATGAGTTGTGTCAATGGGAACTGGACACGGCTTTTCAGCTCTTTTTACCAGGTACCACAGTCCATCAGACACTATTGCAGCATGACAAGTGTCAGCTGAATGTCCAAGTTCTATCCTGAGAACAATTTGTGAAAAATCAATAAATGCATGGGCAGTAATCTTAGTTCTGTAAATAATACCTGCGTGAGGCACTGAGCCGCACGAACCGTTAAGGACAAGCATAGTAACAAGGCTGAGAAGCTGCATCAGAGCACATACATCACATACCATGTACTAAGGGAATAACCTGTGCCAGTCCCGTGACATTAGCGTAACACAAATATCCTGAAGCAAAGTCGTGATCAGCAGGTCCCCTTTGGCTCACTACAGTGGAGTAAAAGGACAGGGCTTTGGTAAAAACACGTGGGCTCATCTGCAGACAATGCAGACAGAGCATTACAGCTTCTGGAAAGGCAATGGACTATGCAAGGCCAACAAGGAGTAAACCAAGCCATTGTGGTGAAAGAAACTATCTCAGAGCAAGCTTGTGTTATTTTCCTGCCCCGACAGAGTAGTTTAACAGATCCTTGGAGTGTCAGAAAGAAGCAGTCTGATAAAGGTGACAGGAGGATACCGGAGAAGCAGCATTAATTCAGTGTGATCAGTGACTCAGTCACCGAGTTACTGATTGCCAAACACAACCCTGCACCTTTGGAGAATATGAGCACACTGGAAGCTTTAAGAAAAGCAAGGGTACATTAAAAAGCATGAGAAAGGTAAACACCGAGAAAATAGACATGACAGAGAATGGCAAACACAGACAAGGAAGTGACAAAAATAAAGCAGTGGACAGGGAGAAAGGGAAACACATAAGCAAAAAGGAGTGATTATAAGTTATCCTGTATATCTTTCTGGAGGTTTTGTGAGCATGTGAAGAAGGGATTCAGTTGCAACAATGATTTTGCAGCATGAAGCCAGGACGGAAATTAAAACCTGCTTTAATTAATAGCCTTACAAAGTGCACGACTGTAAATCACAGACTTTGCTTTTTATGTCTTTCACATTGGCAGAAAATATTTCTGCAGAAGAAAAAGGGTCAAAATCTATGAAGCATGCAAAAAGGAAAACAGGAAGCCTTTTTTTCATAAGGAACTTTGGATAACAGCAACAGTGAAAGTGCAGTAACTCCGTCATTTCATTAACTGTGGCAGCTGTACACATACACGAATACGTACGCGTTACTGATTGACTGACGTGACAGCAGGAGAAAAACTCTTCTGAAGCATTTTCTCATCTCAGGACTACTGGGTTATGGTCAAAATTTAGGAAAATATTCTCTCCCTTTACAAAATTTTGCAGTTTGCACCAACTCTTCTCTCAGATTATATAACCCAAGATACAAGAAAAATGAGTTGTTTTATTTTTCTAGGCACGGTGTCAACCTGAACATTATCAGTACCTAAAGAAAAGTCACGTAGCATTCCTGAAGGAACTCCCACACAGAGATCTATGTATTTTCTGTTATGAAAAGTTTTCTGTTATGAAAAGAATTACAAAGCAGCAAGTGACTAACTCCCCCACTGAACAACTAGCTTTGGTAGGAGATTATTTTCTAGGGTCAGTGTTAAGTAATTAAAGATCTCTCTCAAAATTCCCCTGGGATTATTTCTATTGACTTAGAAACCTCTAAATGGGACCCTTGATTTTCCACCTCCTCACTCAGTGGTTCCCAGGAGGCTGCAATGTCAATAGAGTTAGAAAAATAAATGAGGACACGTGGCACTTATTAAAGGACTGCACTGGGTGAATCTTTATAGGCAAACAATGGGAGACTTCACCAGTCCTAGCAAACAGCAAAGCACCAAAAAGTACTACATGACTTTTTCTAATAACTAACCTAGGAAGTTAGAATAAATTATAGAACTGCTTCAAAAGAAAGGCAAACAGGCTGCCCTTATTCTTTCCGACATAAAAGACTTTGAGGTAATTAACTACAAACTAGAATATAGGAGATTCAATTTAAACATAAGGAAAAACTTTTTTGCTGTGAGGGTAACAGAGCGCTGGAACAGGCTGCCCAGAGAGGCTGTGGAGTCTCCATCTCTGAAGACTTTTCAAAACATGCCTGGATGTTTCCTGTGCAATCTGCTGTAGGAGAACCTGCTCTGCAGGAGGGTTGGACTAGAGGGTCTCCAGAAGTCCCTTCCAACCCCTGTCATTCTGTGATTCCGTAATCAGATATGTTACATGGCAGACAGTGGTTAACTCAAGGTAAAGTCATTTCTTAATGCACTGTGCCTCCTGCTTCTAGTTCTTCTGTTGAACCCACAGCCTATAATACCACCAAGGTCATCATGGTTGACTCCAGTGCAAAGTGTAATCTCAGAGGAAAATGAGTGACTTTAAAAACACTTGCTCTGAACTTGGAAGAACTCCACGGCAGCAACAAAAACTGCCCTCAGCTGGAACCCAAATATACCTTCAGCCACAAACAGCGGCCTGAACAACACACAACAAGGTAAGGAACATAACTCCGATGAGGTAAAAGTGAAACAAAGGCAAAGTTAATCTCCAACAGAGTTGATTAAGAAAGAAATACCCTAAGTTCTTGCAGAGAGCAGTGGAACTCTACTCCTTGAGGAGCTGCCATTGGCAGTCAGCAAGTGCTACAATGCCCTTCCCTCTTTCTTTCATCCCATAAAGGGGTGTTGTAGACAGTTTGACTTCAAAAATTATAATTAGCTTATGCTGTACAACAGGGGCTCTAGCAAAATCATAGGCAGCGGAATAAAAGCTTAATGGCCTTGGATTATCTTTTAACACCAGATCAGGAGATTATAATCAGGTCTGCTCTATCTGGCTCGTAATTAGGTTTAGCAGTTGTAATCATTGTGGTTTGAAGAGTTTGGGGTTTTTTTCTTTTTTATGTCAGTAACAAACACTAAGGAAACTCAACTTGCACTTTCAAGGTGATTTCTGTGCTACCTTGGGGCTCTGAGGATTTCTCTTTCCCTGTTAATTTCTGGTGATCAAATTCCAAACTGTGGATGTTACTGTCCATGGCTCTGCCTTTCAGGTAATTATTTCAATGCATGGGTGTACCACACCTGGAACACGATACCGGGTTAAAACTGAAGCACAACACATGCATTGCTTTAATTTATCATGCCAACTACCCACATTACTTCAGGGAAAACAGTTATCTAAGAAATGCTATCTAAGAAAAGAAATGCCTGAAAATGAGCTCCTCCGTCATTAACTCTTAGTGAACCTACAAATTCCTCTTCCCTGAGGAGCTTGGTATTTGTCCCAGCGTTTTAATCTCCTTGGCTTGGGAAACAATTGCAGAATTGTTCCCTCAGGTTGCACGTTGTTGCAACAAATCAGTAAAGCTGTTCATTACCTGAGGTACTAACATAGATTCTTCACATTTCCAGTAAACTAGTTTGCAGTGTATTAACATAGGAAGCATTTTATCTCAAGTCAAATAACGAAATTTTCCTTCTTAGCTGAAACAACTGTTATTATCCCTCTGCACTGGAGAGTCACAGCTTACCAACTTCCTTATTAAAAATAAATTTGTGCTTCAGCACAGTAGCACCAAAAGTAACCAGCCAAAAACAGGACAAAGAATGAACACAGAGGCCAGAAAATATGAGTGCAGGGGATTTGAGCAGAAGGAGCTAAGCTACTTCCACGCTAAGAACTGGCCTCCCAGAAGAGACATTGAGTACTTGCATGATTAGACCAATGAAAGTGATTTCACTTTGGAATGAATTTATGACCCACTTTAAAATCCCTGAAGAAAACAGGGATTTAAAATGGGAAAGCTGAAAAGCCACAACAGCAGCAATGCAGACGTCTGCTCTTTTTCTCAGTCTCATAATAGTGTCATGGCCCTGATGTTAAAAAAAAAATCCAATGCAGTATGTCAGCAACATGCTGGAGGCAATGGAAGTTATCAATCAGTAATGTGAAGTGAATTTAAGAAGCTTAATACAGGGCAAAACTCAACTGATTAATGGTTAGGGAAGTACTCACTGACATGAAGGTTTCAAGGAATTACAATCTGATTAAAATTCCATTTTAGAAATTAAAGGATATGGGATGCTAATCAGTCTAAACCACAGATTATTATTGCCAGCTATTTGCAACAGCTGGGACTATTGTGATACAAACAAAATGTGACTCTATTTTGGTGAAAGGAGGATCATTTATTCATTCTGAGAACTAGAGCACATCAGAGTAAATGACACCCATGACCAAGCTTGCTGGTCTCTGGCTGTCACTGAACACCTACAAAACTGGCTGTCTTTAGGTCAGCTTTGGTGGGAAAAGAAAACCCTGCATCTGTTTGGTCATCTACAATGATGGGTCTGCATGTTCAGCAGAGCCACCTCAGGAGGCTCCAGAGTCTTCTACGACACTTCATTATAGGGTGCTTTGGGAAGAAACATTGAAATATAAGTCCTGCCAGCAAGACAGGCTGCAAGAGTATTTCTTTCTTTTCTCCCTATCTTAGAATGAATATCTGTTTTGGGTAGGAATTCAAAAACTCAGTGAAGCCTTTCAGTAACAGTAGCTGAGATCATATATGTCCCCATAAACTGGCAATCTCATGGGCTTGCTTGAGAAAGAAGATTTAAAGGAGTATTTCTCATCTACTCCTAAATCAGGCAAACCATTGCTGTGCTGCAGTACTTATGTCATGGTTTTAGCAGCCTTGAATTTGAGCTTTTCCAAACCACATTTGTACTGCTTCTGGAATGCCATGTCTTGTGCTTTGTGAGTTTTCTTTCAGCTCTGCTACTGACAGTAGTATTTTGGTCTGGAGTGGCTTCTAGTTACGAGTACAAAGAGCTGTGACATTTCAGAACAAGATGTGTAAAGTCATACTTAAAATTTAACTCCTTGAACTGGAGCCATGTATCTGTCATCAACTGAATTTGCAAGAACTGATCAAAAGTTGCAGTTATTCTGGCAAATTTGGTCAATTTCTAAAGATTTATGAAGACAACCTCTAAGTAAGGAGATTTGGTTTGGAAAGAAGCAGGTAGAATACATCAATAACTCCCAATTTCCACATATTTTATGTGTCTGGTAGGAGTGTTTGGCCGTGAAAATAACCCAGGATTTCTAAATCGTTTCTGCATATGGTATTAAAATAGAAAAATATATGGATTACTTTTTATTTATTATTAAACTGTTTAAAAACAAACAGTTCCCTGAGCTTGATTAATTTAAGTTCATTTGGGGGGGAGATACCAAACACACCAAAACCCCCACAAAAACAAACCAATTCCAGCCGGTCTCATTCATCCAGCAAAGACCACTGGCATTCAGACCTTTGTGGTCTAGTTTAAGCATTTCTGAAGCTGATCTCCCACTGTGAAGCAGAAAGTACCTGGGGCAAAACGAACATCTGGTAGACTTGAAAAGACTGAATTTTCCTGACCGGCTTGTTACGTTCCTGCCTAATAAAGTTTGTGTTGTGACCTCCACAGAGCTAAGGCACTAGGAGAAAGGGCTGGACTTGATGACCCTGGAGGTCCTTTCCAGCCATGATGATTCTATGATTCGATGATTCTAAGGCATCACTGGGAGAAGGTTAGCCCTTCTTCGGGCATGCCTGTCCTCACAGCACACCTTTCCAGGTAAGGATCGTCCTTTTGTGCAAGGGATGTCTTATGGCCACTTTACTGCTGTAGGAGAGGTTCTGCATGAAGACTCCTTGTGACTTCCGTCCTTTGCACTGTCACCCACTGGTGGAGGCGCGTGCCAGAACTTAAAGATCTGTTAGAAGGAAGGACCGTGGGGCAGCTGCCTCAGCGCTTCGGGCAGGAGCCGGGTTTTAGCGGGCGTCATGCAGTGACACTAGGTGGCAGAGCAGCTGCTTTGGATTAGTCAAAATGGCATCGCCAGGAGTGTTTTGCTTTTACTTTATGACATTCCCGTCAGAAACAGTGTTGATTTATCTATCTATGCTGGCTTTTGATTTTAATGGATATTTTGGCTGAAGTCATAAGTGCAAGAGGACAAAAATGACATTTTTATTCTAGTCTAAGGGTGACAAAAGACTAAAAAAAAGGGAACAGAAAGGATTGTCCAACAGCTGTTTGGCCGCATCAGCTGAATCACTGTTCCTTTAGCAAAGAAAAGATAGAAGTCTGATGTCTAAGAGAAGTTGTTGAATTAGAGAACTGAAAGATTTTGAACAAGACTCAAAGAAAAGTTGAGAGCACTACAGAAGAATGTCAGAAGTTTGGGATTAGGGAAAAAATACTGCTGATTCTGAGCTTCAAGACATAGACATTGTTCCTCCTGCTCCCAGAGACCAATTGAGGCCATGAGTTCCAGCTGTGGGACTCCAGTGAGAGTCCAGTGAGGACCTCGCTCAGAACTACTTGCATGGACCTCTGTGGATCTTTTGCTGGTAGCATCTTGCCATCATCACCACTGCCAGTAGGATGGATTTTGCCTCATAGTTATCACTCTTCAGGACAATTGCTCCTCAGATAAAACCACATCAAGCTTAAAGTAGCAGTCCACCATGACCTGTGGAAGACTAGGCATGCTGGGGCTGTTTTAGTCCTCTACATACCAGAGAAGTGTGATCTGTGCTAACACAACTAATTGCTTACACAGAAGAGATACAGAGATCAAATTGGAGCAAGACTGCTTTTCCAACACTGTACCATGAGATGAGGGCTGCCAGGGCCTGTCTTCTGGTCTTTCGGGGTCAGATGGAGCATGAGCCAGAGAAAGCAGTTTGTAAGGGAGCAATAGCTATACTTTGGCCCCACATGTAGGACAGAGGCCATTGCCCTTTCCCCTAGTGAGTGCTGTTGCCAGCAGAGAAGAGGATGTTCTCTGCTGCCAGAACAGACACACTTCTGTAGACACAAGCTGTAAACACCAGTTTGCACCTCTGCAAACTGGACAGCACTCATAAAGAGGACTGGGAGAGTGAATTAATGAATTCAAAGAGATGCTGGCATGAGAGTTGCTATGGAAGCAAAAAGAAATATTTTTAGATGGTTCTTGCATCACTTGTTCTCCCACACAGAAACTCCCATTCCCTCAAACCACCTTTAGCAAGGAGTGAAAGAAGAGCATCATCTTTTCACTCCACCATCTATTCTGCCTGTTTCCTGAATTGGTAGTGAGCCCATGTTGGACTTAGATTGCAGTCCCCTGAGAACCTGACAGAGTGACATGTTTGCTTGCTATACAGAGAAGACATGAATTACTTTTTCTTAATAATTTTAAATCCGTGGCTGATTTCTGTGTATCCCTGTATTAAATGTTCACACATTTCTTTCTTCTGCAGCTTCTCCTTGTGCAGCTGACATAATATTAACTGAGAGATACAGACCTCCTGTGCAAAAAAATGTGCATTATTTAAGTTGTATGCATTATGCAGAATACATAAAGAGCCACATGTTTGTGCATAACTAAATCATTCCCCAGGGAGTAATTAGCATTTTGGCAGAGAAGCTTGCAACTATTTCTGCTTCTCTGCCAGAGGAATTTGATGGGGAGGACCCTGTTTTGGTTACTAAAAACTGGTATCTTGTTTAATATTTTAGTATAGCTACAAGACACATTTCAAGGAGGATAAGCTAGACAACTTTGATATTATCTACCTACCAGTGACTTCCTCCCTCATGCTATCTTGTCAGTTTTAATGGCATTTTTAAGGTGAAACAGGAACCAGAAAGAAAGGGTATTGCTAATTGTTAAGGTTTTATTGCTAAATGTCATGGCCTTTCAACCTATGACAGCAATGGATGGCTTTTCCAAAGTGTTTCTTCATTCTTGAAAATCTACATGTCTTAGCAAACATATTCTTTTCCCTTAAACATTGTCACACAATAAAACTGATTCAAAGTATTAGGAAAAAGCACTCTTTCAGGGCTGGCACATTTTGTACTCAGAGGAAAGGACTTCTACAGTGTCTACAATCCAGTGGGTTGTGGGGCTGTACAAAGACCTATACACATTTGTCAAGCTGCAGATAGGGATCACTTTCACAGACCCTCTTCAGCAAGCTGCAGGATGGTGGGGAGAAGGCCTGAGACAAGTTCCTCGTGGGTCACACAAATTCCTCTTTATTGTCATGCTAAGAAAAGCTGTGCCTCAGATAAGACTTTACACAGCAGAGATTTCTTCCTAGATGCAGTGCAGTGTGCTAGGAGGGTGCCACTAAGCACCCCGATGCAGCTGGGGGTAGGCGTTCTCAAAGCCTTAATGTTTGTTTTTACAACGAACTTCTTTAGCCAAAGAGGGGCGTAATGAAATAAATGTCATATGCCGTGGAACGAATGGGGAATCCCACACTTGTTCCTTTCATCCTGCAGCTGTACATCATAACCAGTGCTTTTTTCCCCATCCCACTGAAGAAAAAGAAGATGCTGAAGCAGAACACAGGCACCTGCAATTTCTGTGCTTCCCAAGAGCTTGGGAAGAGTCTTGACAGCCTGTCCGTACTGACAGAAGTATCACCACCCACCCCACCAACAGCCATGAGAAACTGCAGAGCAGCAGGCTGGGAATGGAGGATTCGCTCCAGCAGGAACCATGCTACGCTGGAGGGAAACTCCTCAGGAGGCGGAAACAGCCCTGTGATCAGGGGCAAGTAAGGTGCTGGCCAAGAGCTGCTAACAGATGCCCATTGAGTCCAGTTTCATCCATTCATCTGTCAGAAGACTTTAGTTGTTTACCATAGCCTCATTTTCCTTGTGTCAACCAGTGTGCTTCATTAATAGGGTGAATCAGCTTGCAGCTCTCAATAAATTACTGGCTGACATTATGTTTTGGCTGCTTTTGATTTGATATAAGGAGGGAGAGGTAACAGTAATCACTGAAAGGACTGGATGTGACCATCCATCACATGACATGGTTAGCCCTAGCCAGGAAATAGAAAAGCAGATTCTTTCTGCAGCCCACCAGGAGACACAGCTTCTCTTCAGCTGCCTCTATGCATAAAGGAAGGAAGACTGATATGGCCTGTCAGAAGGAAGAATGAATGGACTCTACCGCAAGATGAAAGATTCCCAACGGAGCAAAAAACTTGAAAGCTTTCCTCTACCTTGGTAGGAAGGGGGAGTTTTTAAAAAAGGATAGTTTTGTACATAGTGCCCGTCATAATTCACCTCTCTGAAGTACAGTGCACAAATCTGGGCTAAAATTTGCAAATGCAAATCACATTCAGTTTGAAAGCAAAGTTTAGGGTTACCCATATGGCGCATGATTCCGCTCCAGGGACAATTTGCCAAAATATGTGAGAATTGAAGCACACAGAAAGCTTTGCACAGACTCTCTGTGCAGCATTTTCAGGTTACTGAAAATGGGTTCCTCTGCTCAAGACCCCTTTTCAGTGCATTGTTTGCTCCCTCAGTGTTCTGTGAATCTTAATCAATCTTTTCTCTTCTGATTGCACTTTAAAAGCAGACCTAGATGCCCTTTACGCAGCATAGGAAAAGTCCATTGCCCCGGTGTCAGTGGGTTTGGGCAGGGAAAGTACACAGAAGGCTGAGCCATGTCTGAAAAAAATATTCAGTGGGCCATCTCCACTCGGTGAAGGTGGCAAGAATGAGAACCAGATGGACAAAAATAACCTCTTTGTAGCAATTTAAGTATCATGATGGGCAGCAATTGTCAGTCCAAAAGCAAGACTGGTTAATGGCCAAAGTAATTTTAGAGTAGTTGGTAAATCAGTGGGAGAAGAAGAAAGAAAAAGGAGCTAGAGGAGACAATTCTGCAGCATGGAATGCTTGGCTTAGATGTTGGGAAAGTCTGAGATCTGCTGCAGTGAGACTGATCTGGAGAACAAATAGATTCAAATGCATGGTTCAACAGTAACTGGGAAGGAAGCAATGCAAAAAGGATTTTATCAAAACTTTTTAAAAGTTTGCAGCAGCAAAGAACATCAGTGAGTGAAGCAAGTGATGATGGTTTATTCTGCAGAGACATCCGGATTGGGCAGAGACCACTGGGGTGATTAATCAGGTGAGTAACTTAATCTACCTACTTAGGGCATGGAAGCTGGGAAAACTGTAGTACTGCCAAGGGTAGTTTTGCTGGGTAAAGTGTTTGTTCAACTCAGAAAAAGGCTGCATTGTTCTAGAAATAAAGAACATGTTGTCCAGAACTCTGCTGTAAT
The DNA here is from genome assembly GCA_013400115.1 of Rhinopomastus cyanomelas. Taxonomy (NCBI): domain Eukaryota; kingdom Metazoa; phylum Chordata; class Aves; order Bucerotiformes; family Rhinopomastidae; genus Rhinopomastus; species Rhinopomastus cyanomelas. Next base: position 478,075 of record VXBP01007107.1, on the reverse strand, counting down.
ACTCTGTTGTACCTTTCTCACAGCCCCATAACATGGATCCTGCCTGGGAGGTATTTGTCCACTAAACACCCCAGAAAGAATGGGAGGAGCCCCTTCAGACACAGGATGTGTTAGAGAGCAGAAATAGTGCAACAGTGCAACATTCCTGAGCCTGAGACCTTGCCTCCCTGGGAAGGTGTTTGTGCTGGCAAGAAGCAGGAAAGTCGCAGCAGGTGAGTGAAATAGGACATGGGTTTGCAACCTGTAACCACATCACACCCACTTACAGAGTTATTTCTGCATTCCTCACATAATACAGGAGGGACAAAACCTGGGCAAAACTTCTCTGAATGAAGAAGCACAGCAGGAAGGAAGACACAGTGTGCATAGGTCATAGAATCATAGACTCATAGAATCAAGACCACCAAGTCCAAACATTAATCTACACTACCAAAGCCCATCACTAAACCATGTCCTGAGGCTCTGTATCTACATGACTTTTAGACATGTCCAGAGATGGCAGTTGACCACTTCCCTGGGCAACCTGATGAAGTTTTTCCTACTCTAACCTAAGCTTCCCCATGCCATCTATTATCCGTATTTCCAGCGCAAGCCCTTGTCCAAGGACAAGACTGTGTCAGTGTGGGAGATGTACTGGGATGCTGGCCCATGGGTTGTCCAGGGACAGCAGGTATTATAGCAGGAATGGCAAGAGGAGTAGGGCAGCATATTGTCATCTTCCTCTCTGTAAGATGGTTCAAAATTATATCGTGCTTCATTATGGCTTTTAGTGATGTCGGATGAATGGTGGTAGAAAATACAGGGCTGGGCTATGCATTGTACAAAGTATTTTAGCAGAGCAGGATGAGCCGTGCTGGTGCAGACAGAAAGAGTAAGATAGTAGGACATAAGAAATGTGAGTTTTCTGGCTAAAGATGATGGCCTTTGGGTTTTATCTTGCTTACTGCTAGCTCTCTTCCCAGCTGGCTCTCTGGTAATTGCTTTCTCTATTCACCTCATCAGTCATTGTGTAGTAGGTATTATATCGAATTAAACTCTTTGTAGTGGAAGACCCAGACTCTTCTGTTTTTATTGTTGTGAAGAAGTTACTGTCAGTAATGGCTCATTATCCAGTTTATCTGCCTCAGTGATCTTTCCGTGACTGAAATGAAAACTTCTGTTGGAAACTTTTCAGTTCTGTTCTCTCACTTTAGTGTCATGTGCTGAAATGGACTCAGTGGCTGTAACAGACATTCAGAGGTAGATCTCATTAAAGATACTGTTAATGATTAAGTTAACAATAGGACAGTGAGTAAGAAGCTGTAGTTCAGCTTATAGTCTCTTAAAAATCTCTTTTCATCATTAATGATAAAATTAATTTGTCGCCATCATAAATGATGGTCTTGACATTATTTGTTGCCTGTTGTACATTCAATTCTAGTTAAGCCAAATCATGAATTTTTTTTATAATATCACAGTGATAGATAAGGCATTTAGTACAAGACTGAGAGTGTCCGATCTGGGATTGCTGCACAATCTAGACTGAGCATGTTGATCCTACAGAGAACATTGGGAAAGCTTTCCCACTGGCACTGTTTTATACTGGTCATGTTTACAATTCACAGGGGAACTCCACCCTGAGCTTTGGAACTTTCAGGACCACAAGGTTTAGGTCCTTGTATGCAATTAACCACTCATGATGGGCCTGGCATTTAGTCTAACACTTAGGCAAAGCCTGCAATCCCTGAGGAGGTAAGATCTGCAGACTTAAACCAGTGACCACAACACAGACCCTCAGAGATATGGTTATTCTAAGTAGTATTCATCTTCAGATTAAGAGCCCTAAATGTGGTGCCTAGTTCTGTGCCACAGGTCAAGATTTCCATCATACTCAGCAGACGTCTTACAGGCAATAGAGGCAGGAGAGTGACTAACCAAAATTTGACACTAAGGGATGGACTAAGCTACCCAGATGTATATGTCTGTTTTAGTCACTGGGCAATATCCCTTTTGGCCTCTAGCTGTTGCTCCAGAAGATGAGCATGAGGAGATAAGGAGATGTCATAGGACATTTCTGCCATCTCTCTGCAGACATATCCCTCCCTTTAGTCTGAAGAGCATCGTGCATCTTGGAGAAATAGTAGGTAAGTATGTAAAAAGGAATCTGTCTGTGAGGTCTAGGAGCCAATGCCTACATCTTAGTAGGAACTGCCTCTTTCTTTGTCCCTGGGACAAAATGATTCTATGATTCTATGATTCCATGAATCTATGATTCTATGATATAGAGAGGAACAAGGCCAGGTCTATCTCCCAAAGCTGGCTACAAGTCCCAGCCAGCAGGTAACACTTTGGAGTTCCTGTCTCAGTCATTCACTTGTTGGATCCATAGATCCATCATACAATCACACATTCGCACAATGTCTTTATTCTGTATTTGAATGTTAGGTGGAACTTCAGGGTCTGCACGTTTCACAGGCCATTATATTTTACATGCACCATGGCCAGTAATTCAGGCTTGATTAAAACTTAACCTTCCAGGAAGATATCCAGAGGAAATAAATTATCGCTTCTCATGTTAACCTTTTTCAAAGGTTAACATCTTGCTCATTGTTAAATATGTGCTCTCTTTTTCATTTGACTTTGTTCAGTTTGAGCTCCAGAACATCAGTTTTTGTTATGCTTTTGTCTCATAGATTCAATAATCTTTTAGCAACCAATTTTTCAGTGCTGGTTCTCATAGCTGGTAACTGAGAACTGCTTTTTTTTGGTAATGTGATTGGTCCTTTCTCAACACTCTCTGCGACTCAGCCTTCCTACCTCTGAATAGCTCCTGCACCCTCTTCAGCTGTTGTTAACTCATTTTTAAACTGTATTATTAGACATGCATCTGTTCTCACCAAGAGTGTATGAAAAGATTAAATCACGACCGCTCAGTTACGCATCAGACATGATCCAGAGCATTGCAGCCATTAGCACAGAGAGGTCGTCTGAAGCAGTTTATTGTACTGTTTTTGCCTCTCTGGCATCCACTCCCTTGTCCAGAAGAGGAGACCTCTGAGTTTATGTCTAAGACAGGAGAAAGGAGGGTGGAGAAGACAGAAGGAAAAAGAAAGAGGAAAGGGAAAGGGAAGGGGAAGGGGAAAGGGAAAGGGAAAGGGAAAGGGAAAGGGAAAGGGA